>JALJCO010007506.1:50000-320253 GCA_023101725.1 Atherinomorus stipes | reverse complement strand
TATTTTGTTTATCTGGAAATTTAAACTGATGTCATGTTTCAGTTTTGTATTTTTCTGGATATATATTCATTTTGAGGATTTTTTTCAATTTGGATTTATATTATGTTTGAATTTCTATTGTTTGATGGCCTCAAAATGTGCTGAATGAATGTTCTTATGTAGGATAAATTGAATACGGGGTGGGCATGTATAAGCTTTCTTGCTTCAGCCTTTCCTATTGAACATGGATATTTCTTAAACAATGTGAATTCTTGTAATGCGGCAATGTGAACTCACTATTCAAACTGCTCAAGCTGAAATTGGAGATTGAATTCTTTCTTTTCTGATTTCAAACTTTATGTTTGATATTTTGACTTTATTTTCAATATCTCAACTTTATTCTCAACATTTCCACTTTACTGTCAAATATTTTTACTTTATTCTCGACTTTGTATTTTTACTTTATTGTCTAGGTGAGGAAGGGGGGAAAATGTTCCTCCCCCATTTGAACAACTGTCTCCCATACCTGCCATGATGCACTTTAGGTAGTAGGTCAGTTCTTGTTTCTTACAAACTTCTTGTCCAAGCTTCCAATAATGTGAAATGATATGTTGGAGACTTTACGCAGCTCATCACTTGCTGCCCCTGCGAGTTTTCTTATCGGTGAGGGTGGCATGAGGAGGTTGGTCAGGGTTTTTCCTCTGCAGCTTTCAGAGCAACATTATCGACAGTCGACTGGCTCTGCTCCAGGTCCTGGATGCGTGTTTCAGAAGCAGAGTCTGTGTCTTCCGCAGACCAGAAAGAGCACGAGACTGACGATGATGAGAGACTGGATGAGCGAGGAGAAGAAGCCAGATGACGGCACGTTGTGGCCGCAACTTCGCCCTTTGAGCGGTACTGCATCTTCTTCTGGCCTGCGGGCTGTACTTGCTGACCTTGGGAGCAGCTTTTTATGTACATGGGCCCAGATGGAGAGTCGGAGAAAAGGTCCCCAAGGTAAATGACTACGGATGTTCAGCTTAGCAAACAAAGTTCATCTCCAAATCAGAGTCCAAACACTTGCAGCTGGAAGCCAAATGAAGAGAAAACAGCAATGCTGAGCTACCCCAGACCAGTCAGAAGATTTAACAGCCCATTTCTTGCCAATCCTCTGCTCCTTCTTGCCAAACTGCAGATGTGGGCCAGAAGTTTCCTCACAGCACCACTGATAGCATGAGAATAGACTGTGGATTTGGTGTCACATGAGAAGAATTTATAATCTCCTCTTAGGCACACATTTCCCTCCATGTGGATGAGTTATGGTTTCGCCCTTTCTCCTCCCTTCTGCTGGCAGCGCCTCCCTCTGCAGAAAGAATCAACACACACACACACACACACACACACACACACGCACGCACGCACGCACGCACGCACACACACACACACACACACATTGGCCAATGTATGCAAACACAACCTTCTTCAATTTACTGATTTTCATTCCCTTATATTTACTGGTTTTGCATTTTCATCCTAAAAATATAATGAAAAATGCACATGCAAGAACACTAAACACAAACATTAAAATTACAACATATCCAAACTATCAACAGAATAGAAAACAAAACACTCTACACAAAAATACTAAGTATTTAAAAACAACAAGCAAAAAAGTAAAAAAAAAAAAAACAAACAAACAAACAAAACAAAAAAACAAGCAAAAAGTAAAAAAAAAAAGTTCTCAAAAGAAAATTAAATTGAAAAGAAAAAATAGTTTATTTATCCTGAAAGGGAAATTCAAAATTGTAACAGCTCTTTAAACAATATAACAATACATTTATGTAAAAAAATATAACTATGGACTAACAACAACAAAATTATAAAATAAAACAACACAAAAAAGACAAGGCAACATTTAAAAGAAAAAAAATACCACAGCAAAAAGAAAATGCAACATCTCCTTTGAACAAACAACATGGAAAACAAAACATTCTCTAAACCACACACGTCAGAAAATAAAACCAACAGCCCAAAACACGTTTTCTCTGAACAAAAAGTACGACATCTCAGTAAACAAACAACAAAACAGAACACACAACAATTCTGCAATCATATATTAGAAAAAGAAAAAACTAGAAAAAAACATGTCTCATAACACATGATAAAATAAAAAATACTTTATTTGGCAAACAAACATAAAATACAAAAGAAAACATTCTCAGTAACTGCAACATGACGGTTATAAAAACACAGAGACAAAAGTCTATTTCTAAAAAATAAGGCAAACTGAAATTATTTTTTGTTCAGGAAAATAGACAATCATATTTTTAAAAAAACAAAACAACCAAGTCAAAAACATTCAAGTAATGTAAATGTGGCAAGGTACTTACCTAGGCCCTTTGTATGATTCAGTCCCACAGAGTCATGCGCACTTACCAGTCAGCCAAAGGGACGTCTCTGAGGCCAAGCTCCCAGGGCGCATGATCAATCAGAGAGCATAGTGACAGGACTCACACTGTCACATAAAACCAAAAATTACACGAAACACACACAAAACGTATTTAAACAGGAAACCTAAACCTTAAGGGGGTACCGTGTAACTTTTGGCCACTAGGGGCGCCAAACTCTGTAACTTCCCACATTGCGTCACACAACGGTCGCAGAAAATTTAAGTCTTTTTCCTATGTTTTAGAATCGTGTTTGCACACCACTTTTATAAGCTGGTTTAAAGTCATAAAGTCATGAAGCAAAGGACTCTATAGGTCGTACACTATGTAGCCAAAAGTATTTACTCACCCATCCAAATGATGGAACCAGGTGTTCCATCACTGGGTTGTCCACAGGTGTGTTAAATGAAGCAGCTCAGCATGCAGACTGTTTCTAGCAACGTGAACAAATGTACCGCTCTCAGGAGCTCAGTGAATTCCAGCGTGGAACTGTGATAGGATGCCGCCTGTGCAACAATCCAGTGGTGAAATTTCCTCACTCCTAAATATTCCACAGTCAACTGTCAGCTGTATTATAAGAAAATGGAAGTGTTTGGGAACGACAGCACTCAGCCATGAAGTTGTCGTCCACGTAAACTGACGGAGCAGCCCTGCCTATGCTGAAGCGCAGAGTGAGAAGATGTGGCCAACTTTCTGTAGAGTCAATCACTACAGACCTCCAAACTTCATGTGGCCTTCAGATCAGCTCAAGAACAGTGACAGAGAGCTTCATGGGAATGGGTCTCCATGACGACCAGCTGCATTCATCCATACATCACCAAGTGTGATGTAAAGCGTGATGCACAGGAAAGCGGCTGGACTCTAGAGCAGTGGAAGTTTCTCCGGAGTGACCACTGCTTCTTATCTGGCAATCTGATGGAGGAGTCTGGGTCTGTGTCAAGTGACAACAGTATTTGTCTGACTGCATTGTGCCAAGTGTCGGGATGCAACGGTATGAAATTTCATATCACGGCAGTTATTGTGACCAAAATGATCAATGGTTATCATTTTTATCGCGGTATTATTGAAATACCCACCAGCATCTTTAAAATATCCAAAATGGGTCTAAATGTTTACTTTGTCTTTTTAAAGGGGGAAAATCGCAGCACTGTCCATGTGGGTGCCTTTGTTGCTTTCCACCATGTTTTCATAAATTACATAATGCAAACTGGAACTGTTGCTGCTTTTCCAGCCAATAAGTAGCATCATAGTGAGTTTTCGAAAGTGCAGTAATCAATCATGGTTTTAATGACAATTAAAATTTCTGAAATGGTATTACCAATTTGTTAGGAATTTTATCACGGCTAACCATTTTATTGGTAATCATTACATCCCGTTTAAAGTTTGTTGGAGGGGGGATTATAGTGTGGGGGTGTTTTCAGGAGCTGGGCTTGGCCCCTTAGTTCCAGTGAAAGGAACTCTGAATGCTTCAGCATACCAAGACATATTTTGGACAATTCCATGCTCCCAACTTTGTGGGACCAGTTTGGAGCTGGCCCTTTCCTCTTCCAACATGACTGTGCACCAGTGCACAAAGCAGGTCCATAAAGACCTGGATGCAGAGTCTGTTGAGGAGGAACTGGACTGGCCTGCACAGAGTCCTGACCTCAACCCCATAGAACACCTTTGGGATGAATTAGAGCGGAGACTGAGAGCCAGGCCCTTCTTGTCCAACATCAGTGTGACCTCACAAATGTGCTTCTGGAAGAACGGTCAAAGATTCCTATAAACACTCCTAAACCTTGTGGACAGCCTTTCCAGAAGATGAAGCTGTTCTAGCTGCAAAGGTGGACCAACGTCATACTGAACCCTATGGATTAGGAATGGGATGTTACTGAAGCTCATATGTGAGTCAAGGCAGGTGAGACAATACAGGAGTATAGAATTATTAGGCAATGAGTATTTTGACCACATCATCCTCTTGCCATGTTGTCTTACTCCAAGCTGTATAGGCCGAAGCCTACTACCAATTAAGCATATCAGGTGATGCATCTCTGTAATGAGAAGGGGTGTGGTCTAATGACATCAACACCCTATATCAGGTGTATTAGGCAAAAGAATTATTAGGCAACTTCCTTTCCCTTTTACAAAATAAATCAGAAGAGGGACTTGACAGGCTCGGAGATGTAAAAAACAGTGAGATATCCTGCAGAGGGATCAGCTTTCCTAAAATTGCCAAGCTTCTGAAGCGTGATCATAAAACAATCAAGCGTTTCCATTCAAAATAGTCAACAGGGTCGCAAGAAACGTGTGGAAAAACCAAGCGGCAAAATAACTGCCCATGAACTGAGAAAAGTCAAGCGTGCAGCTGCCAAGATGCCACTGGACAGCAGTGTTGGCCATATTTCAGAGCTGCAACATCACTGGAGTGCTTAAAAGCACAAGGTGTGCAATACTCAGAGACATGGCCAAGGTAAGAAAGGCTGAAAAACCACCACCACTGAACAGACACACAAGCTGAAACGTCAAGAACAAGAAACGTCAAGACTGGGCCAAGAAATATCTCAAGACGGATTTTTCTAAGGTTTTATGGACCGATGAAATGAGAGTGAGTCTTGATGGGCCAGATGGATGGGCCCATGGCTGGATCCCGGTAAAGGCCAGAGAGCTCCAGTCCCACTCCAGACACCTGCAAGGTGGAGGTGGGGTACTGGTATGGGCTGGTATAATCAAAGACGAGCTTGTGGGGCCTTTTCGGGTTGAGGATGGAGTCAAGCTCAACTCCCAGTCCTACTGCCAGTTTCTGGAAGACACCTTCAAGCAGTGGTACAGGAAGAAGTCTGCATCCTTCAAGAAAAACATGATTTTCATGCAGGACAATGCTCCATCACATGCATCCAAGTACTTCACAGCGTGGCTGCAAGAAAGGGTCTAAAAGAAGAAAAACTACGACATGGCCTCCTTGTTCACCTGATCTGAACCCCACAGAGAACCTGTGGTCCCTCATCAAATGTGAGATCAGCAAGGAGGGAAAACAGTCCACCTCTCTGAACAGTGTCTGGGAGGCTGTGGTTGCTGCTGCACCAATGTTGATGGAGAACAGATCAAAACCTGACAGTATCCGGATGGCAGCTTTGAGGTCCTTGCAAAGAAAGGTGGCTATATTGGTCACTGATTTGTTTTCGTTTTGTTTTTGAATGTCAGAAATGTATATTTGTGAATGTTGAGTTGTTATATTGGTTTCTAGTGAAAATAAAAATAATTGAAATGGGTATATATATATTTTTTGTTGAGCTGCCTAATAATTCTGTTTGCCTAATAAACCTGATATAGGGTGTTGATGTCATTAGACCACACTCCCTTCTCATTAAGCAGAGATGCACATCACCTGATATGCTGGATACACTGGTTGTGTAGACTTTGGGCCTATACAGCTTGGAGTAGACAACATGCATTAAGAGAATGATGGCCAAAATACTCATTTGCCTAATAATCTGTACTCCCTGTACTTTTAGGGATATAGTGTATGATCCAATGAGAGACGGATCTGCTCCTGCAAGGTTACAACGTCTGGTGCTTGAGTGCAGCCCCTCAGGAGCACCCACATGTACCAGTGCTGTATATTGACCCCAGAAATCATCTATTATTAGCTTATATTAGGTTGATGTTTGGGTCAAAAGTTACAATGTCCCTGTAAAAATTTAGAAAACACAATAAAATGTCAGATTAAAGAAAACTTGAAAATGAACCATGTATTTCAGAAAACACAACTAAAACAAAAACATTTCAGTTGTAACATTTCAGAGATGATGAGACAAGACAAAAGACAAAAACACAACCACAGAAACACAAAAACATGTGCACAAGAAAAAAAAAAGGATTAAAACCATCAACAACATATTTCTTAGAAAGCACAATGATGCTTTCAAAAAGAAAACGTAAAAAAATGCACATCTGTATTTCATGAATTATAACAAAAGCCAAGCCTAAAATCTGTCAACAACCAAAACAAAACAAGAAAACAAATCTACAAAATCAAAAGCATGAAATTTGTTTTTGTTTTCATGTTTTTCATCAGTGAAAGTGTTTTCAGTTTCTTATTTTCAGTGAACATTTTAAGAAAATATTCTTTTTTTTGTATTTTCTGATATTATTGTATTCTGGTAAAATAAGTTTTAGTTTGCTACCATGTTTTGAGGTGTTCTTTCTATATATTTTTTGTCATTTTACTGTATTACAGACAAACGAATGCATGCTTGCCTAATAATCTTTATTTCTTAGTAGGAATGCAATCATTTTTATACTGATAACCTTTTCCATTTCACCTGACACATAGAAGCTGCACCACACTCAGCCTGCGCAGTTTTTCCGTAAACCTGTCATAAACTAGTTTATGGGCTGGTGAACGGTGTTTTCCAGAGCGAAGTGTGAACGAAAGACAATGGCTTCTGCTTCCCCCTTTGATGCTGCAAATCTCCATCCAACGTAATGACGTCAATAAGGTTTCCTCTGTGGCTTCGGACAATCAAAAACACTCGGTCTGAAGTGAAATTTAACTGTCTGACAGTAGCGCTGGCCGCTTTTCCTGCCATGCTGTCGGCATGCCAGGTCCCACCTAGACAGGAAGCAGTAATTCATGGTGGAAGTGGTGATGGCCAAACCTGCCGCCACCTTTGGACAAGATGACAGATGAAAGGCACCAACAAATGCAGGATATCAGGGACAAATATACAGATATAAAAGATTACAGTGTCGGTTTAGCTTAAGTGTCTTGATTTTATCTTCATTGCTACACAATGGATGTGTTTACTTTTTATAGAAGGGATTTGGAGGACACAGGATGACTCTTATCTTGCTGATGGAGGCTAATTTAATCAGTTTTTTAAAGGGGAATTTTGCTTTTATTGTTTTCATATGCCCTCTTATACATGTGAGTGATGGAGAAAGGAATTTTCAAGATAGCTCCAGTATTTAGCCTAGCAGCCCAGCTAATGATAAGTAGGGGCCCTAAAAAGTGCCTTTTTGTCCACCCTGAAGGGCTCGGATAGTCTCACCGAGTGTCCGACAACATACTGGATAGGAGAAATGAACCAAAGTATCTACATTACCTGGAGATCACTATTTGTTTTGGTGTCTGTGTATGTGCCCCCACCGGTGTTTTGGTGCGAGTTATCGCACAATTTCGAACAAGACTTGATTTCCAGCATCCCGAGATTTGGACACAGACACCAAAACAAACAGTGATCTTCAAGTAATGTAGATACTTTGGTTCATTTCTCCTCTCTAGTATGTTGTCGGACACTTGTTGAGACTATCTTAGCCCTTCAGGGTGGAAAAAAGCAGATTTTTAGGATGAACTTAGACACAAGGGCCAGTTGCTCCATACTTACAGCTGTGTGAAAAAGTTGTTGCCCCCTTCCTAATTTCTTACTTTTTGCATGTTTGTCACACTTAAATGTTTCAGATCATCAAACAAATTTTTAATGTGAGTCAAAGATAACACAAGTAAACAGAAAATGCAGTTTTTGAATTAAGATTTTTATTAGTGTGTGTGTGTGTGTGTGTGTGTGTGTGTGTGTGTGTGTGTGTGTGTGTGTGTGTGGGGGGGGGGGGGGGGGGGGGGGGGGCAAACCTCCATGGTCCTGTGTGAAAAAGTTGCCCCCCTTTGCCCCCCTGTTAAAACATAAATTAACTGTGGTTTATCACATCTTTGGAAAGCTGAGTTCAATTTCTCTAGCCACACCAAGGTTGGATTACTGTCACACCTGTCAATCAAGAAATCACTTAAATAGGACCTGCCTGATGAAGTTTAGTAGACCTTAAAGATCCTCAAACGCAAGACATTATGTTGCAATCCAGAAACAATTCAGTAAAAAATGAGAAACCAAGTAATTAAGATATATCAGTCTGGAAAAAGTTCCAAAGCCATTTCTAAAGCTTTGGGACTCAGAGAACCACAGTGAGAACCATTATCCACAAATGGTGAAAACATGGAACAGTGGTGAACCTTCCCAGGAGGGGCCGGCCGACCAAAATGACCCCAAGAGCACAGTGACGACTCATCCAAGAGGTCACAAAAGACCCCAGAACAACATCCAAGAACTGCAGGCCTCACTTGCCTCAATAAAGGTCAGTGTTCATGACTCCACCATCAGAAAGAGACTGGGGGCAAAAATGGCTGCATGGCAGAGTTCCAAGACCAAAACCACTGCTGAGCAAAAAGAACATAAAGGCTCGTCTCAGTTTAGCCAAAAAGCATTTTGATGATCCCCAAGACTTTTGGATAAATAATTTTGGACAGACGAGACAAAAGTTGAACTTTTGGAAGGTGGAGGTCCCATTACATCTGGCGTAAAAGTAACACGGCATTTCAGAAAAGGAACATCATAGCAACAGTAAAATATGGTGGTGGTAGTGTGGTGGTCTGGGGCTGTTTTGCTGCTTCAGGACCTGGAAGACTTGCTGTGGTAAATGGAACCATGAATTCTCCTGTCTACCAAAAATCCTGAAGGAGAATGTCCGGCCATCTGTTGGTGACCTCAAGCTGAAGCGCACTTGGGTTCTGCAGCAGAACAATGATCCAGAACACACCAGCAAGTCCACCTCTGAATGGCTTAAGAACAACAAAATTAAGACTTTGGAGTGGCCTTGTCAAAGTCCTGACCTGAATCCAATTGAGATGGTGTGGCATGACCTTATAAAGGCGGTTCATGCTGGAAAACACTCCAATGTGGCTGAATTACAAAAATTCTGCGAAGATGAGTGGAACAAAATTCCTCCACAGCGCTGTAGAAGACTCACTGCCAGTTATCACAAACACTTGATTGCAGTTGTTGCTGCTAAGGGTGGCCCAACCAGTTATTAGGTTTAGGGGCAATCACTTGCCGCCCCCTAATCACGCCCCCCCCCCCCCCTTTTAAAAACTGCATTTTCTGTTTACTTGTGTTATCTTTGACTCACATTAAAATTTGTTTGATGATCTGAAACATTTAAGTGTGGCTAACATGCAAAAAAGTAAGAAATTAGGAAGGGGGCAAAAAAAATTTCACACAGCTGTATCATTAGCTGGGCTGCTAGCTGCTGCTAGGCTGCCTGCCCGGATAAATACTGGAGCTATCTGGAAAATTCCTTTCTTCATCACTCACATATATGAAAGGACAGATGAAAACACACCCCAGATTTAAAAAAAGAAGCAAGATTCCCTTTTTTAAGGACTGAGACCACATAGCCTTTGCATGTCCTGCAGATGAAACTAAAAGCTGTAGGATACCGTCTTCATGATCTGTTTGTGTTTGTCACTTAACTGTTTTCATTTTCCGGTCACAGTGTTGCCCTGATCAGAGCAGATAATGTTATATTTCACAATATCTCCCAGATGAGTCATTAACTCTCAGCAACACCACAGCTGTCTCTGTTAGCATTAGCTAGCATGATAATGCTATGCAGTGCATCATATTTGGGAGCACAGATACTTGAAATAAAGTGCCATTTTAATGAGTGTTCACCATAATTTACCGTGTTTTTGTTGTTGCGGATTAAATCCAGGGTTTTCTCAGCCGTGGCAGTAAATTATTCCTCCTCTGCTCTGTGGGCATGGGCGTCGCATCTGTCGGGATGCGGGTATTCCAACACCCACACTTTCTATGCAGTTGTGCACAAACTAATTTCTCTTCACTCTCTGGTAGGGCTGTGTGATATGACGATATTAGATCGTTAAAGTTTTAAACGTGCTGACGATCTGCCAAAAAACAAAGATGTAGAACCATCTGAATGCGGCTGTGTCTGTTTACACCACATTTTTTTCTCTCCCTGTCTGCCAAATGACACCACGTACTTGTCCACTTCATGTAGACATGACAGACACAGATGAGCCAATCAGAGCGAGCTAAAGTGTGTCAGCATGGAGTTGCTTTGTTTATCTCCTTCCCCTCTTTCCCAAGTTCACATAATTGTTCACGTTATTCCACTACCAGAATAACACATGCCTGTGTTATTCTGGTAGCGGTTTATATAATACCAGGTACCGCACCAGAGACAGCCTGTGATGTCATCAGCTCTGTTGTGGCTAAACTACAAACACAGCATCCAAACTCTTTCATGGCGATCTCTGGAGACTTCAATAATGTCTCCCTTTCTGCTACGTAACCAACTTTCCAGCAGTTTGTCAGCTGCTCCACCAGAGAAAATAAGATGTTGGACTTATTTTATGCTAATACTAAGAATACATACAGCTCCTCTGCCCTGCCTCCATTAGGAAGATCAGATCATAATCTGGTTCTTCTCACCTACAAGCCCACCGTTCAGCAGCAACCAGTCATTAGGAGGACGATTAAAACCTGGTCTACTGAGGCTGAAGATGCTCTGAGAGGGTGCTTTGAGGCCACAGACTGGAATGTCCTCTGTGAACCTCATGGAGATGACATCAACACCATGACTGAGTGTGTGACAGATTACATAAACTTCTGTGATGACAACATCGTTCCAACAAGAACAGTGAGGTGCTTCCCTGATAACAAACCCTGGATCACCAGTGACCTGAAAAAGCTGCTGAACATCAAAAAGAAAGCTTTCAGGGATGGAGACAGGGAGTTAATGAAGACCACACAAAAACAACTGAAAACAAAGACTAAGAAGTGCAAGGAGGACTACAGGAAGAAGTTGGAGAGCAGCTCCAGCAGAACAACGTGAGGGATGTGTGGTCGGGAATGAAGAAGATCACCGGCTTTAAGTTAAAGGGGGACCAGACTGATGGAGGTCTGGACAGAGCTAATGAACTGAACATGTTCTTCAATAGGTTTAGTCCCCCCCCCTGCCGCCAACCCAACACACCACACACCCTCCATGAGCCCACAGCTTTCCTGTCCCACCTCCACTCTGTCACCCTGCACCTCAGTCATGGACCTGAACACAGCCTCATCTCCCTCCACATCAGGACATCCTGAGACCTCTTTTGCCTCCACCTCCAGCCTGACTGTCTCCTGTGACCAGGTCAAGAAACAACTAGAGAAACTGAACCGGAACAAGGCTGCAGGTCCAGATGGTGTCAGTCCCAGAGTTCTCAAGACCTGCTCAGAACAACTATGTCCGGTTCTCCAGCACCTTTTTAACACCAGCCTGAGACAGAACAGAGTTCCAGTGTTGTGGAAAACATCCTGTCTTGTTCCAGTCCCTAAAAAACTTCAACCAGCTGAACCAAATGACTACAGACCAGTTGCCCTGACATTTCACATCATGAAAGTCCTGGAGAGACTCTTACTGGCTCACCTCAACAAGCAAGTGAATACCTTTCAGGACCCATTACAGTTCGCATATCGTAATGGGCTTGGGGTTGAAGAAGCCATCATCTTCCTGCTTCAGAGAGCCCCACTCTCATCTGGACCAGTCAGGCAGCACTTTGAGGGTCATGTTCTTTGATTTTTCAAGTGCCTTTAATACTGTTCAGCCTGCTTTGCTATGTGAGAAGCTCCATAACTTCAGGTGGATCCCTCCACAACTACCTGGATTTACGACTACCTAACAAGCAGACCACAGTTTGTGAGACTGAAAAGTTGTGTGTCTGAGATGGTGGTCAGCAGCACTGGAGCACCACAAGGAACTGTACTCTCACCATTCTTCTTTACACTGTACACCTCAGACTTCCAGTAAAACTCTGAGTCCTGTCATCTGCAGAAATACTCTGATGTCTCTGCAGTTGTGGGGTGTATCAGTGATGGACAAGAAACCAGGGCCTGAGCCAAAAAGGTCCATAAAAGTCTAAAAACATGTCAATATACCTCCCTCCATCATTGTCAAACAAAATCAAGCGTCCTGATTGGGTAGCGTCCTTAAAGAAGTACTTTCATGGTCATTTCATTAATATTGCAGTGTTCTCTATTATTATTGAAGTCATTATGCATCGTTTCTGTAAAAAAAAACCTTCTGGCTGCTTCGTTTCAAGCTGTTTTTGTAAGCTAGAAGAGTGGCTTGGGCTCAAACGACAGGCTTTTCCGGTATTGCTCATGAATATCCGTGACGCGTAAATGAGTTGTCTCTGATTGGCTCCCTCCCATGAATGTGTGAAGGATCCCCCCCCCCCCCCCCCCCCCCCCCCCCCCCCCCCCCACCCCCACCCCCCCGCTCTGTGTGTAACCGTAGCAACCAGCTGAGACCTACGCTATTACGCTGTTCGAGGCTTCATGCCGCCAGCCCTGTAGCCGACCCAGAGTGGGGGCAAGGGGGCGGTCGCCCCAGGGCCCACAAGGTCAAAGGGCCCCGTTTCGTGTGATTTGTTCATGTATAAATTGTTATAAATAAATTGTTTTAACAATAAAATGTGCAGTGTGTACGTGAAGGTCTACGTCTGAGTGTGGGTTTCAATAGGCCAATTCTTGTGTTACGACTGTCCGTGAATGCATCGGAGCTGTGAGCCAGCGGTGATTGGCTGTGCCGCATTAACTTTTTTTTTCTTTATGCTTGATCTGAATTCTGGAGGGAAGCTAAACAGCAAAAATGGAGAAGAAAAAACACCAATCTGGCTCATTCAAACTAAAGGTAAAAGAGAAATTGGTTGCTTCTTGTCATCCACTCAATTCCTACTTTTCATCAACACCACCATGGCCGTGAGAGCCCAACATCAGTCAGCCCACTCAGTCAGCCGGTGACTGAGGCTAGGCTAGCCGCCAGCGGTACCACTCAAAGCCCAAAGCCCACCATCGGGACCACCAGGAGCCCTGCTGCAGTCCAACACAAACGCTGCTGGAACATTTTGTGCCACCAGCAGCAGCGGCGGTCAGTGTCCGTGCTGGTAGCACCGGCGAAGACCCGGCGCATCTGGTAGCCACCTCCGCAGCTGTGCAGGAGTACCCGACCGATCCATTCTTGTTTCGAGACCACCCTCTCACCCCTGAAGTAATCCGGGCTCTGGCTCTCATCGGGCATGGACCCTGTCAGCCTGGTTTGAGGGACAAATATGAGAAGTTTCCAGAGGGACGATGCTTTAACCCTGCCGCCATCATTTGGGAGTTTCGGGCATCGTGGAGCGACAGTGGCTCATTTATTCACCCAGACCAAACAAGCTGTTTTGCTTCTGTTGCTGGCTGTTTGGCAAAAAGACAACCGAAAAGTCTGGGAAAGCTGGGGTGACCCATGCACAGGATTTTCACAATTAAAAAAGGATTATGGAGGAGTCGACTAAACTGCGACAGCCAGCGCAGAGAGCCATTGGTGAGTAGGTACGTTTACATGGAGACTTTTTCCCTTTCGGAATGAAATCATTCTGATTGAGGATTTGAGGGCAGCTGTTTACTTGGGAACTAATACATTCTGATCTGGTGTGTATATGCGCCAATATTTATTCAGAATAATCCTGTCTGACATGCGCAGAATGATGTAAATCACGTTATTTAATAAAGACGGAGGTATAAAAACTGATCGTCACGGTTGTGGTTTCTGCAGGACTTTAATCAGCAGCTGATCCTCATGCGCTCCTACTGCAGAAAACCAAGAGGAAAAGGCGTAGAGACAGCGTTTGAGTAAAAAAAAACAAACTTTCTTTTGCTGTCCATTGAATTACGTTGTTCACAGCCATCTGTCAAAGTGAGGAAACGTCACTCGTCGCATGTTTACGTCTTGTCGAAGCATGCGCTGTAAGAGCGCAACCTCACAACTTTCCGATTCAGCATTTACATGACACCCCGTTCGGTTTGGGGAAAGGAAAATTCTACCCCCGTGAAACCGAATGAAAATTCATTCGGTTCGGTGCTTTTCATTCGGAAAGACGTGTTTACATGGATCATTTTCATTCCGAAAGAGCTTTTAAACCGAAAGCAATCTATATATTTGGATCCATGTAAACCCAGCTGTGTAAACTTAAAAAATTATCTCTTTCTCAAAATGTTGTAGTCTTGACCAACTGTCTATTGAATGTTCTTTGTATTGCTGTTAACTATAACAGACCTCAAGCTCTGCACACGTCACAATACCTGCAGGACACTGGTCCTCAAGGACCGGAATTCTGGGTCCCTGATCTAAACTTTCAGCACCATGGACAGCCGACACTCTGAGATCGACACCTGTCAAGTGCATGTGTGTGTGTGTGTGTGTGTGTGTGTGTGTGTGTGTGATTCAGAACACGTTTGAGAACTGGTTTGTGGTTTTACTCTGCTTTCTGAGGCACATCGGTTTGCTTGGCTCAGTAAAAGTGAGCATTAGTGTGTGAGCATTGTTTGACGGTAGGATAAGGTGTTTGAATAGTAAAATTACTATCATAAGGGCCCATCGAGAATGCTCCGCCCCCTCTGTACTGAGACGTAGCTTGTCGACTCCGCAGCGCCGTCTTCACTTCTGGTGCGGAGAGGGAGGGGACCAGGGCAGGGTTACCTGCATTCCCATGGGCGGGCTTAAACACTAGTGGGTGACGCCCTTGAACATGTGACGTAGAAATGCAAGGCTCTTCCTGATTCGCTCTTATCTCTGTATAGTTTCTATAAATAGGAAGCACAGCCCATGGAGGTGACGCACCACTTCCAAGCTCAGCATGTGAATGTAATTAAGGGTGACCCTCCCTATTTCAAAAGTAGCAAGTTAAACTGGTTTTTGGCGGAAGGAGGCCTTTAATCAATTTTTTTTTTTCAATTTCCTTCCCACCTCACCATACAGCCTTTTCATTCTTCACTTTCCTCCATATCATTATATACAAGCTAGAAGAAGAAATTAGCTGTTTACATTGTGCTAAGAGCGGCAGAGCTGCAGACAAACCAGGACAAACATAAGAGGGTCGAAGAGGGATTGGATATTGATTTAAAACAAAGAAAGAAAGAGAAAGAGAATGCGTGATCTCGTCTGCAACAGCCTCCGTATTTTGGTGAACATGCATCGGCATGCCTGCTAGAGATGCGATGTAGTACTGTTTAGGCTCTAAAAATATACTATATGACGTTTCGAGTAAATTCTGACGCTACCCACTCAGGACACTTGGATTACATTGACGAGCAGTATGGAGGAATATTGACAAATTTTTGTGGACTTTTATGGACCTTTTTGGCTCGGGCCCCAGCGAACTCCATTTTATGAAAGTTGGGAGAAAACGAGAAGCCTTCCTGATCACCAGCTGCATTTGAGATGTTAAAAAAGTGCTCCACAGTCTTGCTCAGCATGAGGGTAAGTGGAAAATAAAGTTACATCATTCTGTGGGTGAACTATTCCTTTAGGTTCAGGAAGTTTGGAGTTGGAGCTGAACATAAAGCCCATTGGTTTGTGTTACTGTAAATAACTTGCAAAATAGTCTGAATGATCTAAATGGGAAAAAAAAAGCAGATTGTGATTTTGTAAAGAAAATATCATGATATATTTTTTCCCATATCGCCCATCCGTAGTCTGATGTCCGACTCTGCCCACAAGCCATTTTGATTGGATTATTCTAACTCAAATCCACTTATTGTCCTCGCCCATTAAACATCCATCCCGCTGAATATCAGATGGCTGGATCTGATAAAAGAGGGTTGGAATTTTGTCACAAAAAAAACAAGCATTTTAATAAAATGAATAAATGAAATAGTTTTTCTGTTTCTTTACATATTTAGGATTTTATAAATTTACTTATAGTATCTCCATCAACATTATTCCACTCTCCTACAGCACAGAATTACTAGGCACCAGGTAGATTATGCAAATTAGGCAATGCTGTAAAGGCCTCTAGCGGCAAGCACAGCCAATAGCTACTTTCCTCTGAGGAGTTGGCAAGCGACGCTGTGTTTAGAGCTGAGGAGAAATCTAGCTAGCTAGCATGCATCCACACAAAAGTGGCTTTTTAAAAATCAAACCACATCCCCCACACTTCTGAAAAGCTTGCTACACCCCTGTCTGTGTGTCCGATATCCCTCCCCGATACGAACTCACTGTCATCAGTGGACTGAGCAGTACCGTCCACTTTTGTCACAACAGGAATCTTCATGAAATAAATGTCCATAATCTTCTTATTCACTCATTACCACAAAGTTTCCACACACTCAAAAATAGAGGTGCCAATTTGTAGTTAAAAAGTAACAAAGCTTGTCGCTGGGGGTGTTCTTTTTTGAAAGACATTTCTGTACCCTTTGGTCCTGGTCCATTTTTGTACCTTATCAAGCTGTATGAGTTAATAAAGTACAATTAATTTGATTAAAAATGATGAATAAAAGTCAATAAAATAGAGATTATGATCAAAGATGCTAATAATAAATGAATAATTATTATATAAATATTAGGCCAAACACATATATAATTATACATATAATTATTACTTCCGGACGGCTTTGAGGCGTTTCTGGTCCACCATCAGGCGGCTCAGGAGGGGGAAGCAGTGCACCGTCAACACTGTGTACAGTGGGGATGGTGGGCTGCTGACCTCGACTCGGGACATCGTGGGCCGGTGGAAGGAATACTTCCGCGACCCGATCCCAGATAAGCGGAAGGAGACGGTACGGTATGGTATTACTATGATTACTATGATTATTATGAAAATCATAATATAATAACTATTATTATTCTCCTGTTTAAAGTACTGCTAATTATAGTTATTGTCCAAGCTACACACATTTTTCAATGCTGCAGGTACCCTTAGGGTTGAAATAGTACAAATTTGTACTTTATATTACTTTGGACCCTTTTTCATAGTTTAAAGGTACTTCAGGCCTCATGTAGACCAGTGTTGTACTTTGGAGAGCACATTTGTGAAAAATGTACCTACAGGTACAGAAATGTTCCTGTCTCATACCTCTATTTTTGAGAGTGCAGGAATGTGACAGTCCTTCCACATTTCCTTTATGTTGTTAAGAAAAAAGTCCCATTCTCATCTGTTCAAATTACACATGTACAGAAACGCTCCCCAAGCAATGGCGGACGGTCTAGTTTGCCCGGATTAGTCTATAAGGTTTTTGTGTGATCATGTCCAAAAATTATTTACTGGCATTCCTTTTCCCATTTCTCCATCTGGCTTCATAGCTATAAGTACATCCGCCTCTTATAGAATATGGAATATTAATATCAGTTTATCATAATGATAACAATTCCTATTTAATAAATTAATCAATTTATTTTTTTCATTTAAAAAAGAGGCATCTTTGTTTGCATACACAGTCTCCATGGTAACCACGAGTATAAAGACAATGAGAAAAGCTAAATGAGAAAAAAAAAATGCACAGACCTGATAAAGGTCAAATCTTCCTCACTGAAAAACTAAGCGTCAACCTGACCGGGAGGACCAGATCTGGGAACCAGCAAGATGTGTACACACACTCTCTACCAGCCACAGGTACGCACCACATGTTCCCACCACGGGGTTACAGGAGTTTAGCAGAGCGTACAGTTTACAGTTTGGATGGTACAGATTACGGTAATGAGGGAACAGAGCTCCATTGTGTTGTTGCTATTGAGGATATGAAATGTTCTGTTAGACACAAAGCAAACCGAGGAGTGTTTACAGGGAGGGTTTCCTGTCAAATAAACTCTCTTTGTTGAGCACGAACTGTGTCCCTGTCATTGCTATTACACTTCAGCCTTCAGCTGTCATGTGGCCAGTCAGCCCAAACTTTTCACATCTGAAAATACAGAAATGACTTATTTAAAAAAGATTTAAAGCATTGCTGAACAGCTGTGTGGAGGAGAACATCTTCACTGAGCTCAGATTCACACATAAGGTTATATTTCTGGGATTTTAACTGTTTTCTGTTGTAGAAGAAGTTAAAATGCCTGAAATTACCTTCATTATAAATGTACTTTAATCAAGGATATTGTTGTAAATCTAGTAAAACCACACTTGATATGGGTAGAAAAAATAAAAGTGAGATGACACAAAAGTTTGGCATTTTGTAGCTCTGTATATTTTGGAAAATTAAAAAGAAAAAAAGACATCTGAAATCGGCTATTGTGTCTAAGTGGAGCTGAGAGCATCCTCACCTGCAGGTATTTATATATGATCTGTTAGCTAAAGAGCACCAGATACAGTTGTGCTCAAATATTTACATCCCCTCCCATTAAAGACCAGAAAATATAGGCTGCCGGGGAAAAAAGTTGAAATTGACAAAAGTAATAATGAATAAATGAAAAAATTATGAAAATCATGACATTGATTTTAAATAGTGGTTCAACAGAAATATAAAAAACAAACAAAAAAAACAAACAAAAATAAAACAAGCATCAATAGAAACATGAATAATAATAATTAATATTATTGTCATTATTATTATTTTGTATTAATTCATTTATTATTATTGTTATGATAATTATGATTATTATTAATAATCATCATCATAATAATACATACATACATACACATACATTTTTAGTCATCAATAAAAAGCAGAAACATATGAATTATAAGGATAATGATGTCATCCCTAACTGACCAGAGCAGCTGAAATGGTTGTCCTGGTTACAGCAGCAGGGATCTGTTGGCATGTGATCATCTCAGCTTGTTTTTTTAAAGTTTATTATAACATAAACTGAGAACCTCTGAAAAGTTATTGATGCTCATCCGGCTGGAAAGTGTTTACACAACAATGCCTGAAGTCCGGGTCGGGCACAGCGTGTGCGTGCGGAGGAAGTTCAGCAGCATTGTGAACCTTCGTCAGAGCAGCGGTCCGCCAGCAGACATCAGTCCCAGAGCGAAGTCACGGCGAGGTCACAGCAGGCAAACCAGCTCAGCAGACCTCGCTGTTAGTGGCTCACCGTGATGTTCAGGGCCCTCTTACGCACAGATGTGTGAGTATTCTGAGCGTAAGAACGTAGAAATGTGTGGAACTTTAACTAAGAAATGTTCCTAAATATAAGAACAGCTCTGATCATGCGCAGCCAGGATCTAGTGGTAGACCAGGGTCTAGTCGTAGACGAGGATCTAGTGGTAGACCAGGATCTAGTGGTAGACCAGGATCTAGTGGTAGACCAGGATCTAGTGGTAGACAAGCATCTAGTGGTAGACCAGCATCTAGTGGTAGACCAGGATCTAGTGGTAGACAAGCATCTAGTGGTAGACCAGCATCTAGTGGTAGACCAGGATCTAGTGGTACACCAGGGTCTAGTGGTAGACCAGGATCTAGTGGTGCACCAGGATCTAGTGGTAGACCAGCATCTAGTGGTAAACCAGCATCCAGTGGTAGACCAGCATCTAGTGGTAGATCAGGATCTAGTGGTACACCAGGATCTAGTGGTACACCAGGGTCTAGTGGTAGACCAGGATCTAGTGGTACACCAGGATCTAGTGGTAGACCAGCATCTAGTGGTAGACCAGGATCTAGTGGTACACCAGGATCTAGTGGTACACCAGGGTCTAGTGGTAGACCAGGATCTAGTGGTAGACATGGATCTAGTGGTAGACCAGCATCTAGTGGTAGACATGGATCTAGCGGTACACCAGCATCTAGTGGTAGGCCAGGATCTAGTGGTAGACATGTATCTAGTGGTAGACCAGCATCTAGTGGTAGACCAGCACCTAGTGGTAGACCAGGATCTAGTGGTACACCAGGATCTAGTGGTACACCAGGGTCTAGTGGTAGACAAGCATCTAGTGGTAGACCAGGATCTAGTGGTACACCAGGATCTAGTGGTACATCAGGATCTAGTTGTAGACCAGCATCTAGTGGTAGACCAGCATCTAGTGGTACACCAGGGTCTAGTGGTAGACCAGGATCTAGTGGTAGACCAGGATCTAGTGGTAGACCAGCATCTAATGGTACACCAGGATCTAGTGGTAGACCAGCAACTAGTGGTAGACCAGGATCTAGTGGTACACCAGGATCTAGTGGTAGACCAGGATCTAGTGGTAGACCAGGATCTAGTGGTACACCAACATCTAGTGGTAGATCAGGATCTAGTGGTACACCAGGATCTAGTGGTAGACATGGATCTAGTGGTACACCAGCATCTAGTGGTACACCAGGATCTAGTGGTAGACATGGATCTAGTGGTAGACCAGCATCTAGTGGTAGACCAGCATCTAGTGGTAGACCAGGATCTAGTGGTAGACCAGGATCTAGTGGTACACCAGGATCTAGTGGTACACCAGGGTCTAGTGGTTGACCAGGATCTAGTGGTAGACCAGCATCTAATGGTACACTAGGATCTAGTGGTAGACCAGGATCTAGTGGTGGACCAGCAACTAGTGGTAGACCAGGATCTAGTGGTACACCAGGATCTAGTGGTACACCAGGATCTAGTGGTACACCGGGATCTAGTGGTGGACCAGGATCTAGTGGATACACCAGCATCTAGTGGTAGATCAGGATCTAGTGGTACACCAGGATCTAGTGGTAGACCAGGATCTAGTGGTAGATCAGCATCTAGTGGTAGACCAGGATCTAGTGGTAGACCAGTATCTAGTGGTAGACCAGAATCTCGTGGTACACCAGGATCTAGTGGTACACCAGTATCTAGCGGTAGATCAGGATCTAGTGGTAGACCAGAATCTAGTGGTACACCAGGATCTAATGGTAGATCAGGATCTAGTGGTACACCAGGATCTAGTGGTACACCAGGCTCTAGTGGTACACCAGTATCTAATGGTAGACCAGGAACTAATGGTAGACCAGGATCTAGTGGTAGACTAGGATCTAGTGGTACAGCATGATCTAGTAGTAGACCAGGATCTAGTGGTTCACCAATATCTAGTGGTACACCAGGATCTAGTGGTACACCAGGATCTAGTGGTAGACCAGGATCTAGTAGTAGACCAGCATCTAGTGGTAGACCAGGATCTAATAGTAGACCAGGATCTAGTGGTCGACCAGGATCTAGTGGTACACCAGGATCTAGTGGTAAACCAGCATCTAGTGGTAGACCAGGATCTAGTGGTACACCAGGATCTAGTGGTACACCAGGATCTAATGGCAGACCAGGATCTAGTGGTACACCAGGATCTAGTGGTAGACCAGCATCTAGTGGTAGACCAGGATCTAGTAGTAGACCAGGATCTAGTGATAGACCAGGATCTAATGGTAGACCAGGATCTAGTGGTAGACCAGGATCTAGTAGAAGACCAGTATCTAGTGGTAGACCAGGATCTAGTGGTAGACCAGGATCTAGTAGAAGACCAGTATCTAGTGGTAGACCAGGATCTAGTGGTAGGCCAGGATCTAGTGGTAAACCAGGATCTAGTGGTAGGCCAGGATCTAGTGGTAGACCAGGATCTAGTAGTGGACCAGAATCTAGTGGTAGACCAGCATCTAGTGGTACACCAGGATCTAGTGGTAGACATGGATCTAGTGGTAGACCAGCATCTAGTGGTAGACCAGGATCTAGTGGTACACCAGGATCTAGTGGTAGACAAGCATCTAGTGGTAGACCAGCATCTAGTGGTAGACCAGGATCTAGTCGTACACCAGGATCTCGTGGTACACCAGGGTCTAGTGGTAGATCAGGATCTAGTGGTAGCCAGGATCTAGTGGTAGACCAGCATCTAATGGTAGACCAGGATCTAGTGTTAGACCAGGATCTAGTGGTACACCAGGATCTAGTGGTAGACCAGCATCTAGTGGTAGACCAGCATCTAGTGGTAGACCAGGATCTAGTGGTACACCAGGATCTAGTGGTAGACCAGGATCTAGTGGTAAACCAGGATCTAGTGGTACACCAGCATCTAGTGGTAGATCAGGATCTAGTGGTTCACCAGGATCTAGTGGTAGACCAGGATCTAGTGGTAGACCAGCATCTAATGGTAGACCAGGATCTAGTGGTTGACCAGGATCTAGTGGTAGACCAGGATCTAGTGGTAGACCAGGATCTAGCGGTAGATCAGGATCTAGTGGTAGACCAGAATCTAGTGGTACACCAGTATCTAGCGGTAGATCAGGATCTAGTAGTAGACCAGAATCTAGTGGTACACCAGGATCTAGTGGTAGATCAGGATGTAGTGGTAGACCAGGATCTAGTGGTACACCAGGATCTAGTGGTACACCAGCATCTAGTGGTAGACCAGGATCTAGTGGTACACCAGGATCTAGTGGTACACCAGTATCTAATGGTAGACCAGGATCTAGTGGTAGACCAGGATCTAGTGGTACACCAGCATCTAGTGGTAGATCAGGATCTAGTGGTACACCAGGATCTAGTGGTAGACCAGGATCCAGTAGTAGACCAGCATCTAGTGGTAGACCAGGATCTAGTAGTAGACCAGGATTTAGTGGTAGACCAGGATCTAGTGGTACACCAGGATCTAGTGGTAAACTAGCATCTAGTGGTAGACCAGGACCTAGTGGTAGACCAGGATCTAGTGGTACACCAGGATCTAGTGGTACACCAGGATCTAATGGCAGACCAGGATCAAGTGGTACACCAGGATCTAGTGGTAGACCAGCATCTAGTGGTAGACCAGGATCTCGTGGTAGACCAGGATCTCGTGATAGACGAGGATCTAGTGGTAGACCAGGATCTAGTGGTAGACCAGGATCTAATGGTAGACCAGGATCTAGTGGTAGGCCAGGATCTAGTGGTAGACCAGTATCTAATGGTAGACCAGGATCTAGTGGTACACAAGAATCTAGTGGAAGACCAGGATCTAGTGGTAGACCAGTACCTAATGGTAGACCAGGATCTAGTGGTACACAAGAATCTAGTGGTAGACCAGGATCTAGTGGTAGACCAGGATCTAATGGTAGACCAGGATCTTGTGGTAGGCCAGGATCTAGTGGTAGACCAGGATCTAGTGGTAGGCCAGGATCTAGTGGTAGACCAGGATCTAGTGGTAGACCAGTATCTAATGGTAGGCCAGGATCTAGTGGTAGACCAGGATCTAGTGGTAGACCAGTATCTAATGGTATACCAGCATCTAATGGTAGACCAGGATCTAGTTGTGGACAAGAATCTAGTGGTACACCAGGATCTAGTGGTAGACCGGGATCTAGTGGTAGACCAGTATCTAATGGTAGACCAGCATCTAATGGTAGACCAGGATCTAGTTGTGGACAAGAATCTAGTGGTACACCAGGATCTAGTGGTAGACCGGGATCTAGTGGTAGACCAGTATCTAATGGTAGACCAGCATCTAATGGTAGACCAGGATCTAGTTGTGGACAAGAATCTAGTGGTACACCAGGATCTAGTGGTAGACCGGGATCTAGTGGTAGACCAGTATCTAATGGTAGACCAGCATCTAATGGTAGACCAGGATCTAGTTGTGGACAAGAATCTAGTGGTACACCAGGATCTAGTGGTAGACCGGGATCTAGTGGTAGACCAGTATCTAATGGTAGACCAGCATCTAGTGGTACACCAGGATCTAGTTGTGGACAAGAATCTAGTGGTAGACCAGGATCTAATGGTAGACCAGGATCTTGTGGTAGGCCAGGATCTAGTGGTAGACCAGGATCTAGTGGTAGGCCAGGATCTAGTGGTAGACCAGGATCTAGTGGTAGACCAGTATCTAATGGTAGGCCAGGATCTAGTGGTAGACCAGGATCTAGTGGTAGACCAGTATCTAATGGTAGACCAGCATCTAATGGTAGACCAGGATCTAGTTGTGGACAACAATCTAGTGGTACACCAGGATCTAGTGGTAGACCGGGATCTAGTGGTAGACCAGTATCTAATGGTAGACCAGCATCTAATGGTAGACCAGGATCTAGTTGTGGACAAGAATCTAGTGGTACACCAGGATCTAGTGGTAGACCGGGATCTAGTGGTAGACCAGTATCTAATGGTAGACCAGCATCTAATGGTAGACCAGGATCTAGTTGTGGACAAGAATCTAGTGGTACACCAGGATCTAGTGGTAGACCAGTATCTAATGGTAGACCAGCATCTAGTGGTACACCAGGATCTAGTTGTGGACAAGAATCTAGTGGTAGACCAGGGGAACTGCAATATTTTTGCAAGTGTCACAGGTATATCTGCATCTCCATTATTTAATTGAAATAATCACTCAATAACCAAAGGGGAAGTTTGTCTTTTTTTAACCTGGATCTATTTTCTAGCATGAACTCTGCTCATTTCTTTACCCAGACAGTTTTGGTGTAACTTGAATTACTTCAGGAGATATTTAGATCCGCTCCAGATCAGCGTGTGTCCAATATAATGGAAGTGATGTGGGCAAGCTGGCACAGCCTCTGAATAAGCCATTATCTGCCGCAAACTCCTTCATTTCACCAATGTTTTGTTACCAAACATTATTTGGACCCCCTGTGAGCTCCAAGCGGCTTTGAGTTTCTTATTTGTGGTGATCCGTCCTTATTCACAGACATTTTTACTGCGGTGGCTTTGATGACATCACTGTTATGAAACATCATAACATGTAAATGTCTGTAAATAAGGATGGATCACCACATATAAGCAACTCAAAGCCGCTTCGAGCTCGCAGGGGGGATCTAATATTGTCTTTGCATTCAAGATATTTATGCAAAAT
Organism: Atherinomorus stipes; assembly: GCA_023101725.1. Taxonomy (NCBI): domain Eukaryota; kingdom Metazoa; phylum Chordata; class Actinopteri; order Atheriniformes; family Atherinidae; genus Atherinomorus; species Atherinomorus stipes. Next base: position 295,524 of record JALJCO010007506.1, on the reverse strand, counting down.
GTACAATCATGTGATTTTCTTTTAAAGGACAAAAAGTATCTGTATCGATATCAGTATCGCTGAAAAAGTGCAATAAACTACTGGTATCGTATCGACATGAAACATTTCGGTATCGCCCATCCCTACTGGCAACCCAGCGGCTGGAGTTGTTTTTCTGCTGTTGAGACTACAACCTAGACTAGTAATAAGCTTATAATTCTGCCAATTGCACAGAAAGGAAATAGTGAAGACAAAAATGGGCCCAAATCGACCCTAAAAAGTGAAAAATTCACTCCAATTTATCAAATACAGATTAGTGAGTAGAGATAAAGCAGAGCTGAGAAGTCTGGATGGAGCACCAGCTAACACTAATGCTAAAGCTAAAGCTAACGGAAGCCCTGAAGCCTGCATCTGCAAGCTTCATCTAGAAAGCAAACATCTAACACTCAATGAAAGAAAGATTTTTTTTTTTCAAAAAGAGAGAAAATCAGCTGTTGATGCAGAAAACGTCTATTTTGAAGTTCTTTAAAAAATTCTAAGAAAAGTTTCAATAAATAAATTATTCAATGAAATTTGTGCTTTAATGGCCTGTCTAAGTAAATAAACCACAGGTTTGTTTAATGATTATTTAAATTGAGCCTTTTTTTTTCCAATGTGATCTATTACTGCACCATTTATCTCTTTTTTAAAATCAATTTCCATCAGTTTTTTCTGTTGTCCCACAATTTTTTTGTATAAAATGTAATGGATGTGTTTATAGCCTAATTCTGATTTGTTCTTGTATGAGTCTGATTTTATTCCATGAATCATACATGAGAGATAAACGTGTTTGTGACCATCTCATAATCTATTTTTATATTTCGTTATTCATGTTTATCACGCCACATCTTACTAGGTTCAGTCTGTTAAAGGCAGGTGGATTTGGTTTAGTTTTTAAATAAATAAACCAAAACTGAGATCATTACACTAATACAGTGTTAAAATGTGAATGGGCCCTGGACCAGTTTGGACTGAAAACTTAGGTCCCATCATGACAAAAGTTGAGAACCCCTGCTTTATATGGAAATGGAAAAATGCTTTATTCATCCCAGAAGGGAAATTATATATTATTATATAAAATTATTATTATTATTATTATTATTATTATTATATGATAAACGTTTGATATTTTAGATCATTTCTGCAAAAATACATCAGAGTTTGAAAGGCTGACAACTTTCAGACACAGCAGTGGCCATGATCATCTGTCCAGCATGAGGAAGAGCTTCATGGTGCAGTTATTGTCATGGAGATACTGCCGCTCAGTGGAAAATGAGCATTACTGCAACCACACATCATGAAAGCGGGACTGGAGCAACATGGAGGAGACGATGCAGAGAATTACTTCTACTCTAACTGAGCAGGCATGTTCGGCCCAAAAATGGCATTCACTGTTTAGATCACATATTTCTACTCAATATTTGATAAACTGTGTCTCTCAGACACTTTGCAGTCTGAATATTTAAAGTATAAAAATGGCTTTATGGTTACAGATTTGAACAGAGCTGGATGAATACATGCTGGTGCCATTCATAAAAACTCTTGAATAAAAATGATCTTTTCTTACCCGACCCAAAAGAGGGCGTGAAATGCAACCACACTTCCAAAAAACTTTGGATGCTGGGTAAAAAGCAAATAAAACCAGAATACAATGATTTCCAAGAACCATCAACCCATATTTCATTCCCAGTAGACCATAAACTACAAACCAGATGTTGAAACTCAGACATTTTACTATTTCATGGAACATATTCACTGATTGTGAATCTGATGCAGCAACACGTCTGTAAAAGGTTGGAAAAGCAGCAATAAAAGGCTGGAAAGTAATGATAGGAGGAGACTTTAATATCTAATCAGGTTGACTGGAAACAGGTCAGTAACATAACTGGGTATAAAAGGAGCATTTCAGAGAGGCAGAGTTTCTCAGACGGAAAGATGGACAGAGTTCCAGCAATCTGAGACAAACTGGCACTAAAAGTTATCTATTAATATCTAATATCATCAGAAGATGGAGAGAATCAGGAGGAATCTCTGTGTGCATGGGACAAGGCTGGATACTGATGATCTTCTGCATTAAAAGCAGACATGATTCTCTGCTGGAAACCACTGATGGACTCAGGAAGATTCCAGAAATCTCTGTCTGTGAACACAGTTCACCCTGAAATCCACAAAGCAGGTTAAAGCTCCATCATGCAGAGAAGAAGCCAGATGTGAACAGAACCACCAGCATCCGTCTTCTCTGGACCAAAGCTCATTTAAATGCTCTGAGACAAAGTGGAAACTGTTCTGAGGTCAGATGATGAAGATGTGAGGATGTTTGTGGAAAGCATGGAGGCCGTGTCCTGCAGACTAAAGAGGGTCGGGAGCATCCAGCTTCTTATCAGTGGAGAGTTGAACAGCTGCACAATGGTAAACATCACCCTGGAACTACTTTTTACAGACGTGTTACTACACGATGGTAAACATCACCCTGGAACTACTTTTGACAGACGTGTTACTACACGATGGTAAACATCACCCTGGAACTACTTTTTACAGACGTGTTACTACATGATGGTAAACATCACCCTGGAACTACTTTTTACAGACGTGTTACTACACGATGGTAAACATCACCCTGGAACTACTTTTGACAGACGTGTTACTACACGATGGTAAACATCACCCTGGAACTACTTTTTACAGACGTGTTACTACATGATGGTAAACATCACCCTGGAACTACTTTTTACAGACGTGTTACTACACGATGGTAAACATCACCCTGAAACTACTTTTTAAAAGACGTGTTACTACACGATGGAAAACATCACCCTGGAACTACTTTTTACAGACGTGTTACTACACGATGGTAAACATCACCCTGGAACTACTTTTGACAGACGTGTTACTACACAATGGTAAACATCACCCTGGAACTACTTTTTACAGACGTGTTACTACACGATGGTAAACATCACCCTGGAACTACTTTTTACAGACGTGTTACTACACGATGGTAAACATCACCCTGGAACTACTTTTTACAGACGTGTTACTACACGATGGTAAACATCACCCTGGAACTACTTTTACAGACGTGTTACTACACGATGGTAAACATCACCCTGGAACTACTTTTACAGACGTGTTACTACACGATGGTAAACATCACCCTGGAACTACTTTTACAGACATGTTACTACACGATGGTAAACATCACCCTGGAACTACTTTTTACAGACGTGTTACTACACGATGGTAAACATCACCCTGGAACTACTTTTTACAGACGTGTTACTACACGATGGTAAACATCACCCTGGAACTACTTTTTTTACAGACGTGTTACTACACGATGGTAAACATCACCCTGGAACTACTTTTTACAGACGTGTTACTACACGATGGTAAACATCACCCTGGAACTACTTTTACAGACGTGTTACTACCCGATGGTAAACATCACCCTGGAACTACTTTTACAGACGTGTTACTACACGATGGTAAACATCACCCTGGAACTACTTTTACAGACATGTTACGACACAATGGTAAACATCACCCTGGAACTACTTTTTACAGATGTGTTACTACACGATGGTTAACATCACCCTGGAACTACTTTTACAGACGTGTTACTACACGATGGTAAACATAACCCTGGAACTACTTTTACAGACGTGTTACTACACGATGGTAAACATCACCCTGGAACTACTTTTACAGACGTGTTACTACACGATGGTAAACATCACCCTGGAACTACTTTTTACAGACGTGTTACTACACGATGGTAAACATCACCCTGGAACTACTTTTACAGACGTGTTACTACACGATGGTAAACATCACCCTGGAACTACTTTTACAGACGTGTTACTACACGATGGTAAACATCACCCTGGAACTACTTTTACAGACGTGTTACTACACGATGGTAAACATCACCCTGGAACTACTTTTACAGACGTGTTACTACACGATGGTAAACATCACCCTGGAACTACTGTTACAGACGTGTTACTACACGATGGTAAACATCACCCTGGAACTACTTTTACAGACGTGTTACTACACGACGGTAAACATCACCCTGGAACTACTTTTAAAGACGTGTTACTACACGATGGTAAACATCACCCTGGAACTACTTTTTACAGACGTGTTACTACATGATGGTAAACATCACCCTGGAACTACTTTTAAAGACGTGTTACTACACGATGGTAAACATCACCCTGGAACTACTTTTTATAAACGTGTTACTTCACGATGGTAAACATCACCCTGGAACTACTTTTACAGACGTGTTACTACACGGTGGTAAACATCACCCTGGAACTACTTTTACAGACGTGTTACTACACGATGGTAAACATCACCCTGGAACTACTTTTACAGACGTGTTACTACACAATGGTAAACATCACCCTGGAACTACTTTTACAGACGTGTTACTACACGATGGTAAACATCACCCTGGAACTACTTTTACAGACGTGTTACTACACGATGGTAGACATCACCCTGCAACTACTTTTACAGACGTGTTACTACATGATGGTAAACATCACCCTGGAACTACTTTTGCAGAGGTGTTCCTACACAATGGTAAACATCACCCTGGAACTACTTTTACAGACGTGTTACTACAAGATGGTAAACATCACCCTGGAACTACTTTTACAGATGTGTTACTACACGATGGTAAACATCACCCTGGAACTACTTTTACAGACGTGTTACTACACGATGGTAAACATCACCCTGGAACTACTTTTACAGATGTGATGCTGCTATCATCGTAATCTGAATATTTTCAATCCAAAGATAAAATGTCTCACTTTCATCAGTTTAAATGTTATTTATGTTCTACTGGGGATAAATTATAAGTTGATGAGATTTGGGAATTATTGCATTTGAAATTCTGGTTTTAAGTCATTACTTAATTTATCTGACCCAGATAATAAGCACCTATTTATTTAAATAAGAAAGAAAAATAAAAAGGAGGGGGGCAGAGAAGACGCGCCGACTCGGGTCTCTACTTTGTTGGTGTCTCTGTTGGTTGCCATAGCAACTGCTCAATATGTGTACATCTTTAAATCCCTGTTCTCCTTCTGGTAACAAAAACTTTGGAAAATAATCCAATTGTTATGTTTTCTCTTTGCTCAAATGAGTCTCAGATCTTAAAAGGTATTTTTCTTTTTAACCCGATCTTAAAGTAAATAAATAAATGGAGGAGAGAATGAATGGCGGAATAACACACAATCACACCATGGGATTTCCCTCTAGAGATGTCAGGTTAATTGGTTATTTGCTCTAAAAGATCTAGTTACCCATGTCACATCCATGCTCCGTATCAGGTGGCGGGCTCGAAAAGAGTCTCGGAAGAGAGAGGAATACATGGGGGAGGGAGGGGGAGGGGACAAAGATGAATAAACAAAGTCATACACTAACATGGAGAGTTTGTGTTACATGCAGAGAAATGTGCAAATGCGTTTTTAGATATCATGTCAGTGCACGATTAAATAAAAAAGCCTTGCAGATCATTTTTTAAGCTTCACATTCAATTAAGATTTCTTTTTTTTTTAAAGGCTGGCTGTAACTCCCCCTGTGGTGTTGTGATTAGGAAGCCTGCAGCATCCTTATCATACAAATCGCCCCCTCATATCATTTTTGTGTTTTTTGTGGCAGCTGGGGCACCCCTCGGTGAAATGGGAAGGATTTTTGCTGGTACAGTGGCTTTCTGCATCTGAGCTGGCTGAAAGGACCGAATGATGAATGCCTGCCAGTTAATCCCTGCGTCTTCAGCACAGCAGATGTTTTCCCTTTGACCCGCACAAAAGGCTTGTGTTTTTGTTAGCAGACTTGTCCATTCCTCCGGGGTCACAGGTCACTCTGGTCTCAGGGGTGAAGCTGCCACGGCAAGTCCAAACATCTGACGGCCATCAGAGCGTGACAACAACACCGTCCCTCCGACAAGGCTCCACAGACGCCTCATGACTACTTTAAATGAAGTCCTGCCCTCCATATGCTGATGCAGCTGAGAGCACACGGCTAACACCCTGAGATTGGATTTCAGTGGTTGCTGGGGACGCCTCAGGGAGAGGTCTGGACAAACATTACACATCTAAAGGTTAACTTAAATAGTTGAAATGTTAACTAAATCAATAACTGTGATTCGTGTTTGGGCCTGCTGAGAAATGCCCATAGGTGGGTTTAAAGATTCTTCCTGCCACATTAGATAGACAGCACAAGGACTCAGAGATTAAGAGTTTATGAAGTGAGAAATATATTACAAAGCTTCTGTTAAATCTGCTGATTGTCACAAATAAAAAGTTTTAGATTCACTAACTTTGAAACACACTGTGTTTCCAATCAGACATGGTCAGCCTGAAAAAAAAAAGCTTCAGATTACAGCCGTGACTTGTGAATTATGTTCTTCTGGACCTTTCCCCCCAGTAAAGACACCATGACTGAACAAAGACGTGATGTTTGCTTCTCTTCAAACTAGAGATGGGCATATGGATACCCTGGAGTCAATACTTTGACACCAGCCAGACAAGATAATGGATTCTATACTTTTCTGAGTATGGAGATACCACTGTAAAAATAAAAAACATGATATTTGTTTTGACTTCTGAGAGTTTTAGGAAATGAAATTATGTAAAAGCAGCCAGATTCTAGTTCTGTATCACATGATGGTGGCAGCCTATGAGATTCTAGCTTCTGTATCACATGATGGTGGTAGCCTATGAGATTCTAGCTTCTGCATCACATGATGGTGGTAGCCTATGAGATTCTAGCTTCTGCATCACATGATGGTGGTAGCCTATGAGATTCTAGCTTCTGCATCACATGATGGTGGTAGCCTATGAGATTCTAGCTTCTGTGTCACATGATGGTGGTAGCCTATGAGATTCTAGCTTCTGCATCACATGATGGTGGTAGCCTATGAGATTCTAGCTTCTGTATCACATGATGGTGGTAGCCTATGAGATTCTAGCTTCTGTATCACATGATGGTGGTAGCCTATGAGATTCTAGCTTCTGTATCACATGATGGTGGTAGCCTATGAGATTCTAGCTTCTGTGTCACATGATGGTGGTAGCCTATCAGATTCTAGCTTCTGTATCACATGATGGTGGTAGCCTATCAGATTCTAGCTTCTGTATCACATGATGGTGGTAGCCTATCAGATTCTAGCTTCTGTATCACATGATGGTGGTAGCCTATGAGATTCTAGCTTCTGTGTCACATGATGGTGGTAGATGGCTAACAAAAGGCTCGTTCGGATTGACTGCGTCTGTCTACCGTCTGACTTCATGGTCAGACGAGAGCTGCGTGAGTCTCGGGGGCGGATCATAAACGCAGCGCATCTCAGCTGGACAAGTTCGCCAACGTGAAGACTGCAATAACGGAGGATCTCGCGGCATTTGCCTTTATTTAGCTCAAAGTTACTGAACGCTGTGCAAATGTGATCAAGTCTGATTTCAGAGTATTGAAACAGCGTGTTGTTGACGCTGATTGCATGAACTTGTACTGGACTGTAGTAGACAGAATGTTGTTTACCTGTTAAGGTGAAACACAGAGGACAATAATCTGGTAAATGTCCAGGCTCAAATATAAAAACCATAAATGCTTTGCCTTGAAGAATAAATTTAAAACAAATAAAGAAATAGAAACTTATTTTTTCTATATGGGGCTGGAAATAAATATTATATATTATATATTTTTTATTTTATTTTTATTAAGGATTTGGGTAGCATACTCATGGATAACATAAGGGGGAGCATGTGGAAAGGTGGATACACACCAATAAGTCCATCAAATCCAAATTATGAAGAGGATTTGTGAAAGTTTTGGTATAACTTATTAAGCTTTATATTTATCTGAGTAGAATAACTTGTGGCTGCAACACGTTTGTGTTCCTCTGTTGCTGCAGTCAGATATCAGCCTGTCCAGATATCAGTCTGTTCAGATATCAGTCTGTCCAGGTTTGTGAACATCAGCCTAACTACAGTATGAAACACCAAGGCTGATTTTGTAGCCTGTTTAAAACACCTAAATGGATTTATTAGTGGGGGGCAGTCCCGTCCAACAATCGGAGCTTGTGTCAGTGAGAGTTGAAACCAATCAGAACCAGGTTCCGGCGGCGGCGGAGGCAGGTCCAAAAGCTGCAGTTGCTGAGGAGTAACTGCACGCTCCGACTGCAGACGGACGGCTCCCGCGATGTTTGATGATCATGTGGTCTGGTCACGTTTTCCGGTGCCGTGCAGGCGCAGTCTGAAGTCGGACAAAGTTTCTAACCAGCATGCAACATTCCAGGACCACAATCCCTCACTTCCAGCCGAGTTGCGCTGCAGATAGCCAAAGTCGAACGAGCCTAAAACCCGTTATGATGTCTAAAATGAACTGCACATGTCCTTAAAACCATAACAACTTGCTTGTGGTGTCTGTGAATGTACTCACTGTAGCACATTGCAGCTAAATCAGTAGATATCGGAGCGGTACACAGCACTTGGACATTGAAATTGTAAAAAGGTCAATCCCCAGGTCAGGTTAGATTTTTGGGACATACGTGAATGATACAGGCCCAAAATGTATCCAATCTGTTGCTGATGTGACAGTGTTGGGTCCTGTCACTATGCCTCCGACTGATCATGCGCCCTGGCTACTTGGCCACAAAGATGGCACTTTTGCTGAATGGTCAGCATGCATGACTTTCACCCAGCAGTCTGGGGATCAAATCCCGTCTGGGCCCTCTGTAGCGTATCTTGCCACACTAGCTATGAAGACATGCGTGTTTATCACTGTGCAACAGGACAAAGTTGTGGACAAAGTCTGAGAGACGGTCTTTAAAACAAATCACCATTATATTTACTTCTGAGCTCGTATTCACGCTTTTGTACAAATTAGCACCTCTATCATTCAAGTCAATAATGCACCACGTGGCATGTTACCTCGCGTCAACATGTGCGACTTACATTAGGAAAGCGTGGGCACCAGCAAGTACTCCAGGCCTAAGAAATGGACCAGTGTTGTAAGACAGAAAACACAGGGTTAAACATGAAATTACCTCCATAAAAGAAGATCCAGCTTCTTGGTACAGGACTCAGAACATTGACTAAAGAAATATAAAAACAGCTAAATCCAAACCAAAACCCAGAGACATTTTTAAGAAAAATAATTCTCTGTCATGAGGATTAATGAACCTGAGAAACATGCTCAGCATGTGGAATGGCTTAATCCTCTCCTCCATGGATGATGTCTTTGACCATGTGACATATTTCTGACAGTAAGCTCTCAGCTGTGGACTCGCAGCCATGATGACGAAACCACAACCAGAAATTTACCTTGTATTTATCTTTTAAAAAACAGTTGTAAAATATTCACAAAACAGATGTTTAGGGACAACATAAAATAAATATGGAGCCATTTATACCCACATCTTCTTAAACAGTTACCCCATACAGCTGCTGGAGCATGAAGACTCAACTCTCAGAAACCAGTAACAGAAAACAGCAACAAATAAAGAAAGAGGCAGTACATAAAAAGATGGATTCAATTTGGGTTTCTAATTCTCCTTAAATGGCAAAAATGTGAACAAATTCAGGTTAAATTAAATGTAGATCATCTTCAATTTCAATCATATGGTTTCTAACGTGTTCAGGTGCCATTTAATCCCAGAAGCAATGAAACTAAAACTAAAACAGGTCTGTCTGAGAAAGGATTGTAATCACTTGTATACGTGTTGGGTTGAACTAGTAAACTGTCAAACGATCAGCTCGAGACACGTTCTGCTGTCTTGGATTTCCTGATTCCTCGCTGGGAGCAACACTGTTGACTGTTGGTGCAAAGGTCACGTCATTTCTGCCGCAATGGTCCCAATAAAACACATACATTCTCTCCCAGTCACACAAAAACTGAAGTTTGTGATGGCAAACACATACAGCGTTTATATCTGTAACAAAAGAAAATCTGCTGTACCTTTTTGCCCTTAAATCTTAAACATGCCATTTTAATCACATAAATACATGAACTTCTATAGTTTAACAGCTAATATGTGAAACAGAGTAAAGGTGCAGTGTGTAACAAAATCAAAGGTCAAAGACAAAATATGAATAAATCATTTAAAACTGTTTCTATTGGTATCTAGTGATCATTTTACTAAAATAAAAGGGCTTAGGTGGAAGAGCAGTCATCTGTCAACCTGATGGTAGGCGGATCAATTCCAGGCTTCCCCCAAACTACATGTTCAAGTGTCCTTGGGCAGGACACTGAACCCCAGGTTGCCTCCCAATGTGCAAATCAGCGTGTGAATGGATGAATGTGACATGTAGTGTAAAGTACATTGTGGGGTCAACATGACTGGAAAAGCGCCATATACTGCCTGTTTACCATTTAAAATCCATCCATCTTCTCCGCTTAGTCAGGGTTGAGTGCTGGGGCAGCTGCCTAAGCAGGTAAGCCCAGACTTCCCTCTCCCCGGCCACTTATACCAGCTAATTTGGGGGGATCCCAAGACATTCCAGGCCAGCCAAGAGGCGTAGTCCCTCCATTGTACAGTTCTGTGCAAAAGTGTTTGCCCCTTCCGGATTTATCTTTTTGCATGTTTGTCACACTTATATGTTTCAGATCATCAAACAAATTTGAATATTAGACAGAGATAACACAAGTAAACACAATAAATGTAGTTTTTAAATGAAGATTTTTATTAGTAAGGGGAAAAAATTGTGATGCAACAGGATGGTAAACATCACCTTGGAACTACTTTTTATAGACGTGATGTTACACAATAGTAAACGTCACCCTGGAACTACTTTTTACAGACGTGTTGCTGCCATCAGATTTACAATCAGTGATTATTTTCCATGAAATGGTAAAATGTCTTATTTTCATCATTTTTATTTTCATTTCAAGAGACATTGAACTGTTAGCTGTGAGTTTCCATCCATATTGTTTACCCAGAGAGTTTGCCTGTGTTATTCTGGTAGCGGTTTATATGATACCAGGTACCGCACCAGAAACAGCCTGTGATGTCATCAGCTCCATCATGGCTAAACTACAAACACAGCATCCGAGCTCATTCATGGCGATCTCTGGAGACTTCAACAACGTCTCCCTCTCTGCTACGTTGCCAACTTTCCAGCAGTTTGTCAGCTGCTCCACCAGAGAAAATAAGATGTTGGACTTATTTTATGCAAACACTATGAATGCATACAGCTCCTCTGCCCTGCCTCCTTTAGGAAGATCAGATCATAATCTGGTTCCTCTCACCTCCACCTACAAGCCCATCGTTCAGCAGCAACCAGTCATTAGGAGGACGATTAAAACCTGGTCTACTGAGGCTGAAGATGCTCTGAGAGGGTGCTTTGAGGCCACAGACTGGAATGTCCTCTGTGAACCTCATGGAAACGACATCAACGCCATGACTGAGTGTGTGACAGATTACATAAACTTCTGTGTGGACAGCATCGTTCCAACAAGAACAGTGAGGTGCTTCCCCAATAACAAACCCTGGATTACCAGTGACCTGAAAAAGCTGCTGAACATCAAAAAGAAAGCTTTCAGGGATGGAGACAGGGAGTTACTGAAGACCACACAAAAACAACTGAAAACACAGACTAAGAAGTGAAGGAGGACGACAGGAAGAAGTTGGAGAGCAGCTCCAGCAGAACAATGTGAGGGATGTGTGGTCAGGAATGAAGAAGATCACCGGCTTTAAGTTAAAGGGGGACCAGATTGATGGAGGTCTGGACAGAGCTAACGAACTGAACATGTTCTTCAACAGTGATGGGAATAATGGCGTTAGAAATAAACGGCGTTACTAACGGCACTACTTTTTCAGTAACGGGTTAATCTAACTAATTACTAAGTCTATCATCACAACGCCGTTACTGGCCTTCACTGACGGTGCATTACTATTGTTATGTGAGATTCATTTTTGTTCCTAGTGAACAGAAGTTTCACTTTTTGGGGGACTATATTGTGCCGGTGCTCTCACAGAGAGGAGGCGGAATGATACGCAAATACCTGGAGACACTCGCCCATACACTCAGCAGTAACTTGCGGTCTCCAGGGCTGCAGGCACGCGCCTCTCCACACACTCATGTTTGAGTAAAAAGGTTTCTGTGAGACCTGCGGACCTATACAGGGACTACGGCGTCACCAACCTGACACAGACGCAGCGATTCCATCCAGTTTAAGAAGAAAACAGCATCATAGTTCGAGTAACAAGTTTCCCTGAATTATTTCTTTCACCCATGACTCAGATTCAGTTCATAGTTAATACTAAAGATACACGAGTTCTGCACATTGGATCTGTCTTCATCTGACCGGAGTAGTACAGAAACAGTGATGATGATGATGATGACGACGAAGGACTGTCATTGCAAACCCCAGTCAATCTGCGCAGCTGAACACACGTGCGCACAATGGGGAGAATTATAAACTAAATATTAACACACATCAGTTTCCTTCAGAGATAAAAAAAAAAAAAAAAAAGAAAAGAAAAAAAGAAAGAAGACACGAACATGATGAGAAACGTTGATTAGTTCGTGTTTCTTCGTGGTGTTTGGCCGTTATAACCACATGAAGCAACTCTCTTGAGGAGGAGACAGAACCACAACATCCATCAGTCTGAGTGTCCATGATTTTCCTGTTAGTTATTTATTCTGTATAGTTTCCATTGATTTTATTCATTAGTCAGATCTGATATTCACTTTTATATTAATTCAACATAAAGATTAATTTAATAGATTAATTGAGATTAATTTAAAATTACATCTAAAGGAACATTAAAAAGTAACGGAAAATTACTTTTCCAAGTAATTAGTTATTTTTATAAAGCTGTAACTCAGTTACTAACGCCATTACTTTTTTGGAGAAGTAATTAGTAACTATAATTAATTACTTTTTTAAAGTAATGTTCCCAACACTGTTCTTCAATAGGTTCAGTTTCCCCCCCGCCGACAACCCAACACACCACACACCCTCCATGAGCCCACAGCTTTCCTGTCCCACCTCCACTCTGTCACCCTGCACCTCAGTCATGGACCTGAACACAGCCTCCTCTCCCTCCACATCAGGACATCCTGAGACCTCCTCTGTCTCCGCATCAGGACATCCTGAGACCTCCTCTGTCTCCGCAACAGGACATCCTGAGAACTCCTCTGTCTTCACATCGGGACATCCTGAGACCTCCTCTGTCTCCGCAACAGGACATTCTTAGACCTCCTCTGTCTCCACATCAGGACATCCTGAGACCTCCTCTGTCTCCACATCAGGACATCCTGAGACCTCTTCTGTCTCCACCTCCATCCCGACTGTCTCCTGTGACCAGGTCAAGAAACAGCTTGAGAAACTGAACCGGAACAAGGCTGCAGGTCCAGATGGTGTCAGTCCCAGAGTTCTCAAGACCTGCTCAGAACAACTATGTCTGGTTCTCCAGCACCTTTTTAACACCAGCCTGAGACAGAACAGAGTTCCTGTGCTGTGGAAAACATCCTGTGTTGTTCCAGTCCCTAAAAAACTTCAACCAGCTGAACCAAATGACTACAGACCAGTTGCCCTGACATCTCACATCATGAAAGCCCTGGAGAGACTCTTAGGGCACATTCACAAAGCTTTTTGATTCGAATCAGAGTCCGTTTGCTCGGAAGGTCCGCTTCGTTTAGGGGAGTTGTGAATGTGCAAATGGACTCTGATCCGGAACAAACAACTGGACTTGGTGTGCCAACAAACGCAGGTCTCGGTCCGATTCAAGTGAATCAAAGACAGGAAATGGACTACAAACTGCATTGGCTTTGTGGGTAAAACGTTGGGCAACGTGGGTAAATGGTACGACAACAAACACATATGTGGGACTGCAGTACTTATAAAGATGGCTTACAAAGATGGTGGTCAGACGTGGAGTTACGAGGAAGTAAAAGCTTTTTATTTGGTCTGATGAAAGCATATCCAGCTCTTCGTACAAAATAATGTGCTTTTGTGGAGGAAACAGAAGTTGTGAGAACATTTGTGCGTCTTATCCTCACCCATGGTAAATCCAAATGCAGCGCCACCTGAGATTCTTGGCTCGTTTGACTATGGTGCAACGTGAACACGATCTCGGTCCGGAAGACCACCCCCATCCCCAACCAAACCGAGTCCCCAAACAGACCGAGACTTGTGGACTATGCTTTCTGAAGCCCTTGATGGCTCACCTCAACAAGCAAGTCAACACCTTTCAGGACCCATTGGTTCTCATATTGTAATGGGCTTGGGGTTGAAGACGCCATCATCTTCTTGCTTCAGAGAGCCCACTCTCATCTGGACCAGTCAGGCAGCACTTTGAGGGTCATGTTCTTTGATTTTTCAAGTGCATTTAATACTATTCAGCCTGCTTTGCTATGTGAGAAGCTCCATAACTTCCAGGTGGATCCCTCCACAACTACCTGGATTTACGACTACCTAACAAACAGACCACAGTTTGTGAGACTGAAAGGTTGTGTGTCTGAGATGGTGATCAGCAGCACTGGAGCACCACAAGGAACTGTACTCTCACCATTCTTCTTCACACTGTACACCTCAGACCTTCAGTACAACTCTGAGTCCTGTCATCTGCAGAAATACTCTGATGACTCTGCAGTTGTGGGGTGTATCAGTGATGGACAAGAAGCCGAGTACAGGGAACTGGTCAATCAGTTTATGAAATGGTAACAATCAGCTCATCTTAAATACCAGCAAGACTAAAGAGATGATTGTTGACTTCAGGAGGAGCAAGAATAAGCAGCATACTCCTGTCTACATCCTGGAAGAGGAGGTGGAGGTGGTGGAGAACTACAAATACCTTGGAGTTCAGCTGGACAACAGACTCGACTGGAAATGCAACACTGACTTCATCTACAAGAAAGGGCTGAGCAGACTCTACTTCTTAAGGAAGCTGAGATCATTCAACATCTGCACCAAGATGTTGCAGATCTTCTACAATCTGTTGTGGAAAGTGCAATTGGCTTTGCAGCATCTGCTGGGGAAGCAGCATCAGAACCAGAGACTTGAAGAAACCAAACAAGCTGATCAAGAAAGCTGGTTCTGTGCTGGGGATAATTCTGGAGCCGCTGGAGCTGATCGTTCAAAAAAGAATGCTGCACAAGCTGATGAAGATTATGGAGGATTCTTCATCCTCTCCACAACACTGAAGAATCAACAGAGTGTGTGCAGTGGGAGGCTGCGGCAGGTTCATTGTTGGACGGAGAGCTACAGAAATTCATTCCTGCCAGCAACCATCACCCTAAAGAACAAGACTGACTGACTAACTTATTATTGTTGTTTTATTATTTCATATAAATGTTATATTGTAAAAAAACAAAACAAAAAACACGAGTATGAGCGCAGCACTATATTGAATTTCCCTTCTGGGATAAATAAAGTATTTTTCATTTCATTAATTTCATTTTCACTATCTGAATGTTATTTATGTTGTACTGGGAATAAAATTTTGGTTGATGAGTTCTGGAAATCATTGAATTCTACTTTTTTTTCATTTTACACAACGCCCCACCTGAAAACAAAGTCCTTACTTTTATAAGTGATCATAAAAAAGTATTTTATCTGCAATGCAAGACATTTGTAATACCTTTAAAAAATAAAAGAGAAAATGAACTGTTTGCAGACGATTAACTGTCCTTTAGATAAAAAAATATTGATTAACAGCCCTGTGGATTCCTTGTCCTCTTACAGACAAGCAAACCCACAGTCTTTCACAACCACCCTTTATTTGACAAGCCTAATCTTTCTCAACACAAGAAGTGACAATAAGCAGCACAGAGGCCTAATTAAAGAGACTTTCCGTCCAATTAACACACACACTTTCATATATGGCCCTCTGATGACCCATTAGTTGTACAATGGCTGGGACAATGCTTCTCTGTCACACGCATTCCCATTGTGCTCTCCAGGGGGTAAAGCTGGGTTTAGATTTAGGAATGCTGTTAAAGCGTCGCTGGGTGGGTGGGGGAGGTGGCGAACATCTCCAACTGTGCCCCAGATAAGACAACCAGTTGCATATAGCAAATCTCTGAGGGCAGCGACACTTTCATCTGTCCATGTCTGCAACCAACCCCCCATCCCAGCCCAAGGAGCCACACATTCACCAGCAGATTCATCACTTATCATTAAAAGAGATTATAGCGGGTTTGTTGTGTGTCTTCTCCTCCCTTTTATCTGCGTTTGACCCTGTGTCTTTCAGCAAGGCAGCAGTGTGAATGTCAGTTTGACCTCTCGGGTTAACCTCTAACACAAATCACCGTGTGCTTCAGAAAGTGGTGAAGCAGACGCCTCGGAGAAATGAGCAATGACCACGACACGGTAACCTCTATTTAAACCTATCTAAAGTGGTCCGATCCAATGCAGGGAGGGGGGTGGACCAAACGCATATCTTCATGCTTTTATCACCATCTATATAATATTTTACTTTTATTTTTAACTTATTCTTTTAGTTGTACTTCTTAAGCTGTATTGTTTTTAATTATGTTATCAAAATTGTTTAGCTTCATGTTCTTTTTTTCACGCGTTTGATAGAATGCTGCATAAATAAAGTTGAATATGGAATACCACTTGATATTTTCAGAAAAAGTAAAAGAAGATGAGAACAAATGTTACAGATGTCCAGCATGTGTTTAATAAAGCTCACATACTGAGTGCGTGACATGTAGGCAGACATGGGGCGGGGGTAGTGGGGATTGAGGGTTTGGTGGGTCAGCCTCTGTTGCCCCTAAAAACAGAGCCACACTTCAGACAGTAGATTCCAGCAGCGACAACAGCAGATGTACTGTGTGATATTCTAGAAAATCTGTAAACAGTTTTATTTTGGACAATGACTCTGTTTACATGCACACAAAAACTCAGATTAGTACCTGATTTCTGTGGTTATCACGTTATTCAAGTGATTATATAGACCTCATAATCAGATATCCTTTATCAGACAGCCAAATAACGCACCTCGATTACTCCTGTGCATCTGGTGTCTATGCATCTAGACCTGTATGTTTGTGGTCTTTTTACATCTGTGCATGTGAAAAAAGCTACATTATGTCATAGTTGTGGCAGGACACAGGAGGGTCCGGGCAGGGTTCAATCCCAAGACTCCTGGGCGAGAGTCATGTGTGCTAACCATGCAACCATAAGGATATCCCCTTAGCCAAGTAGTCAGGACGAATGAGCAACTGTCAACTGTCACAAGCTGGGTTTCCATTACATCTAGAATTTTCCGAAAACCTAAATATCACAATTAAAAACTGGTAATGGAAACACCTACATTTTGCAAAAACTCATATATCACATAAAAGTCGCTACCCGCTAAGGACACTTGGATTACATTGGACGAGCAGTATGGAGGAATATTGACAAGTTTTTGTGGACTTTGATGGACCTTTTTGGTTTGAGCCCCAGTGAACTCCATTATATGAAAGTCCCCCCCCCCCCCCCCCCACACACACACACACACACACACACACACACACACATCATTCTGTGGGTTTCTATAGCTGTAAGTTTGAGGAGGAAATATTTGAGAAAATATTTCTTTTTTTCAATGAAAAATGATCAGTAAACGTGTCAAACATTTTTCTAAAAGATATCAAACAAATCTGCTTGATATCTCAAATACGCATCAACTTAAATAAGGAGCATTGTTACTGATACAAAAATAAAGGCTTGAACTGATGCAAATACATGCATTGGGATTACAAAATAAAAAAGTGCAACAGAGAAGTTACAAAAAACAGAAAATGATGCATTGACAAGTTAGATTAATTTATTGTATGTTGCAATCTGAAAAAGGTCATTTTTAAACCATAATTCTGGTCTCATAATGTGAGCAGAGCACTGTTGTACTGACAAAAATTACATATTACGTAATCGGGGTGAGTGGTCATGATATCGGACTTATCGCAATGACATAATTTCCTGTTATCAGCCCAATAATTATCAGTCAGATAGTTATCATGCACCCCTAGATTGTTAGCAAGCAATGGATCAATAAATACACCCAACCAGCATTTCCATGTGGGGCCCATATGGGTTAAATTTGGCTGCATATGAGGGACCTAAGTGGGTTTGTCCACTGCTTCCATGGTGGACCCACCTGTGTTTTCCCACGTGGGTTTCCATTTATGGGGCCCATGTAACTTAAACTATGAGATCTGCAAATTTGCCCTGTTCTAGCCCATGCCTATAGGCTGTATGGGAGAACACAGGTGGGGCCACCGTGGAAACCATGGACAACCCCACTTGGGTCCCTCATATGCAGCCAAAATTTCACCCATATGGGCCCCACATGGAAATGCTGGTTGGGCATTAGGGATGCATAATAATTATCGGGCCGATAACAGGAAATTATAACGTCATTCCAATAAGTCTGATATCATGACAACTTACCCCGATAACTTAAACCCCATACAGTCGGAATTTTAAAGACTGGACATGCAGAAGTTGAAAATCCCACTTTTCAGCTTTTCTCACTGAGATATTGCGATTGGGGAAAGAAAACTGCTTCCACTTTCCCTTCTTATTTCAGAGGCGAGTTACTCCACTGGCAGGGGTGGGAAAAAATATCAACACACTGAAATATTGCAATATTTTTATATGCAAAATATCATATTGATATTTAAAAACGCGGTATCGATCTATTTTACTAACAATCGCAAGATTTCATCCTTGTCACGAAATGTCGTGGGATTTTGTGAAATCTCGGGAGATTTCGTTGGTAAAATAGAACAATATCACGTTTTTAAATATCAATATGAAATCGGCATATGAAAATATCGCGATATTTCAGTGTGTTGATATTTTTCCCACCCCTAACAGCTGGAATATTTGATTTGGTATAATTAGGTGTGTTGTCTGTATCAGCCTCTAGGAGGTGAAATTTATCGGTTATCTGCATCAGTTTTTAAAAAAAGGTTATCGTGCATCCCTAAAATATATAAAATGAAAAAAAAGGGGGGGGGGGGGGTTAATAAAACATTCAAACAAAAAATTCTGCTGTCTGGAAGACAAAGGGCAAGGCAGGAGATGAGTGTGTGTGTTGCACGGCTTCAGGGTGATCTGGGTGAGGGTTGGTGGTTTTGGTCCGGGTGGCCTGTGGGGTCTTCGGGGTCATGCTCTCTCCATCTCTGAGGACAGACATCCTCCACATTCTTCATGTGTGTGTTCGCGTGCACACAGCCCACTCTCTTTGCTCTTTGACTCCGATGGCCATATAAGGCAGCCAGCACCATGGTAACCACGGGGCTTGAATAGCAGTGTCAAATCCCTGGGAGCACACACACACACTCACACAGACATGCCCCCTCCCCCTCTGCATGCAACCACTCCTGCTACCTCCCTCTTTCTGCTGGATTTCTCTCTCAAACAAACACTCGTATGTAGGTTGAAGGAAAACACAGAGGAGAAGGAAGAGGGGCGAGCTGGGGGGGTAAAAAAAAAAATCCAGCCTATGCCGGGCTTGGGCATTTCCTCGGAGCATAATCTGATTTGTGGCATCTCTTTCACCCCCTCCTCTGTCTGCCTGAGCCGGAGGGACAGGCTCCACACACACAGACAGAGGGAGAAGAAAGCGCGCAGGGTTAGGCCGCGAGTCATTACTGGTGGGCACGCGCTGACAAAAGACCGAGGGGAGCAGCTGCAGGACTTGTGTCCTTTTTATTTATTTATTTATTTTTGTTCTTTGTGTGGTGAGGAAGGAAGCAGCATAGGCCACCGCCACTGCCGGGCACTTCCTCGTGCTGAGGCGGTGTATGTCGGAGGGAGGGGGGGCTGTCCGCCGACGCTGCAGCATCCGCGGCTGGCGTGGTGAAAAAGTAAACGATGCCGCGTGGAAGTCAGCTTGTTTCGCGTTGTGTGGAACATCTTCGCCGTGGGTCATGATGCTGCCGGCAGTGCCTGCGCTCGCAGCCTCGCATGGACCGCAGATCTGAGGGCAGAAAAAGGGGCTCCTTCTCCGGCGAGGGAAGCCACGGAGGCGACGTCGCGCTGCTGTATACTCTCAGGTAAGCTCGGTGTGTTTTCACTGGACGTCTTATAGTAATTACAACCGCTACGATTAAATAAATAAATAATGAAATCAGTGTGAGGGGTACTTTAAGAGGAGGGGGTTAAATCTTCTCCGGGCATGTGCTGAGGCGAGCTTAACTGAGGTCCTTTTTCAGCCATTACTGTTGCTACAGAGACGAAGCTGCGCGTGAGACACACAAGCAGCAGACTGTGAAGCTGTTTGTTCATTTTTATTCACTCCATGTCTGTTTCTTTGACATGTTTCAGTTTTATTTCTGGGGAGTATGCTTGACTCGTTGTCTCCTGTTATAAAGGTTCAACGGCCGAAGTGGGGAACCGTTGGACCGGGCGCCTCGCGCGCAGGCTTCTCTTTACCCATCACGAGCTCAGCTCGCGAGGACGAAGCAACACAGAAGCAACGAGTTGGATTAAAAGAAGAGAAAGAGCAGGCAGAAGTAAAAGTTGCTCCAGTGACTGTTTCCAGGTCATAGTGAAGTGGGAGGAGACTGAACTGTTGAATTTTTCCTTATTCAACCCGTTTTTGACATCATTTTGGGCTCAAGGAGCCCCCTCCCTCCTCAAATACTTCTGTTATTGTCTGATCAGAAACGCTTTATTTACAAATGTGAGCTCAGTCAGGCTGAAAACACCGAAACACACATCCAGGACTTGTTTTTCTTCTATTTTTATGCTACCTTGACAGCAACCAGACTTGTTTTGGCTGCCTGTCTCGCTTTCTCCTGCCGTGGTTCGGTAACCAAGCGATGGCCATGGTGAGTGGGGGCTGGGGAGATCCCAATGGGGGCACGAACGGGTTGGGGGAAAAGGGCTACCTGAGGGGGGAGGAGGAGGACGGCTCTCCGCAGGCGGTGGGCAGCGACATGGAGGCCGGGGACGAGGACAAGGCCTGCGTGGTGGACTGCGTGGTGTGCGGGGACAAGTCCAGCGGGAAGCACTACGGCGTGTTCACCTGCGAAGGCTGCAAGAGCTTCTTCAAGAGGAGCGTCAGACGCAACCTCAGCTACACGTGCAGGTGAGCAAGGCATTGTGGGAGTTGTTTGTTTTGATTGTTTGTTTGTAAAAGCCTTCACTCACGCAGGACAGTTATGAGTCATTACGTCACAGACTGATCGGATTTTAAACGCCAGAAAGCTAGAAACTGTTTTTACTGATAGAAACCTGTGAATGCTGTTATGCTGAAGGAGGCTGAAGATGGATGAAACGGTTGAATAACAGCTGAATTTGTGTTTGAAAATCCTTTGAAACAGCTGTAATGAGCTTAAGATAGGAATAGATGGGTGAAGAGACCTTGTGGAAGTCTGAACTGAGTTAATTTTTAAGTTAAAGACCACATTAAAAGTACTGATATCAGTCTGGTACTAGTGGAATACAAGTCTGATATCAGTACTATACCAGTCTCGTACCAGTATGATTCGGACAGAGAGGTTCTAGGAATGCAGTTCCTATAACTACCCATCTGGAGTTTAGTTATCAGAACAACCTTCCACATCAGTTTGCGTTCGCACATGAGGGAGGACCTTGATAGGAACCATGTTTGACACAAATGTCTGTGACAGAGACAAATTTATGCCCCAAATGATCTGATACCAAACTGAGGTTTCTCATCTCTTTTATTAAGGCTATTATAAAACTAGCTTACCAGCTTTCCAACATCACGGTCATATGTATCATGTAACAGAACAGGGCTAGGGTCGTCACGATACCAAATTTTTGTTTCGATACAGATACCATTTTGTATTTCAATACTTTTCGATACTTTTTTAAAAGGTAAACCAAACTCAATGTTTCTTTTATTTGTGTTATTGTTCCCGAAGTCTTTATTTTAAAATAATCAAATAGATAAGTAAAACCTTCAGTTTAGAGAACCAGTAATGTAAGGCAATGCCAACTTAAACTCAAAATCAATCTACACATGAAACTTTATAAGGACATAGTACAATTTATTTTTCTAATTATCTAAATGAATTAAATATTGTTAGGCTAATGGAATATTTTTTAATGTGTTTCAGAACATTAATTTATTTAATGTTGTGTCTCAATAGTTTATGATATGAAACATTAAATGGGTATGAGGTAATGTCTAAAATCATGTTTGTGTGGCTGACTTCATTATAAAATCAGGCAGTTCATCTCTGCAGCCATTTTTGAACTTATTTAAACATTTTAAGAATGTAATAACTTTGAAGAAAATTTAAAAATGTATTTTTTAACCATTGATGTGTGTAATGTAGCTGCTGTAGGTTTCTACTTGGCAGGAAGAGGCTTTGTGCTTTTTAACTTTGATATTACTGAACAACATTAGCACCCGTTGTCCCTGACTGAAGTCACGGAGCAAGTCCACGTAGTTGTCCTTTAGAGGAAAAAGGAAACAATGACAGCTTCAGAAAAGCCCTTGTTGATGAAGTAGGGGCTCGAAGTACAGTTTGGATGTATCACGGTGTCAAAGCTAATGACAAAGGCGAGCCGTTGAACCGTGAATCGCCGCAGTGAAAGCGATGCTACAAAGTCCATCTTGCTAAAGGAGGCAACACTTCAAACTTCAGGTATCCACTGCAACGTCCACTCGCCATAAACCAGCCTGTCTGCTACCCGACGTCTCCTTCTCAGTGAAGTTGCTTCAGTTAGAGCTCTGCATCATTAACTACGTCACACTGACAGGCGCTTAAGGAGACAGGCTCCAATTTACCTATTTAGCTGCGTTTTTTTTTTTTTCTTTTCTTTTTATAGTACCGTTTTTTTTTTTAATGCTGGTATAGTACTGTTTTTAACGCTTTAGTATTGCGGTACTATACTGGTACCGGCATACCATGCAACCCTAGTTTGGGCTTTCTACAGTCCGTCCACTAAAGTGTTCGGTTGGCAGCTGCAGGTTCTACTGCCACACTTTGTAGCTGTATTTGGTCATTAAATTAGTATAAAATAATCGCTTTTGGACTTTCAAAATAGTTCTGGATTGGGGACGTGCACCATTGTGATGGATTTGATAATGACTTGGTACACTCCTATTGAATAGTTCTTGTTGTTGTTATGATCTCGGTAAACAGCTGTAACAGCTGTGAGACTTTTAAATATGTCGGGGCCGGAAGAAGCGGAGCTCACATAAGGGGCGGGGCTTGCCATTTCTACCAATCACCAAACATCTACGTATTTCAGTTCCAATGGAACCCCAAAAAAGACCCTGCCTCGGAGTAGGAGCTTCAAGGGTTCTAGGAACTGAGGGTGAGGTCCTAGTTCCTATATGTCCAAATGCGACAAATGATGGTCTGGTTCCCGAAAAGGTTCTAGGAACTCCAAAAGGTTCTACAGTCCGAAAGCGCCTGGCGCTTTTGGAACTGAAATACGTAGATGTTTGCTGATTGGTAGAACTGGCAAGCCCAGCACCTTATGTGAGCTCCACTTCCATTTAAAAAGTCCCACAGCTGTTTACCTGTTTACTGAGATCGTAATAACAAGAACTATTCCAATAGGAGTGTACCAATTCATTATTATATCCATCACAATGGTGCACGTTCTGAATCCAAAACTACTTTGAAATGTCCAAAGCAAATATTTTATACTAATTGAATGACCCAAATACAACTGCAAAGTGTGGCAGAAGAATCTGTGGCTGCTGCCTGAGCAGCTTTAGTGGACGGACCGGCCACTAAAGTGTCCGGGCAGGGCAGCTTTCAATGGGGGGGGGGGGGGGGGGGGGCTGTTACGGTACGTGATACAAATGA
This sequence comes from Atherinomorus stipes, assembly GCA_023101725.1. Taxonomy (NCBI): domain Eukaryota; kingdom Metazoa; phylum Chordata; class Actinopteri; order Atheriniformes; family Atherinidae; genus Atherinomorus; species Atherinomorus stipes. The sequence continues at coordinate 271,747 of JALJCO010007506.1, read as the reverse complement.
CCGTGATGAGGGAAAGTAGGTAAGCTAGCTTTAAAACAGCTTTGAATAAAAGAGATAAGAAACCCCAGTTTTGTATCGGATCATCTGGGGCATAAATTTGTCACTGTCACAGACGATTGGGTCAAACTTGGTTCCTATCAATCTCCTCCCTCACGTGGGAACGCAAACTGATGGGGAAGGTAGTTCTGATAACTAAACTCCAGACGGTTCCTAGAACCTCTCTGTCCGAATGCACTTTTAGTCTGATACCAGTGTCATACCAGTCTGGTAATGGCGTGATTATTCCCAGACGAATGCAAAAAAGCTGATATATCCACGGTTCTACTTTTTATGTTTTGTTTTTAGTCTTTTTTTAAAGTGTGGAATAAAATTGCACCAAAAACCTCAGCCTTGTAATGAATGAGATAAGATAAAAGGCAATGGATAAGTCTAAACAAAAACTAACAAAAATACTAATAATAAAAGTAGACGAAAATATTGACTAAAAAGCAAAGATAACTATTTTAAAAAGCGATTATATTGAAAAAAGGGACAATATTGGATTAACAAAATAAGTATACAAACATAATATTAATGATACTGAAAGTAGAGAGAAATATAAAATCAAAGTGATGAATGGAAATGATGTATGTAGGAAAAATGTTGAATAATTAAACAAAAAATTCAACAAATTGGAGAAATTGGTAAAAGTAGAGGGTCAGTATTAATGATTTTTTTTTTTCAGTATTATTTATGATTAATAGATTAAGGCTGGATGATTAATCGAAACTGACAAGTAATTGATGTAACTTTGCTCATGTTATTTATTTAAATTATTCCTCTTTGCAATATTCAGAAATATTTGTTCAATGACCATTTCTAGGGAACTGTGTGTGCTTCCTTCCACTTATTATAAAATCAAAGAGTACTTCTTTTCTATGATGAAAATATTTGCAACAAATCTTTTCAGTAAGCTATGAGGACTAAAAACAAAACCATCCTGAAATAACTGTCAAATAATTGTAATCAAGGCAACATGTTGATTGAAGGACACATCACCCAGCCCTATAACAAATGATTAAAACAAGAAAGGAGGAAAAATATCGAATGAATAAATTAAAAAAGGTGAGTGTGTGAAAAAAGAAAATGTGAAAATATTGATATTAAAACAAGTCAGAAAAAATATACAACAAGATAATGATGAATGTTCAGAAAACAATTAACAAAAAATAGATAAAATCAGGGAAACGCGGAGTAAGGACTGAGCGCGACAGAAATAAGAAATTAGCCAAATCATTTGTAAAATAATAAAAGATTGCTCATATTTCCTGTAAAAGAAAAAAAAAACCCCAACTGATGATCACGTTGTAGAGTAACAAACAGATCAGATATCATGGTGACATCACCCCTAAATGCTTCTCTCTACAATATATTCAAAGAAGAGATGATAACGAATTAAGATAATGAATCGACAGTCGGCTGTTAAGTTTCATTTCAAGCCTAAATGACAATGACTCATACAGTCGCCTCACAATTATTCACACCCTCAAAATAAAGACGGAGAAAAATCAGCTGCCAGTGAAATAAGAAAAAAATCACAAAATAATAATAAATAAAAATTCTGTGAAAATCATCACATTGATTTTGAATTGTGGTTTGAAAGAAATATTAAAACCAAACACACGGAAAATAAAACTAGTAAACAAGCATGATGGGACTTTGAAGTTAAAATGTTGTTGAGCAACACTTTGAGACAATCAGGTGTTTTCTGTAACGTCCAATCAGACGTTTGCACCTGTTGAAGGGTATGTTGGTTCACTTCATCAGCAGGGTGCTCTAATTGTTCTGGAACAATTTTATTTATTTATTTTTTTCAAAATATTATTTTCAAACAATTCAAAAGCAATATTTTATTTCACTGAATTATAATTTTTGTAAATTTCTATTTATTATTTGTTTCTTTAGTTTCTTGTTATTTGAATCACTATTGTGAATTTAGCCTTGTCCTTAATTTGAGGGTATGAATGATTTTGAGGACGACTGTATATATATTTTCCTGAATGGGGTAATAATTTCAGCTGTGCTGGAGTTAAATGACAGAAGACCAAGCGTAACGTTGCATGTGGTCTGACGGGAAGCTGCTTTCATCATGCAATCTTAATAACAGATATCTGTAACAGGAAGCGTTGGTATCAGACTGCAGACACGAACAGAATCTTAAACTTTATGCATATTAATGGCTTTCCAGCAGAAAACGATGTCTTTACATCACTTTTGAAATTTTCATCGGCCATAAAGGCCATCTCGTACAAAGTGGTTATGCATTTGTGATGAGGTGGATGTGTCTCTGGAAACCAGGCTGTGCGGAGCGTCAGGCAGCGACAGATCACACACACCTCAGAAAATCAGCAATAAGATGCTGCTGCGTGTGGACTCTGAATCATCTTTTTGTTTGTTGACATTCTCAGGTCAAACAGAGAGTGTCAGATCGATCAGCACCACAGGAACCAGTGCCAGTACTGTCGCCTGAAGAAGTGTTTCCGAGTCGGCATGCGCAAAGAAGGTATCTATCCGCTTGGTCAACCTGGAATGCCAGCAGTGTTGCAGTTAAATTATTCAAATGACTTTCTTCTTCCATCAGCTGCAATGAGAAACGAAAAATCAATGACGGTCTGGTAGTAACTGTCCGTCCACGTTATCTTGCCTCCTCAGCTCCAGGGTGCAGAGAACAGCCCCAGCTGACTGCCTGCACCCCATCATGGCTAAGCTCGCCATGCGTGTCAGCTCAATGCCGTCATCTAAGTGGCTTAATCTAGTTCCTGCGTAAGAGTGGCTGAGAGGGATACCAGGCTAAGACACCTGCGACCCAGAGCCTTAAGCCTCCCGTTGAAGCTGCAGCAGCCTTCTTGATTTAGTTGACTCGATCTGGAAGAATCCAATATGGAGATTCAGGTTAAGTGGTGGAGATCAAGCGGCTGTCACTCGGACGGAAGCAGCAGATGAATGCATGCTTACAGGAATAAGGTTTTTATTTCACAGCGGTTTGGGAGTGGTTAACTCATCCTCTCTGAGTGTTTACGTTGTTTTTTCCTCATGATCACAGTTCATAAAGCTCACTAATGAGAGGCATAATGGCTCCCTTTTACTGTACCTCCTCCTCAGGGAGGTCAGGGGTCGGCTGCTCTGCTGCAATCCTTTTGAAGACTTTACAGCTTGTTTAAAGGAATAGTACACCCACGAAAATGATGTGCCTTCATTTTCTCCTCACCCTCATGCTGAGCAAGACTCTAGAGCATATAATTTCATATAATTGAGTTCACCGGCGACTGAACCAAAAAAGGTCCTGAAAAGTCCACAAAAACTTGTCAATATTCCTCCATACTGCTCGTCCAATGTAATCCAAGTGTCCTGAGTGGGTAGCGTCCAGAATTTACTGGAAACAACATCATTTAGTTTTAGGGATGCACAGTATTGGAATTTTGACTGATATTCGATATACCGATATTTTAAAACTCATGTGGCCAATAACCGATATGATATTAAAGCTGGAAAAAATAAGCAGTCATTGGAAATAACTGTTTTGTTATCTGTTTCCGAAACTTTGAAAAATAGGGGTGGGAAAAAAAATAAATACACAGAAATATTGCGATATTTTCATATGCCAATATCAAATTGATATTTAAAAACGCGGTATCAATCTATTTTACTTACAAAATCTTGCGAGATATCATCATTACAAGATATCACAATATTTCGTGAATTCTCGCAAGATTTCATTACAGAACAACAAAATACTGCTAAATTTTGTTAGTAAAATAGATCAATACCACATTTTTAAATGTCAATATGATATCAGCATATTAAAAATAACGTGATATTTCAGTGTATTGATATCTTTTCCTACCCCTCGTCTTTAGAAGTTTTAAAGTCTGTAAAAAAGAAGTTTTGAAGAAGTTTAGACATTAGAAACAGCAGGCTGATCAGTTAAATATCGGTGGGGTGGCCGATGTCTGATACTCAGTTTTAAGTATCGTCCGATACCAATAGGGGGCCGATTATATCGTGCATCCCTGTTAAGTATATTTTTATAGCCTAAACAGTACTGCATTTTACTTCCGCAAAACACACCAATGCAAGTTCACAACACTACTGAAGCCGCAGCATTCAGCGCCTACTCTGCCGATAATGCAAGCGTAGAAGAAGAAATTAGCTGTTTACATTGTGCTATGAGCGAACGAGCTGCAGATAAACACAAGAGGGATTGGCTATTGATTTTAAACAAATACACAATGGTAAAAACCACCCTGGAACTACTTTTTAAAGACGTGTTACTGCATCAGATTCACAATCAGTGATTATTTTCCATAAAATGGTAAAATGTCAGTTGTCATCTCATATGTTGTTTATTCTACTGGGAATAAAATATGTTGAGATTTGGAAATTGTTGAGTTAATGTTTTTATTTACATTTCACACAGACTTCTTACAGTTTTAGTTGTATGAAAACAGGATTATATGAGAATTTTTAAAAAAATATTTGTTGTTTTAATGCAGAGGAAATGTATTGTCTTGGAGTCTTTGTGCAACTTAGTTTTAACTTTCTTCATTGGCTTCTTCGAATCCCCTCTCCTCCCCTCCCCTCCCCTATCCTCCCCTCCCTCCTGTCCCCCAACCAAACTACAGCAGTTCAGCGCGGTCGTATCCCTCCTCAGCCGAGCCTCAGTCCCTCCATCACACCTCTAGGTGGCGCCAGCGGCCTCGGAGGCACCGAGTACTACAACAACAACAGTGGAGGCAGCGGTGGAGGTCAGCCGGTGTCGGAGCTGATCTCCCAGCTGCTGCGGGCAGAACCCTACCCCAGCAGCAGATATGGACACCAGTACAACCAGCAGACCGGCCCGGACAACGCCATGGGTATCGATAATATCTGTGAACTGGCAGCTCGTTTACTCTTCAGCACCGTGGAGTGGGCCAGAAACATCCCATATTTCCCCGAGCTGCCCGTCTCAGACCAGGTTAGTGGATTAAATTTCATTTCCAAGTAAGACACAGCAGGTGAATGAGTAGCACTTATAAGAGTATTACCAGCTAATTTTACTGGTTTATTTCTTACATCAAGAATATTTATTGGATTGCAACTTTTTTAAAATCATAAATTGGTGCAAAACTGAAAATTTGTGTGTCTAGATGCTGCTGAAGAGAAGATTTTAAACCCAGAGTATGAGGGGAAAAAAGTCACAATATTTACAGAAATCAAATAAAATCCGTAAAAATGACAAAGCAGGACATTTTTAATCATTAAAGGTGACAAATGTACAACATGTGTAGGAGCGACACATGCATCATGCATCTGCTGCAGGCATTTCTAAGAACATCACCTTTAGATGTTTGGATTGTAAAATACGACACACTTCTGCTATACAACACTGTCAGATCCAGAGGAGAGATTTACTTCCTTTCTGGTAGGTTTTAGGTGAGCTGCAGGGATTCCCAAAACTTTTCCCAGTTTTTTGAGGACTGCATAACTCTGTTAAAGGGGAATTTAGCTTTTTTTGAACCTGGGGTGTGTTTTCATCTGTCCTTTCATATATGTGAGTGATGGATAAAGGAATTTTCCAGATAGCTCCAGTATTTATCCTAGCAGCCGGTAGCAGCCCAGCTAGTGATAAGTACAGGGCAACTGGCCCCCGCGTCTAAGTTCACTCTGAAAGCCTGCTTTTTTTCCACACTGAAGGGCTCGGATAGTCTCAAAAAGTGTTCGACATCATACTAGAAAGGAGAAATGAGCCAAAGTATCTACATTACCTGGAGATCGCTGTTTGTTTTGCGTTAAAATCGCGATCGCGTTAAAACACGGATGGGGGGGATGCAAGTTATGGGGGCATCCCTAGTCTGGATTATTTTTTTTTGCATGTTTGTCACACTTAAATGTTTCAGATCATCAAACGAATTTAAATATTAGACAAAGATAACACAAGTGAACACACAAGGCAGTTTTTAGATGGAGATTTTTATTTTTAAGGGAAGGGGGGGGATCCAAACCTCCATGGTCCTGTGTGAAAAAGTGATTGCCCCCTCTGATAAAACATAAATAAACTGGTTTATTACATCTTTGGAGAGCTGAGTTCAATTTCTCCAAAGAACTTCAGAAAAAATGAGAAACAAAGTCATTGAGATCTATCAGTCTGGAAAAGGTTCCAAAGCCATTTCTAAAGCTTTGGGACTCCAGAGAACCACAGTGAGAACCATTATCCACAAATGGTGAAAACATGGAACAGTGGTGAACCTTCCCAGGAGTGGCCGGCTGTCCAAAATGACCCCAAGAGCACAGCGACGACTCATCCAAGAGGTCAGAAAAGACCCCAGAACAACATCCAAGAACTGCAGGCCTCACTTGCCTCAATTAAGGTCAGTGTTCATGACTCCACCATCAGAAAGAGACTGGGGGGCAAAAATGGCTGCATGGCAGAGTTCCAAGACCAAAACCACTGCTGAGCAAAAAGAACATAAAGGCTCGTCTCAGTTTAGCCAGAAAACATCTTGATGATCCCCAAGACTTTTGGGAAAATACTCTGTGGACTGACGAGACAAAAGTGGAACTTTCTGGAAGGTGGAGGTCCCATTACATCTGGCGGAAAAGTAACACGGCATTTCAGAAAAGGAACATCATAGCAACAGTAAAATATGGTGGTGGTAGTGTGATGGTCTGGGGCTGTTTTGCTGCTTCAGGACCTGGAAGACTTGCTGTGGTAAATGGAACCATGAATTCTGCTTCTACCAAAAAATCCTGAAGGAGAACGTCCGGCCATCTGTTGGTGACCTCAAGCTGAAGCGCAGTTGGGTTCTGCAGCAGAACAATGATCCAGAACACACCAGCAAGTCCACCTCTGAATGGCTTAAGAACAACAAAATGAAGACTTTGGAGTGGCCTAGTCAAAGTCCCCACCTGAATCCCATTGAGATGCTGTGGCATGACCTTAAAAAGGCGGTTCATGCTGGAAAAGCCTCCAATGTGGCTGAATTACAACAATTCTGCAAAGATGAGTGGAACAAAATTCCTCCACAGCGCTGTAGAAGACTCACTGCCAGTTATCACAAACGCTTGATGCAGTTGTTGCTGCTAAGGTGGAACAACCAGTTATTAGGTTTAGGGGGAAATCACTTTTTCACACGGGGACATGGAGGTTTGGATTTTTTCCCCCCTTAAAAATAAAAATCTTAATTCAAAAATTGCATTTTGTGTTTACTTGTGTTATCTTTGTCTAATGTTTAAATTTGTTTGATGATCTGAAACATTTAAGTGTGACGCAAAAGTGGCGTCTTGTCTTCTTTTTTTTTATTCGCGTTCACACGAGCAAGTGTGTATGGAATTTATTGGATCTGCACGCTGGGCCTTTAGGTGGTGCTGCGACAGAACTCCACCATCTGGGCGCGCATAGGTACAATCGTTCGTCTCTGTTCGCTTCAAAATCAGAACAACTATGGCGGCGGCGAGGAGGAACTTTGTGTGGACAGATGAGGAGGTAGAATTACTTCTCCAAACAACACTCAATTACAAGCTCGCAACATGGAGATTCGCTGGGCTTCCGTAGTCCGATATTGTTGTTTTTCCTGTACTGTGTGACGTCAGGCGCATGCGACATGAGCACGGCGTCAGCAGGTCTGCGGGTCCACCATCATTTCTGCGTTTTGGACCGTGCAGATGAGGGCGCAACAGTGTTGGAATGAGTCTTCAGATTTTTGCATCTTCAACCCAGAATGACGCCGTTGCCGTGTGAACGAAAGGCACTTCTGATGACATATTTTGCTGTTTTTACCCGCAATCGTCCTCGTGTGAACGGCCACCTCGTCATTACCAGCATGAACTAATGACAACACTCTAAATTAAGCTCAGCCAATTAGTTTGGGCTTTGCTTTAGTTTGGTTGCTATAGGTAAAGATATGTCAAGTTAGGATGAGATCACACCGTTCTGTAGAGCTGTAGGCAAATGTTTGGTGAATTTTAAGAAGATTTGGGATTTTATGCAAAACACCATGAAATAAACATTCAAACGTTTTATTCTTGACATGCTGAGGTTGAAAAAACCCTCGAAACTGACCATGGAATGAAAAAGCTGAGTTTTTGTTTGCAGTGTGTCGCCTCAAATGTCGAAAGCCATTCCATTTCATAAGCAGATGCTGTATTAAGGCTGAAATGTGCAACGTCTCCATTTTCTTTTCCATGGTCAGGTGGCCCTGCTGAGGCTGAGCTGGAGCGAGCTCTTCATCCTCAACGCGGCCCAGTCGGCGCTGCCGCTCCACATGGCGCCCTTGCTGGCTGCAGCCGGCTTCCACTCGTCGCCCATGTCCGCCGAGCGCGTGGTGTCCTTCATGGACCAGGTGAGGATGTTCCAGGACCAGGTGGACAAGCTGACGCGGCTGCAGGTGGATTCTGCAGAGTACAGCTGCCTCAAGGCCATCGCGCTCTTCTCACCAGGTGAGACCATGATGCTGCATTCACTGAACCTCAGAAGTTAAAATTCTTTTGTTTCACTTTGTTGTTAACGAGATAGCTAATCATCATGCAAGAAATTAGTGATCTGTAACATCTCCAGACCATCTGACCTCAGATTGATATTTTTATTCTAAGTTGGAGGCTTGAAAACCAAATTTTTCAATTTACCATTTGGGCGTAACATCAGTACAGCATCAGTTAGATTAACATCCATCTGTTCTACACCGACTATAGAAAATTTGCTGCCATTTTAAAAGAATCACACTTTTTTTTTCTACTTTTAGGTTTTGAAATAAAAGAAAAACTTCAAAAACGGGGATCGATCACATTTTCTTCAACAAGACTTAACAGTGTAAAAAAAAAAAAAAAGTAAATATTATTGGGAAATTATGCGAAAAATCCCCTACTTTCAAAGCTAATGACAAGAGGAATAGGCTTATATAAATAGGGCTGTGCGATATACTGATATAATATTGCGATATGATATTTACACATATTGTTATATCACTATCAGTTTTGCAAATTATTTTGCTTTATTTTTTCGTAATGACCTGGCTGCACCATGACTGACTACACAGGGTTCATCTAATTATTTAATGATGGTGGGAAAAAATATCGATACACTGAAATATCGCTATATTTTCATATGCCAATACCATATCTTTATTTATTAATGCGGTATCAATCTATTTTACTCATGAAATCTTGTGAGATATCATCGTTGAGTTACGAAATCTTATGAGATTTCACGAAATACCGCAAAATTTTGCAACAGAATGATGAAATCTCACATGCAAAAGTTTTGTAACAAAACAATGACATTTCGTGAGATTTCATTAGTAAAATATAGATTTTTTTTTTTTTCTTTAATTACTTTGATTTAACAAACATTTCTAACCAGTGTTTTGTTCGTTCCATCGCTGCAGTGGAGCGATACCTTTACGCTAAACATGTTTCAATACAAAAAAACCCAGCTGTTTGATATGAAATGAAACTTTCAGACAAATTAGGATAAAAATACGGGTATATATTGTATATCGCCATCTAAATTAAATATATTGTGATATATTTGGTCCATATCACCCAGCCCTAATATAAATATATATATATACAGTTGTCCTTAAAATGATTCATACCCTCCAATTAAAGAAGGATAAACATCAGCTGTCAGTGAAATAAGTAACAATAAATAAAAGTTCTATGAAAATTATAACACTGATTTTAAATTGTGGTTCAACAGAAATATTAAAAACAAACACACAAAATATAAAACAATCAAACAAGCATGATGGGGCTCCGAAGCTAAAATTTTATTGAGCAACACGTTGAGACAATCACTGGGATCAGGTGTTTTCTGTAACGTCCAATCAGACGTCTGCACCTGTTGTCAGGTATACTGGTCCACTGTTCATGCAGAAGGCGCTCTAATGTGTCACGGACAGTTTTGTTTGTTTTCTTTTAACTATTATTTTCGGGCATAATTCAAAATAGGGATGGGCGATATGGACTAAAAAATGTATCACAATTTCTCTTATTTATCACGGTAACGATAAGTGACGATAAAAACTATCAGCATAATGTTTTGTATAATAAATCTGTCACTAAATTCTGTCTTGAAAGCCCTACAAAATACTAGAAGCCACTAAACTATATCAGTTAAGTTCAAGTAGTGCACCTGTATTGCAAAACTGTAGTGACACCAATCAAACAAGTCTGAAATGAGAGACCAAATTCCACATTTTCATTGATACAAATGGCAAAACTAACTTGGCCTATAAAAAAAAAGTGGTGCAACTGCAAACACAACCTGATAAATTGAATTTATAGTTTTTATTTTGAGATAACAAATTGTTATTGTGGGGAATTTTTTTTGACGATATATCGCACACGATAAAATATCGCCCATCCCTAATTCAAAAGCAATTTCACTGAATTATAATTTTGTAAATTTTTATGTATTATTAGTTACTGGTACTTTCAGCGTATTACTGGTATTTCTACACAATTTTTTCATGGGAAAGAAAAAACAAAAACAAGTGGAACAGTGATTTTTTCTCTGTGTTTTGCATCCTTACATCCGGTCTAACTGGTTCCCACGCTGCTCCTCATAGTTACTCACATAACAAATATGTGGCATTCATTTCTGAGGATACACATAAACAATGTGTGAGACAGCCATAATAGGCCGCCCGGTTCAGCTCATGCTCAAAGAGTCTTTGGCCCAATCCCAATGTTCCCCCTACTCCACCCCCTCACCCCCCAATGCCACAGTTAAATTGGCCCATTTCCATTGTTTCATTAATCAGGTAAATCTTACAACCATGTTCTGAATAGAGATCAACCGATACAGCTTTTTGGAACCAAAACCGATATTTTCTCATCAGCAGATAGCCGATATTTGGGTTCGATATTGCATTACCAGTATCGGCCCTGTATAGTATACCAGCAGCAGGATTTTTTTATAATTTTTCAAACCAAAGTATTTTGACTTTCTGAGCAGCAGATTATTAAAATAAAAGTCCAAAATGTTCCTGACTTTACCTGCAGTCCAAACCTGTAGTGATGATATTATGTCTGGGCTAAAAAATCATCCATTCATCCGTCCGTCTGTCCGTCCAGAAGATATATCTAAACGAATATCAGGTTTTTTTTTATTTTATTTCATTTTGATCTGATTCTCAGTTTTACTTGAGGTGAAAAACGTCTCCATCATCATCATCATCAGGGCTGATTCCTCTACAATGCTGAGGGAGCAGAAGTCCTGCTGCTTTCTGGCCTCTGACAGTAACAGAGTTTGGGGGTAAAAACACAAATATGTGACAACGACCCGCAGAGTGACATTTTCTGACGGTGCACGTGAATCTGGAGTCTGGACATCTCTCATGTCATCCTACACGTGTGCTGTCAGACCCGGCGGGTCCGGTTCTGTAGAACATTTTTGCTGCTGGGGAGGACGCAGTGATTATAAGTGCCATCATCAGTTCCTCCGTACAAGCGGACGCGCGCTTCTGCTGTTTTTCTGCTTTTATCGGGATGTTTCACATCTGGACGTGTGGATGAAACGTTTCCCTGGGGACCCGACATGCCTCCATTTCTGCTCGTTTGCGTTTTCCTGCACAGAGACAGTTTCATCCACTGCTGCGTGAAGGAGATCTCTCTCTCTCTCTCTCTCTCTCTCTCTCTCTCCCCTTTTTCCCCCAAAAACGCAAAGAAGAGAGTTTTGTGTTTTCCGTGGGTGGGTAACCAGAGCGCTGGTTCAGCTGGTTTTGCCTCTGATTCTCTTCATCAGGAGAACTGATGGTCAGCTTCAGGTCTGAAGCAGCAGCAGGAACTTTCCTCCTGCTTCTGTTCTGGAGCCTTTTTATGCAAATCTGACGGAAATCGCCGACTGTAAATAGAGATTTTTTCATTTTCAGTTCGCATCGCGTTCGTCTTCACCGCAGCACAAAAGTCCTACACTTATGATCCGTCAGCTGATGGATAAAAGACGACGGTTTGGAACACGTTTGAGCTTTTACCTCCTAAAATCATTTTTATTTGATTGTGTGAAGTCAGGCGGCGCTTTTCACTGCTGTCCATCAGCTGGCTGCGGCTGAATACGATGGACACGATTAAAACTAATTTGACAACTTTTAATAGGAAAGCTTCGGTAGGCCAGAGCTGCTGTGGGTGGAGAGGAGGGGGGGCACAGCATCTCCAGCAACTGCTGCCCGTATAGATGCCTGTCTGTAAATTATGCCAAAGGGTGCTTATCAGCCAACGCACCCGACGTATCGGCCGATACCGATACTAGCAAAAAATGCAAATATCAGCCTAATGTATCGGCCGGCCAATGTATCGGTTGATCTCTAACCACTACCTTCGTGCGAACGCGCAAAATTTAGGGGTAGGGCTAAAAAGTAGGGCTAGTGGGTGTACTGGGACGCACCCTAAATTATCATTCGATTCCTTTTTTTTTTTATGCGTGAGCCTGACATGAAGAAAGAGAAACATCAAGCATAGAGAGAAACATTTCAGACCATTTCATGGAATAAAAAGAAACATTTTGATGGTAGATTTCATTTGGAGTCAAAATGACCCCCCAAGAGGAAGTATTGATGGATGAAGATGAGTGAGGAGAGGAGTCATCCCTCCCTATAAAAGGATTTTCTCGACCAAAGCTGTAAATGAATGAAACAAGAGAAAACGGAGCCTGGTGAGTTTCTCTTAATGAAGCAGAACCTCCTATGAAATTCACAGCAGCTGTTTTCAGCAGCTGTTCAGTTGGACTGCAGATGGCTGCAGACGGGAACTGATCTCACAGTATCTGTGAAAGGATTCTCTGAAACAGGGCAAGACTAAGAGCTTTAATGCTGTAAGCAGCCTGAGCATCTGCAGCACACTTTAACCCTTTAACTGCATCCCGAGCGCTATCACTTACTGTATGTCATCATCAGAGTCTCAGGAACGGTCGTGTATAACTCTGTGAAGTAAATGTGATGGATAGTTTACCCTTGAAGTGACCTACAGTTTTCCAGCTTTTCTGTCCCGTCCAGGAGGTTTACACTCCAGCCACTAAATGTGTTTATGTTTCAGCAACATCCAAACAAATAAAAGATTGAAATATATTGATTTGCATATTAATTATCAATACAAAATGGAAATTGCACCTTTTAAGTTGAATTATGGAAATACATGAACTTTTTCAGGATATTGTAATTTTTGGGTAGTACCTGTATCTTACTAATGAAATCTCGCGAGATATTTTGTTACAAAACCTCATGAGATTTCACGAAATACCGCGAGATTTCGTAACAGAATGATATCTCGTGAGATTTCATTAGTAAAATAGATTTTTAAATATAGATATGGTATCGGCATATGAGTATATCGCAATATTTTTTCCCGCCCCTATTGTTTAAACTGTCTGGACGACAATCCTCCCCAGACTTTCACAAAGAAATCATAAAAACCAGACAAATGTCTAATTACTTGGATTTAACAAACATTTCTAACCAGTGTTTTGTCAGTTCCATCACTGCAGTGGAGCGTTACCATCATGCTAAACATGTTTCAATACTAAAAAAACAGCTGTTTGATATGAAATGAACCTTTCATTACGGTGGGGTGAGTAGGTGACGTCACCATCTGCAACCTAAAGATCATTAATCTCTGACGTGTAACCGCGTACATGACGTTGCCACCCCTACTTCTGATGCTGACTGGAATGAAGGGTTTAGCATCTACATCCTGGGTTACATTAAAAAAAACAATAAAACCCTCAAAAACAATATCAGGTGGACCAAAAATAGAAAAATGAAATGGCTTAGAGATGAGAAGGTAAGAGATGAGCCCCCGCAGCACCATCTTCTGGCCTTTTAACAGAACTGCAGTAATGCTGAATGAGCCTGATGTGAAAGCATTGGTGATGCAGCACGGAGGGTTTCGTGACTTTTTCTTGGTGGCTGCCTTTGAAAAGCTTTAAGTTTCTCCAAAGAGGATAAAAGGAAGTAAATGATATTTGCTTTAGAGTGTGTGAAGATGATGAGGTTGTGGGTTTGTCTGTGTTGCCTTCAGGCTGTTTAATCTTAATATTTCCTGGTGGTTCAGCCTCTCTCAGATCATCACGACTCCTTACGTAACCAGCCCACACTGTTAAGTAACTGCCTCCTCTTCCTCCCTCCCGTTCAGACGCCTGCGGTCTGACAGACCCGGTCCACGTGGAGTCTCTGCAGGAGAAGGCTCAGGTGGCGCTGACGGAGTACGAAAGGATGCAGTACCCGAGTCAGCCGCAGCGCTTCGGCCGCCTCCTCCTGCGCCTGCCCGCCCTGCGCGCCGTCCCCGCCAGCCTCATCTCCCAGCTCTTCTTCATGCGCCTGGTAGGAAAGACGCCCATCGAGACGCTGATCCGCGACATGCAGCTTTCCGGAAGTTCCATCAGCTGGCCGTATGTCCCGGGACAGTAACCCCCCAACGGGGCGAGGTCTCCGTCTGGGATTAGTGACGATAAGGACCCACAGGAAACCTCCTGACTCATCACGATCCATCTGTGTGGTTCTCGCACCGCAGTGCCAGCTCGTCGTCATGTGTGCCGTACTGTAACCGCTCAGTTCCCGCTCATGAAAACAAGCCTTTGAGCCTCCGGGGAGGGTGTCGCCACGCCAGGCTGGAGCTGAGTGTTCGCCAGCCCGGCCGGTCTGGTGCCAGATCCCGGGCCAGAAGCCAGCCCCTCACGCTGGGCTGCGATATGGCCAGCCATGTCACCTTCCTCCTGTCATAACGGCTAAAGACAGCTCAGCTCCACGTAGAGGCACCCGCCACCCTAACATCCACACAACACAACTCTGGGACCAATTTCCCAGCACGCATTATCAGAACGGCCATTTTTTTGGCTTCATTGTGGAGGGTCCTCTTCTCTTTCCTCTTAACAGAAGTCAAGGAAGCGCTCAGAAGGAAATAAAACCAAGGGAAACTCACCAAAGTCGACACGTCATCCTCAGAGATGGTCTGATCTGAGATGAAGAGACCAGCTGACTTCTGGGACTCCTACATCACATGAACGGTGCATTCAGTCATTTACAGGGCTCACTGTCGCGTAGTTGAATCGTACTAAAAGAGAAAACCTCCATGAGAATGGACTAATACCTCACTAAGACATCAGAATGCTTTAGACTGATATTTCCTAAACACAAACCTCTGTAAGATCAGCTCACCAGAAACCGCCTTCTTTTTGACAACTGCCTTGTTATTCAGTATGAATTTTCGGGGGGGGGGGGACATCTACAGATCATGAATCTTACAAGCATCACGAGTAGTCTTTTATCCTAAAAAAAGACCCCCCAAATCATTTTCAGTTGTCTTTTGAACTGCATTGGCTGGTTGGAATTTTTTTTTAAAATGAGATACAGTTGTGTGGAAAAATGTTTGCCCCCTTCCTGATTTCTTTTTTTTTTTTTTTTTGCATGTTTTTCACACTTAAATGTTTCAGATCATCAAACAAATATGAATGTCAGACAAATATAACACAAGTAAACACAAATATCAGCTTTTAAATGAAGGTTTTTATTAGTAAAGGGGGGAAATCCAAACCTCCATGACCCTGTGTGAAAAAGTGATCTTCCCCTAAACCTAATAACTGGTTGTTCCACCTTAGCAGCAACAACTGCATCAAGCGTTTGTGATAACTGGCAGTGAGTCTTCTACAGCGCTGTGGAGGAATTTTGTTCCACTCATCTTTGCAGAATTGTTGTAATTCAGCCACATTGGAGGCTTTTCCAGCATGAACCGCCTTTTTAAGGTCATGCCACAGCATCTCAATGGGATTCAGGTCAGGACTTTGACTAGGCCACTCCAAAGTCTTCATTTAGTTGTTCTTAAGCCATTCAGAGGTGGACTTGCTGGTGTGTTCTGGATCATTGTTCTGCTGCAGAACCCAAGTGTGCTTCAGCTTGAGGTCACCAACAGATGGCCGGACATTCTCCTTCAGGATTTTTTGGTAGAAGCAGAATTCATGGTTCCATTTACCACAGCAAGTCTTCCAGGTCCTGAAGCAGCAAAACAGCCCCAGACCATCACACTACCACCACCATATTTTACTGTTGCTATGATGTTCCTTTTCTGAAATGCCGTGTTACTTTTACGCCAGATGTAATGGGACCTCCACCTTCCAGAAAGTTCCACTTTGTCTCGTCAGTCCACAGAGTATTTTCCCAAAAGTCTTGGGGATCATCAAGATGCTTTCTGGCTAAACTGAGACGAGCCTTTATGTTCTTTTTGCTCAGCAGTGGTTTTGGTCTTGGAACTCTGCCATGCAGCCATTTTTGCCCCCCAGTCTCTTTCTGATGGGGGAGTCATGAACACTGACCTTCATTGAGGCAAGTGAGGCCTGCAGTTCTTGGATGTTGTTCTGGGGTCTTTTGTGACCTCTTGGATGAGTCGTCGCTGTGCTCTTGGGGTCATTTTGGTCGGTCGGCCAAAATCACTTTTTCACACAGGGCCATGGAGGTTTGGATTTTTCCCCCCTTACTAATAAAAATCTTTATTTAAAAACTGCATTTTGTGTTTACTTGTGTTATCTTTGTCTAATATTGAAATTTGTTTGATGTGTAGCATATAAGTGTGACAAACAAGCAAAAAAAAAAAAGAATTAAGAAAGGTGGCAAACACTTTGTCACTCAACTGTATGCGAGGCTAACTGGGGTTCAATCATGTCTCAAATCAAGCAGGTGATCAGATTTTATAACCAAAACTACCAGTTAAGTACGTTTACAGAAGTTAACTGTATTGAAATGTGTGTACATATATATAAATATATATAAATTGAGCTAACTTCGTCTTTTTTGCATGTTCAGATGTTTTCGATCTCTAAGTTGAGCGTAGTTTTCTCATTTTTATCATGTAATTCAAGTTTCATTTATACTTTTTAAGTGTTGCTTTTACTGGTAGCTCTAAAATGATTTTTCTTCCTCTATGAAAATACCTCTGCCATCTGTTCACGCGCCAACACCACAGCGCAACGTTTGGACTTCTGGATGGAGCTGCTCGTTCATCCGTAGGCATCTTGGCTGAAACTGCTGTGGTGAATGATGGGAGATCATGTTATGGATGCAAATCTGCACAAAGTCAGTGAGGAGTCCGAAACAGGGGCCCGGCTCCACTGGGATTTACCTCATATTTATGTTGTAAGAGGTTTTACAGGATTGCTCACACTCCAAATTTAAATTCATTTACTGATGGGAAACTAAGTTACAGGATGCAACTACTCCATCCACCACCAGGCCTTTTGCAGGTTATTTGGGTAGTATCGTAGCCAAAAAGTCCCACAACCATCTCGTAGAGGGTAAAAGGAAAAAAAAAAAAAGGATGAACTGTTTTTCTTATCTTTGTTTTACTGGACTCCTGAGCTATTTCATGTGTATTAAAGGTTATTAAAAGAATCAAACAGGAAGGTTTTTCTCTCTTATGTTTTCTAACTTCTTGAGATGGTGTTGTAATTTCATCTGTATGAGGAATGCTAAATAAATACTGCAACATGATACACCAACGTGAAAATAGATTTCTATGGTTAAACTTAATATCTAATTGCCTTAACATTGACCCTTAAAACCTCAACATCATCTCTTCTATCATCAGTGTGTCAGGAACGGTTCTGTGTAAGTCTGTGGAATAACCCTTTAGCTCAGTGTTTCTCAATCCTGGTCCTCAGGGACCCCCGCCCTGCTGGTTTTCAAGATATTCCTACTTCAACACACCTGACTCAGATGAATGGCTCGTTAGCAGCTTGCAAAGAACTGGATGAGCAGTTGAGTGGATCTGAATCAGGTGTGGTGGAGCTGGAAACCTGGAATACATGCGGGGCGGGATTAGGAAACCCTGCTTTAGCTGATCTACAGAAGTTTTCCAGCATTTCTATCCTTTCCGGGAGATTTACAAATGTGGTGTTTATTAGGGCTGCACGATTCTGGGAAAAATGTGAATCACAGTTTTGTTGCTTGAAATTGAAATCACGATTCTCTGGCACGATTTATGTTTTCCATAAAGTGTTTATTGCACAAATTAACAAAACAACCTATTCAAAAGGTAGTTTAAAATAAAACATGTGTTTGCACAAGCGCACTACTTTGGCAGATGCATACAGTAGTTGTAGTTCTTTACCATTGGTTAGGGGGTGGGGTGCATTTGAGGGCATTTGAAAAATATCTGGGAAGAATGGAAACTTTTATTTGTGATGCAGCTCATGATTAGCTCGTGATTAAAAATGCTTCAGAATCATTGTAAGTAGAAACGAGATGCATGTATGTGTGAATCGCGACTGATTTTTTTTAACGATTTATCGTGTAGCCCTAGTGTTTATTCAGAGACTCTATCAGGTAAATCCACAATGATCCATGATAACACCATTATTTATCCCATTTTCATCACAAAAACATCACCATCACTACTATGTTGCTAAGAGACCTCTATTTAGACCTGGACATGATGATGAAGACACTTTCTGTCAAACTTTCTACCAATCAGAGAGCTTAAAGTGACGGTAATGTCCAATCAGGAGCAGCCAAAAATGAACAAGTGAGCAGAAAGTTCTATGTGTCTGAAAAGAAGGAAAATGATGGTCCTCTATGGCTGGAATAAAGAAAGAAGAGCTTTCTGATGCAGTTGAGTTGAAATTGGTTTTGTGAGGATAGAAGGTAAATAGTAGCAGAAATAATTCAAAATGAGGAAAAATGGTTAAAAGAGTTGACATGTTTTTACGTTTCTCTCCTGCTTTCCACCATCTCAGCCTGAGGAACACAGTTCAAGAGTCAATGACATGTAAGAAGTCTCTGACCAATGACTTAGAAGCACAACAACGTGTATATTAAAATCCCCCACAATTATAAAACGCTCAAAGTTAAGAGCAATTACAGCTACAAAGTCTGAAAAGTCTCAAATAAATAAAATCCTTGTTGAATTTTGGTGGGCGATAAATTAATGTCTGTCTGCGACAGACTGGTGACCTGTCCAGGGTGTACCCGCCTCTCGCCTGATAATAGCTGGGATAGGCTCCAGCAACCCCCGCTACCCTGAACTGGATAAGCGGTACAGAAAATGACTGACTGATACATTAATGTATGTAAAACAGGGTAGTTAAGCTGGAGATGGAGGAGCTGTAGTTAAAACTAGAGAATGAGTTAGAAGAAGATCTCCGACAGCAGAAAGTGGATTTCCACAATGAAGCCTGGCCACCTCCTTTAGCAGTGGACCTGCCGGAGCTGGAGAAAGAACAATCGGGGGGAAGAAGTTAAGAAAAAGCAACTTGGCTCCCTCGTGGAACCAAGTCTCAGTAATAAATATAAAATACAACTCTGGAGCTGGAAGAAGTCTTTGAGCAGGAAAGTTTTGTTTGCCAGCGAAGTGCCAGACGCAGAACAAAGTCCTTATTCTGGACAAGAGTCACATAAATCAAAGATCAACAAGTGAGCTGAAAGTTCTATGTGTGTCTGAAAAGAAGAAAAATAATGGTCCTCTATGGCTGGAATAAAGAAAGAAGAGCTTTCTAAGCAGCTGAGTTGGTTTTGTGAGAATAGAAGAAATAAGTGGAAATGAGGAAAAAGTGGAAATAGTTTCTGTTGTGTTTGTTTCAATGCCTGAAAGCCAAGATGGAGAGATGATATGCAGATGAGAAAAGGCTTCACTGTTGATCTGGGTGGTATTTCTACAAAGTTCTGTTAGGAATAAATTCTGGTTCTGGTTCTGGTTGGCCTTTATGAAATCATGTGGCTGTTCCAGAGAGTGGGTTCAGGGTTAACCCCGAGTTGGGCGAAACTGGATTTTCAGTTCCGGAGACGAAAGTCTTACCCCAAGGCTGTTACCATGGTAACTGTCTCCTTGAAGTAAACCTCCTCGCTGGCAAGTTCAGCATAAATGAGTTGAATTACTATCTGCGTCCTCCACCTGAACCAGCTGTCAGACATGGGTTGTCACAGCAACCTGAATTCAGAGATCTAGAAGCTGAATTAATGAAATGAAATGAAATGTCATGAAATGTCATCTCATGGGAAATCCTTTTATAGAACTTGGACCTGTGTGTTATAATTTCTTGTCAATATGTCATCAGATTTTTCAGTTAGTCAATGCTGTGAACCAAGTATAAAATGCACATTTGGGCCAAACATTTCCCTGTCAGGGTTTCCACTGTGTGATAGTCTGTTTAAGATGCCTCTAATCTCGGAGAAGTCAACGCTGCCACAGTGCTGGTTCTAAAAGGGCATTAATTAATGTTAAAACCACAAAGTTGACAATTAAGCCAATGAAATTAAATTAATTAATTGAAAAATAAAGTAATTGACAATTTCGACCATTATTAACGACGGGCATGAGCCAGGTTATGAATGGTCACCATCCTATCTGTTTTCTTTTTTCTGAAATGCATAAAAGGATCTTTCTTAAAGGTGATACAACTTTTTCATCTAAACAATCATTTAAAAAGAATAAACTAGAATAGCACTTTGGAGAGCGCAGACCTCCGCCAAGCAGCTCTCGCAATGATAAAGAATCCCTCAAAAAATTTCTGGATCCAGAAGGTGATCCGGATCCAGTGGTGCCCCCAAGGGGGGCCAGGGGTAGCCGTGGCCAGCGGGACGTGCCTCCTCTGGATTTGGCCGGTCCTCACGACCTGGTGACATCTAGTCACTGCGCCGGGGGCCGGGGCGCCTCTGCTGTGTGCGTGCGGGTGTGTGTGCTGGTGGGGGTGTGTGTGTGGTGGGGCTGGGGGATGTATCGTTGTTGTGTCTGTGTCGGGATGTGGGCATCCGGGATGTTGGTGTCGCGGGAGCGGCTATGTGGGGGGTGTGGATTTCCCCTGTGCTTGTCCTGCGTGTGGGGCTCTGGGGGTCGCGGACGGAGCTGCGCTTTCCGCCGGGGTGCTTGGTTTTCGGCGGACCCGTGGTCATGTTGTGTCGTATCGATGTTGGGGTGTCTGGCGTGGATGTCGGGGGTGTGGGGTTTTGTCCATATCGTTCAGCTCTAGTGTGTGGAGGTGGGGGGTTGCGGGGTGGCCGGGTCTTTTCCACGCCGGGTGCCTGTCCCGCCCGGCCGCTGTGTCGGTTGGGGCTGGCCTGCGCTGGTGGTCTCGTGCGGGTTGGTCTCGCGTGGTCCGGGGGCTGGGGGCGGTGGACTTGTGGCGTGGGGGCGGCTGGTGGCCCCGTGGTCCCCGTCTTTGGTATGTGTGGGTGGGTGTGTGACTGGAGGGGGGGGCGTGAATGCGGTTGTGTGTGTGTGTGGCTGCCTGTGGGGGTGTGTGGAGATGGGTGGGTGGGTGGGGGGTGCATGGATGATGGGTGTTTGGGTGTGGGGGTGGTGGTGCATTGGTGGGGTTTGTGTGTGTCAGGTTGGGGGGGCTTGGGTGGGGAGCGGGGATGGATCTGTGGGGGGATCGGATGCGAGGCGCTGGGTGGGTGGGGGGTGTGTGTGGGTGGGTGGGTGGTTGGGTGGTGGCTCTGGCGGGAGTTGGGGGATTGTGCGTGTCGCGGCCTGGGTGGGGGTGCAGGCTTGGGTTTGGAGGGGGGGCATGGACACTGGGGGGCGGATGTGCGGGGACTAACTGGCTATACAGGAGGGGTGGGAGGAGGATGGGATGAGGGAGTGTTGACGGGGGTAAAGTCGTTGGTTGTTTGAAGTAGGGTTTAGGGGTGATACAATAGAGTGGGGGAGGAAAGGGGGAAAAAAAAAAATAAATAAAAAAAAATAGCAGCTCTGCGTGCCTCTTGGGGGGTTTGCGAGGCCTTGGGATGTTGGGCCGGTGACTCTGGCCCCTCCGCCGACCCTTTCCGCTCCCGTCCCTTTTCCCCCCTCCCTGGCCTGGCGTGGTCGAGCGCCCCCAGGGGCCGAGGCTGGCCCCTCTGTGGTGAACGCCGGACGCCGGGCCGTGGGGGCGGCCATGCCTGCCCCTTCTGCCCTGGGGGGATCCCGGGAGGCAGGGGTACCTAATGCCGGTAACGGCTCTTCTTCCAGGGGGGGAATTCATACCCCCCTGGTCTCCTTTCCCAAGACCCCCCCCCCCCCCCCCCCCCCCCCTGCTCTACCTCACACACACACACCGTAGGGTTTTGGGGAGGGTGCGTGTCAAGCGGGCGTGGTGAGGGAGGGCACCAAAGTGCCTTTGCTTGCCACGTCTAGAGGCAGCCTGCTCCCCAGTTTTAACCACACTTAGACACCTAAACACATAAAATAACAACAGCTCACAACCACTTCTGAGGGGCGGGCCATATAGTGTGTGGAAGGAGGGAGTGGCCGGTTGGGGGGTCATGCCCCCTACGCGACCCCACTCCCGGCATGACTTGGCACTGCCCCTTAGTTTTAACTGCAAACAACACACATCTTACACACACAGTCATGAGCGGGGGGGGGGGGGGGGGGCAGGGTCCTTTCATACCCCGGTCTCCCGGGCGCTACTGGGGGGAGGGGGGGGACAGTGGCTACTTCACGCGCCAGTGATTAAGGCTGGCTGCATTGCGGGGGATCTGCTGGCCTGGGGGATGCCTGGCCTGCTGCGTCCGGGGGGTGGGGGATGGGGGTGGTGGTGGGGGGGGGGGGGGGGGGGACGTGTTGGGGGCTTGGAGCTCGCGGCTCCTTCCCCGGCCCGAGCTACCACTCAGGAGGCACGAGGGCATGGGCAAGAGAGAGGTGGGTATGTGAGAATAATGAATGAGAGTGTGAAAGAGGAAATGTGGGAGGGAGGAACTTGGGCTGGAAGAGGGAGGAGATGTGGGTAAGTGGTTGGAGGAAAGGGGGGATGGAGGAAGGAGTGGCATGCTCGTGAGTGTTTAGTAGGGATGGTCATGAGGGGCTGAAGGAAGGAAGGGCGGGAGTGTGATAGGTCAGAGGGATGGGCGGGGCTGGACATGTAAGGGGGGACTGTATGGGGTATTGGGGGTATAGGGAGGTGGGGGCATATGTGTGGGGGGGTGGGGAGGGGGTTGGTGCAGTTATGTGGGGGGAGTGCATGTGTGTGTTAGAGGGTATGAGGAGGTGGGGGTAGGTGTGGACGGTAGAGGGAGGAGAGTGTTGGGGGTGGAGAGAGGAGTGAGTGTGGGTATGTAAGGTCGGAGAGAGCGGAGTGGGTGGGTGTATGTGTGTGTGGGGGGGGGGGGTACACGGAGGTGTTGGGTAGGGCTGGGCGGTGTGGGCGGAGGTTCGTATCTCGGTATTCGTGCCGGGCATCTTGGTGTCGGTGTGGTGCGGTGTGGCTGCGGGTTGGTTGGGGGCCGGGCGCTTTGGTGGGGGGTGCGGTTTTGTTTGTGGCTTCCGGGGCTTTTTGTGCGGGGCGGGCGCAGGGGGGATCTGTATCTTGTATGTGGTTGCTCTTGCGGTATTGATGTCTTGGGTGCCCGTGTCTCGATGTGGGGGCGGTGACGGTATATCTTTCAGCCCTAGTGTTGGGGTAGGTGTGTGGGGAGTGTGTGTGTGAGCGTGGTGGCGGGGTAGGGGGTGGTAGAGGTGGTGGAGCCCTGGTGTCAGGTGTATGGGGCAGGGACTTTGGGGTGGGGGCTGGCCTGCCCTGGGGGGGGCGTCGTCTGGGGGGTCCGGTCCTCCTGGGTTTCGGTTGGGCCGCCCGGGTCCGGGGGGGGGGGGGGGGGGGGGGGGGGGGGGCTGCTCCTGGGCGCTTGGGCCCCTGGGCCCGGCGCTGTCTCTGCTCCGGGGGACGCCCGGCGCCCGGTGGGGTCGGCAGCTGCTGGTCTTGGTCCGCTGGGGCCTGGGCCTCCAGACTGCAGGGGGCTCCGGCTGGGGCCGCCTTTTGCCGCCCTTCGGGGGATGCATGTCCGCTCTTTGGGGGGGGGGGGTAGCTGGGATCTGGGCCTCTGGGTGGCTGCTGGGGGCCTGGGTCGCGAGCCTTGCGGGCTTCCTCCTCCTTGCAGAGACGAGGCTGCATCTGCATGACTGTATCACCACGGAGCACCCTTTATTATGCATGTTGACACTGTGACACTGCTTCCCATTGCGATGACTAGGTTGTACCTCTTCTCTACTTCCCATTGCGATGACTAGGTTGTACCTCTTCTCTGCGTAGTTCTGCGTGTGTTTGTGTGTGTTTGTATGATCTGAGGATATTTAAGCCACCTGCAGGTCCTCCTGTAGGGGATTGCTTGTTTTGTTTTCCAACAGAGACCTTGGTTGTTTAGGGATCGCGGTACAGATGTACCAGTGAACTGTGTAAGTGGATTCATGTTTTCTCTCCTCTCTCTCTTCTCTCTTCCTTACTCCTCTCTCTCTGTTTCACTTTCTATCATTACCTCTGTTAACTTTCATTTCTCCCTTGTCAGGCCCAGCAGTATGAAATGGAATGGTGTAATAGACAAATGTTTAAATAAAGAAATAAAATGAATAAACATGATATCAAGTGGAGCCTTATATTCATGAAGCTCCGCTTGATAAAGCAAAACTGTTCAACAGAATAAGGCAATCAGATTTCCATTCTGCTTGCTTCGATGCTGGACAGGACAAGTAAAAAAAAAAAAAAAAAAAAAGCGTGATAATCCCCTATGAACCATGACGCACTACCCGCCGCCGCCTGGACAGTTTAACTAGTGACACACAACAAGAACAATGGCTCCCCCCATGCAGCTCACTGCTCCAGCTAAAGAGCCTGCAATAGTTTCACCACCTGGGTATGACTCACACGTTTGGAAGTCGTTTGGGTTTTATGAAAACTCTAACAAAACTCTGGACAAGAAATTTGCAATCTACAAACTTTGCAAGGCTAAAATTAAGTACCTTCGTAATACAACGAACATGCTACAGCACCTCAAGCGATTCCATCCCGAGACGGAGAATGCACCGCCGCCTGTCCCAGCACAACAGAGGACCATCTTTGATACTATCACTAAACTTCCCAAGAATTCGGAGAAAGCCCGTCAGATCATGCATGCAATCGGCCGATTCATTGGCACGGATTTGCAGCCTTATTCTGTGGTGAACAAGACTTTACATAAAATACTGCGAGCCGTGGAGCCACGTTACAAATGCCCGCATCACTCCTATTTTGCAACGGAGGTCCCAAAAATCTACGACGATGCTATAGAGAAGGTAAATATTTGTTGGCTATTTGTTTGTGCGAGTTAGGTCTCTGTTATCATGTCATTATGTCGTTAAGTGTTCTGTACTTAGAGGGTCTGTGTCAGCTGAACGCAATTGAAAAGCAAAGCCACCTTATTTTCCTAACTTTGTTTTTAATATACGGTACAATGTCGTGTACATAGTCACTTTAACTACAAGCTTTTATAGACTAATCTGGGCAAACGCTGTCGGTAGACCACCGTTGCTTATGGTGACATTTCTGGACATGTGTAATTACAACAGATGAAATTCAGGCTATTTTCTTAATAATATCGAGGAAATCTGGAAAGATGTGCACATTTATTGGTTGTTGGAACAGCAGTGGAAAACTTTAGTGGAAGTACCGCGTGTCCTTGAATTAATAATCTTAATTATTCACAAATGTAGCATCAAATGAAGAAAAAAAAAACAATTGTAGATGCAAAAAAGCATTAAAAATTGCAAGAATCATGATTATTATGGCCGCAATAATCGAATTGAATCGACACATTATCAATTCCCATAATTGAAAAATCGTGGGTCCCCATAACTATTTACATATGATTACCATTCAATCTCTGGAACGTCCTCCCTCTCCCACTCTGATCTGCCCAGTTAGTTCCTGCTTGTTAGACCTTACTGACGATGTTCCTATAGATCCGTTCACGGCCTTCGTCACAGTGACGTCGTCGCTGTAGCTGGAGGCAAAAACAGAGGAAAGCACAGCAAAGACTGTAGAAATGAGCTTTCTCAAGTGTTATTACGACTTTAAAATGTCGTTTTGTTGTATGTTTGGGTGCCAGAATAGGAGGAACAATGTTTGTGGCAGTAAATTAAAGTTTTTTAGGACACTAGTCCTCAGAAAAAAGAAGATAATTATGGTTCAGTGCAATAAGATAAAAAAACTGAACAGAGGCGATCATCATTAATGCTGCGTTTGCAGTTTAAATAATACTGCTGAATGATGCAACAAGGCTCTAGACTGCAATATAGAATTGAAAACATCAAATATGTTCTGCTTTTCCCTAAAAGCAACACAACGAATCATCATAACACACATCAGAACGAGTGTAACAGCTGCTGCATTGCAAGTATTTCTGTTAGCTTAAACTTTCCAGCATGCAGGTGCAGTTTGCTGTAAAATTATGTTTTACCAATTGATGATGATCCAGGTTTCATGCATGTCATTCGTTTTGCCTTTACCTGGCTCAGCAAAACTTCCCACCGCAACACAAAAAGATCCAAACATAGGTTGATGTATTTTATAATTAAAACATGCCGTGACCATTTCTGACATAGTTTTCAGCATCCAGCAGTTTCTTTGCTCTGAGCTTCTCTTTGCTGGACACACATGGTGTCTGGATTAGAGTCCAGCTGCTCCACCGTCTGCAGTGCAGAAGATCCTCATGCCTCTCCTGTAAGGTGTCTGGGTCAGCCACCTTGCTTCCATCTGGTAGCGCTAATTCACTAAAACAGCAATCACGGTCCCGTTGAGTGTTTGGACGTATTCTGACAGTTCCCAGACTCTTCACTTACGAAAAAAACACTAAAACCTGCTAGCTGCTTGCTAACATAGTGTCTAGAGCTGATTTTGCCTCCAGGCTAAGCCCCCCCACCAAAAAATGTCACCATGTTTGTAAACTTTGAAACAGTCTACATGAACAAGCATTTAAATAGATTAGGTTATTTAAATTTTTAAATCCTTTTAAAAAAAAAAATCTTAATGCACATTTAAATTGTCTAACCAGGTTGCCATTATTGTTTCTGTAAACTGCTGTTGTTCTTTCATCATTGAGTGTTTTATGGTTTTTATATGTCGTGAAGCACTCTGGGCACCTTTGGTTGTGTAGATGTGCTACATAAATAAGCATGGACTTGAACGTGAACATGCCAACGTCCGGATTTTTGGCTGTTAGCATTAGTTTTAAATTGCTAGCTCGATTGCTCTGTGTAGAAATAAATTGTTGTTGTTTTTCAGGACTTTTTCAGGACTTTTCCAGCTGCTACAGTACAAGTCAAGTAATCACAACGTAGACTAATAAACTCCACCCCAAGCGTTTGGGTAAGTGTTCTACAATTGTAGCTTATAGTTTGTACAGTGACGAAGCAGATACAAAGTAGACACGAAGCAGAGATGAAGCGAAAATGAAGAGACGACAAGCGGAGATGAAGCAGAGAAGAAGACGCCACAAACAATAAAGAGACGAAGAGATGATGAAGCCACCAGGAAGCGTTGATGAAACGTTGATTAAGTGGCAACCAAGTGGTAAGGAAGCGACGAGGAAGCGTTGAGGAAGCGACGCAGAAGCGACGAGGAAGCAATGCCAAAGCAACGAGGAAGCGACGAGGAAGCAACGAGGAAGCGACACCGAAGCAACGAGGAAGCGACAAGGAAGCGACGAGGAAGCAACGCCAAAGCAACGAGGAAGCGACGAGGAAGCAACGACGAAGCAACAAGGAAGCAACAAGGGAGCGACAAGGAAGCGGCGCCAAAGCGACGAGGAAGCAAAGCTGAAGCAACAAGGAAGTGACGAGGAAGTGTTGAGGAAGCGTCAAGAAGCGTCGAGGAAGCAACGCCAAAGTGATGAGGAGGCGACGCCGAAGCACCGAGGAAGCGACGCTGATGCGACAAGGAAGCAACGAGTAACTGACGAGGAAGCGACGAGGAAGCGACGAGGAAACGACGCTGAAGCTAAGAGGAAGTGACGAGGAAGCAACAAGGAAGCGACAAGGAAGCAACGAGGAAGCAACGCCGAAGCAACAAGGAAGCAACGCTGAAGCATCAAGGAAATGACAAGGAAGCGACGAGGAAGTGTTGAGGAAGTGTCAAGAAGTGTCGAGGAAGCAACGCCAAAGTGACGAGGAAGCGACGCCGAAGCACAGAGGAAGCGGCGAGGAAGGGATGAAGAAGCGATGAGGAAGCGATGCTGAAGCAACGAGGAAGTGGCGCCGAAGCAACGAGCAACTGACGAGGAAGCAAGGAGGAAACGATGCTGAAGCTACGAGGAAGTGACGAGGAAGCAACAAGGAAGCGAAGAGGAAGCAACACCGAAGCGACAAGGAAGCGACGAGGAAGCGACTCCGAAGCAACGAGGAAGCGACTCCGAAGCAACGAGGAAGCGACGCCGAAGGGGCGACAAAGCAACGACAAAGTAGACATGAAGCAGAGGGAGGAAAAAAATTTTTCCAGGACAACTCAAGCTTTTCCAGGACATTTTACTCTTATTCCATTTTCTATGTGTTTTACATGACTGAAAAAAATGTTCAATAATTTTCCAGGTTTTCCAGGACGCGTGGGGACCCTGTGAAGATAGCAAAGGGGCTGAAAAGCCCCGCAGAGTTTGCTGCTTTCCTCCAGGACATGGAAGTTAAACATTTGTTCATGCTTATAAACGGTTAACTGGCTCTGTAGTTGCTAATGCTAACTGAGTAAGCAAGTGTTAGCGCGCCACCTGCTGGCAGGCAGGAATTAAACGTGTAGCTATCACCTTTAAGAACTAATTTTCCTTTATTCTGGCAGCAATGAAATAAGGTGGAAATATTTTGCCTTTTGTTCAGCACTTTATTTTCTAAACATTTAACGTGTCAGACATGAACAGTCCGGATGTCGGCTCTATCTTGACAAAAATAAAACAGCATTAATGTCAAACAGCGTGAGCCTCAGTGGAGGATTACTCAGTGCAGTCTTTTTTCTGATATAAGTTTCTCCATTTTGTGCCATCCGGTCTCTCCTCCATCTTCAAAACCTGTAAACTGGACAAATCGATCCATTTTGACGGACGTCTTCATTCCTAAAATGCAGCTGGAGGAGAGGAGAACAGAGGAGCCTTCCTGGAGGAGTCAGAAACCAGGATACGTCCTATGAGGAAGTCTTGATGCTTAAAAGTGGCGTGACACACTGTTACATTCTTATGACAGAGGTAGGAAGACTAAAACAACAGTACACAGCAGGTAAAAATAAAATATTGTCCCTTTTTTATCATGAAAGGCCTTTTGTTTCCTCTCTCCTCAGACCAGAGGCGATGAGAGACGAGGCGTGGGGGGGAGACCTGGAAGATGATCAGCCACACTAACAGATGCCCTGGTCGTAGATTTTCACCAGACGTTTGATGTGGAAAAGTTTCTGCCGAAGTTCTTTACTCTGCTTCTTCTTCGCTTGATAATCTGGAGTCTGGGGAAACAATGAAACAGAAGAAAGAAACGGATATCAGACATTCCCAGTTGTGGTCATTTTGGCTGTACAGCAGATGGTGTGTGCTTCATCAGTTTTAGAGTTAGTCTTCATCACTTTCATCTGAGTCAAACAAACGGCAATGACACGTTCTCCTGTTCTGGTCCATAAAAGCTGTTACAGTGGAGTTATAGACATTTATGCCCACAGACTGGGTTACTTCATATTCTTACACTTTCCTGAGTCCTTTTTTGTTCATATTATTTCCACATTATTTACCCAGAAAGTTTACTTGCTGCAGTGCTTTCAGAAATTATTCATATCCTTTAAAGGAGTTATAGAAGATGTTTCTTTCAACAATTTTTGCAATATTCAATGAAATTGGGTTCACTACCTCATACACTATGATTAATTAAAAGCTTTAAACTAGGGCTGTCAAAAGATTAATCCTGATTAATCCCATTGTCAAACAACAGATTTTTTTATTCTTTAGTACTGCTACAGTGGAAACGGAAGATATTTAGATCCATTTAAACGTTGTACTCTTTGTTTCATTGCAGCCATTTGCTGAAATAAAAAAAGTCCATTTTATTTCTCATTAATGCCACTCAGCACCACATCTTGACAGAAAAAACAGAAATGTAGAAATTTTTGCAAATTTATACAAAAAAAAAACAACCCTGAAATATCACATGGTCATTAGTATTCAGACCTTTTGCATTGACTCATATTTAACTCATATGGTGTCCATTTCTTCTGATCCTCCTTGAGGTTCTACTCCTTCATTGGAGTCCAGCTGTGTTTAATTAAACTGATTGGACTTGATTAGGAAAGACACACACCTGTCTATATAAGAGCTTCCAGCTCACAGTGCATGTCAGAGCAAATGAGGATCATGAGGTGGAAGAAACTGTCCAAGGAGCTCAGAGACAGAATTGTGGCGAGACACAGATCTGGACAAGGTTACAAAAGAGTTTCTGCAGCACTAAAGGTTCCTAAGAGCACGGTGGCCTCCATAGTCCTTACATGGAAGAAGTTTGGGACGACCAGAACTCTTCCTAGACCCGGCCGTCCAGCCAAACTGAGCAATGGTGGGAGAAGAGCCTTGGTGAGAGAGTAAAGAAGAAGCCAAAGATCACTGTGGCTGAGCTCCAGAGATGCAGTAGGGAGATGGAGAAAGTTCCACAAAGTCAGTATCACTGCAGCCTCCACCAGTCGGGGCTTTATGGCAGAGTGGCCCGATGGAAGCCTCTCCTCAGTGCAGACATATGAAAGCCCGCATAGAGTTTGCCAAAAACACATGAAGGACTCCCAGACTGAGAGAAATAAGATTCTCTGGTCTGATGAGACCAAGATTGAACTTTTTGGAGTTAATTCTAAGCGGTATGTGTGGAGAAAACCAGGCTCTGCTCATCACCTGCCCAATACCATCCTAACAGTGAAGCATGGTGGTGGCAGCATCATGGTATGGGGGTGTTTTTCAGCTGCAGGGACAGGACGACTGGTTGCAGTTGAAGGAAAGATGAATGCGGCCAAGTACAGAGATCCTGGAAGAAAAGCTCTTCCAGAGTTCAGGAGCTCAGACTGGGCCGAAGGTTCAGCTTCCAACAAGACAATGACCCTCAGCACACAGCTGAAATAACAAAGGAGTGGATCAGAACCACTCTGGACCATTCTGGACCGGCCCAGCCAGAGCCCTGAATTAAACCCAACTGAGCATCTTTGGAGAGACCTGAAAATGGCTGAACACCACCGTTCACCATCCAACCTGACAGAACTGGAGAGGATCTGCAAGAAGAACCAGAAGATCCCAAATCCAGGTGTGGAACATTGTTGCATCATTCCCAAGAATGATGCAAAGCCCAGCAAGGCCCAGCAGAGGATGTACTTCCTTCGGCAGCTGCGGAAATACAGACTGTCGAGGACCATGATGACCCAGTTCTACACCGCCATCATAGAGTCCATCCTCACTCACTCCATCATCACCTGGTTCCCCGCTGCAGCTGCAAAAGATCTCATCAGGCTGCAGCGGGTGATACGCTCTGCAGAGAGGGTGATAGGCCGTCCCCTGCCCTCCCTCAAGTCCCTGCATGACTTAAGGGCGTTGAGGAGGGCAAGAAAGATCATGGCCGACCCCTCCCATCTTGCCACGGCCTCCTCACCCTGCTCCCCTCTGGGAGAAGGATGCGGCATCTGGGGGCCAAGACAGAGCGATACAAACGCAGTTTTTTCCCTCAGCAGCTAGGCTGCTAACGGATGCTGGTTTCCCTTTATCCTGTCCAGACCCTTAGGGGTACCAGAAAAATGGACTATTGTGTTGCACAACTGGACTGATCACTAATGCACTTTACCTGCTAATATAATACTATTTATTTTTTGAATGGTGTCTTTGTGTGTTTGTGGAAAATGGCCTGACTGATGGAACGCACACTTGTTCTTGCCAAAACAAATTCCTATGTGTATTACACAATGGTGAAATAAATCTGAATCTGAATCTGAATCTGATTCATGGCTGTACCAGCTCAGAAGTACTTCTACTCAGTTCTGAGTCTGTGGCTCAGGTGCTAGAGCAGGTCGGCCAATGCCATCTGCTGTTGTGTCCTTGGGCACTTAACCCTCCTTGCCTCCAGTGGGGGCACCACTGGTGTATGAATGTGTGGGAACGTTCCGGTGGTGGTCAGAGGGGCCGTAGGCACGAAATGGCTGCTACACTTCTGTCAGTATGTCCCAGGGTAGCTGTGGCTACATAACTAGCTTACCATCACCAAATATGGATAAGGAGTTAAAGAATAATGGATCTACTGTGAGCGCTTTGAGTGCCGTGAAAAGCGCAATATAAATCTAATCCAGCACTGAACAAAGGCTCTGAATACTTCTGACCATGTGATATTCCAGCTTTTCTTTTTGAATAAATTTGCGAAAATTTCTACATTTCTGTTTTTTTCTGTCAAGATGGGGTGCTGGTGACATTAATGAGAAATAAAATGAACTTTTTTTATTTTTAGCAAATGGCTGCATTGAAACAGAGTGAAAAGTTTAAAGGGGTCTGAATACTTTCCGTACCTACTGTGCTGTATATGCAGAAAATACATTAACTTTTGTTTTACAACTTAAAGGCTAAAACCAAGCCAGAAATCTGTGAGTACTCCAGGATTTAGACCTGAATTTCAGCTTCATATACATCAAATTTTACAAGCCAGAACCGGAGTAGAACTGTAGCAGCTGCCTGCAGTCTGTCTCCAGCCTCAGCTCCACTGGTTCAGATAAAAGCCTGCAAGACCACACCGACGGAACCAGAACTGTAAGGAGCGACCCAGAACAGCACAATCAGACCCACAACTGATAAGGATCTGCACCGGTTTGACACAGAGTCAGGCGTGACCGAGGAGAGGCACTCTCAGCTAACTGGCTAATGAGTTAGCTTGGGGCTAACGGCTAGCTCCGAGCTAGCCGTGGCAAACAATTAGCCTTTAAAATGAGAAGATAACAACTTCCATGGTTCCAGTGGCGTTTTAAATAGTTCCCGTTTCTACAGATGAGGATGCAGGGAAGGATGCATCTTTGGAAGCAGCTGGAGGAGATCTGACGACCTGAGATGTCCTGATATAACCGAGTAGCAGCTGTCTGTCGATACAGCAGCTGTATGACCGATGTAATGAAGCAGCGATGGTGAAAAAGAATATTCCAGAGGACATGACTGCAGTTCCATGTACTAGAAGTCTCAACAGCTCAAGTAAACAGAAGCTGTAGACAGGAGAGACGTGCAGAGGCTCCTACTGCTACCCGGTAAGTCCGACCTGCTGCTTTCCCTTACCAAAAAGTAGTATGCAAGTATGCTTTAAGTATACTAATTTTAAACTTTGAGAAATATACTTAACAAAGTTTACTTGGCATTTACTAATAAATATACAAGAAGCGACTTATTTTCAAAAAAGCGCCTAGCAACAAATCTAGCGACTTTTCTTGGTGATCATGGAGACAGAAAATTTATATCGCTCCACCCGTTCATCAGGAGCTGCCTGCCGTTGGCCCCTCCCTCGCTGTTTCCCGGCACTCACTGTTCCCGCTGTCCCTTTGCAGGCAGCAGCCCTTCTGAGCTGCTGTGAGATGACCACGCCTCCTCATCCAGATTATTTCCCATGATGCTTTGTGGCACAACGAGGTCTTTGCACCATGACTCAAATGTGTATGTCACCACTTCAGTACCCTTGCTAATGACCAGTATAGTATGCCAATAAATAGTACTACCTATGTGCGATGTCGACTGTTTGATTCAGTGACATTATGTAGCGACTGCTGGTAACTATTGGGTCAACCAACAATGACTTCTCTCGCTGAGGAGTTGGCAACAGTGGCCTATTTCTTTAACTAAAAGGGCATTGAGAAGTTTACTGCTAGAAAACAAACAGTATACATAGAAGAATACTTTTAGAGCGCATTCACAAAGCTTTTTTGATTCGAATCAGAGTCCGTTTGCTCGGAAGTCCGCTTCGTTAGGGGAGTTGTGAATGTGCAAACGGACTCTGATCCGGAACAAACAACCGGACTCGGTCCACCTGCAAACGCACGTCTCAGTCCGATTCAAATGAACCAAAGACAGGAAGTGGACTACAAATTGCATTGGCTTTGTGGGTCAAACGTTGGACAATGTGGGTAAACGCTACGACAAAAAACACACGTGAGGGACTCCAGTACTTATAAAGATGGCTCGTGGTCAGACGTGGAGTTACGAGGAAGTAAAAGCTTTAATCGATATTTGATCTGATGACATCATATCCAGCTCCTCGTACAAAAATAATGTCGCTTTGAGGAGGGAACAGAAGTTGTGAGAACCCGAAAGCAGCGCCACCTGAGATTCTCATTCTTGGCCCGTTTGGCAATAGTGCAACATGAACGCGATCTCGGTCCGGAAGACCCCCCCTCGCCCCCAACCGGACCGAGCCCCCAAATGGACCGAGACTCGCGGACTATGCTTTCTGAATGCGCCCTTAGCATACTTATAAGTGTACTTTGCAAGAGAAAAAGTAAGCTTAAAGTTTTAGTACAAGTAAACTAACAGTATACCTAGAAGTATACTTTCAGTATACTTTAAAGTGTACTTTCTAAAAGTTAAAGTAAGCTTGAAGTTTTAGTACGAGTACACACACAGTATACCAGAAGATTACTTTAAGTATACTTAAAAGTACTAGTATTTAAAAGTATTTAAAATACTTTTAAATACTTACATTGGGCCAATTTAGTTCCAAGAAGTACACTTGTTAGTATACTGGTAGTACAGTGATAGCAGTGTTCTTGGTAAATCAAAGTACACTTGGGGGATATACTTTAGTATACTTGAGTATACTTAATGACATGTACTTAAGGAATACTTCTTTTTGGTAAGAGTTATCCTCTTCAAAATAAAATTCTAGATCTGTAGGAAACTTCAATAAACTAACGCTGCACTTACGAGCTTTTAAACATTAACTGGCAATACAACAGAAGGCTGAGCCGTTACTGTTAGTAAAACTGGAAAAGGAACTTAAAAACTGCTGCGAAGCCATTGACTTCAATGTTAAATGAGCTGAGAACGTTCTCTGGCAGACGTCACGTCCGGTTTCAGCTCACAGCGCCACAGTCTGGTCAGATGCTGAAATGCAGCCATGTTTTCTAATAACTCATCTATGCAGCTGCGCTTGTTTTTGTTACATAGATCATCATGAAGAACATTTTAATCGAGAAAACATGGGAAAAAAAGCCCAAAATGTGTCATCAGCACTTTAAAGGTGCGATCCGGAGTGTTCCCCCATTTCTGTTTGTAAACACCAGTCAAACCGAGGGTCCAGTAAGGAGTCCGGTCAGTGGTGCGGGAGGGTCCCAGCCAGATGTCCTCTGGCTCCTCTCAGGTTTTACAACCATGATAGGACTGTGTTCAGTTCTCACCTTTTTGAGTTCCTTCAGTCGGTTGTACTCGTCTGCAACTCCCTGCAGATGGAAGGACAGACGCAGTCAGTTTCTGCTTCCTTCTGTATGACCAACACCGGGCCTCGTTCACTGATAGAACTTCAGAACAAATGTGCATAACTTTGTGAAAAACAGAAGTTCAGGCACTCTGAACTTGCTGATACATATTTTAGTTAAGTCAGTACACCTACGCGTTTGGGACTTTCACCCTTCATCAGGGTTTAACAAAACATTTCTTTATTTCAAAATAAAATACATCAATATTTTAATTTGTATTTGATTGGAAACTGTGCCAAGGATTCACCCTTTTTATACACTAATCAACGTTTTTCTTCATCCCAGTCCTGCTCACAAACAACCCATGTACTGTTACTGCAAGTCCACCTGCAGATGGAACCTCCTCCATGACCTGCATGTGTTTGCCAGAGTAATGAGGACCAAGAGCTGATCTCTGGACATGGATTCTCAGACGATACTGGTGAATCGTTAAACATTTAATGAGCACAAAACATTCGGTCTTGATCATTTACACTTTTAGAGTGAGAAAAGAAAGCACAGATGAATAAAGGTGGGGAAATGATGGTGAACTGTTGGGTATGATTTACAGTCTGCTCTACCTGGTACTTCATGGAGTCTTCGTCCAGCGTGTCCAGTTCTCGGCTCAGCTTGTGCATCTGGTCACTGATCTCATCCATGTAGGAGCAGAAGCTCTTATAGCGAGCCAGATCCGAGTCAAATTCCTTCTTGTACTCGTGGCGCTGCTCGTCTGACGTTATCACCGGGTACCGCCTGGAGAGACGCGACATCATTCATCAGCATCGTAAACGGCAGCAGCTACAACAGCGGGATTTTGTCTCTGCAAACATGAAAAACCTGCAACAATGAACTCACCATGAAAACTATGATTATTACAACAAGAAATAATGTAAATACTGGTTCATTTATGATGTTTTCTGATTCCTTAGTGAAAAGTTAAGGCTGAGGTATCTGAGATCACATTCAGGCTTTAAAGAGAAAAAGTAGGAATAATTTAAATTCAGGACGTCCAATATTATTGACCTACCAATATTATCTGCCGATATCTGCATTATAAGGTGATATTGGAAAGTATCTGATATCTTGCAGCCAGATGTCCAAAATGAACTCCTCTGGCTGAGTTAAGGATGTTTTGGCATCTTTGCTCTCGGAGCAGAAAATAGTTGTATCTCTCAAAATATGAGCGATACAACCTCACAGTTGTCTATATAGATTAGTATCGGTTGATATTGGAAATTAAGAGTTGGACAATATCGGATATCTGTAAAAAGCCAATATCGAGCATGCGTAATTAAAGTCTCTGCATTTTAGGCTACGCAGTGATAGACGTTATACGACAGCATCTTCTAGGCAGAGTTTGATTTGATTTGATCCAGGGATCAATACAAGTCAATATTATGGCTGATTTACTATTTTTTTTCAACCTGGACCTTATTTCTTGGAATTTATATGCGCATTTACTCACAGGTGAGATTTTGGTATCACTCTGACTCCTTCAGACGATATTTACATATCGTGTATATCCATGTAACGGGAGTGAAGGGGGCAGAATGAATGTGCCTCTATAAAGCAATATCTGCTGCAAAAAAGATCACTATTAGGGACGTGTCCTTTTGATTGACAGGCAACAGATCGGCTGTCTGAGCTAGCGCTTGTTGCTAGCGCCCAGCTAGCTAACACAAAGGCCTCAGCCTGTAGCAGAGAAGCACAACTATGGATTTTAGTCGGCTAACAGCGTGCCTAAGCTTTAGCACGTATTAGCTCCCGTTAGCGCCGGGTTAGCTCTTAGCTACGGTAGCTCAGAGTTCATTGGGTGACAATCATTCCCCAAACGAGCTTTAATTCAGCTCTACGGACATCCGGGTCTACGGCTCTGTGGAGGGTTAGTCCAGTAATTAAACAGTCTATGAGGAAAACACGGGTTAATCTGGATTATGTGGTCACTGAGTGTTTGCCCTAAATTTTCTCTCTTTCCTTAAAATTCCCCTTTTACCTTTAGAGGAAAAGGATTGTCATCAGGGTGGTATCTTTACAGGTAGGCTACTGCTGATGTACCTTCAACAGTACAGCTTGTACCTTATGTAGACTACTAGTGTACATGTGGGGCTGTCTGGGCCCGCACCGCTGAGGGAACCACCACAGATATCCCATGTACCCCTTACAGGTACCACGAGCTGTTTTTTTGAAAAGAAAACTGAAATAATACATTTCTATTTGTCGACATTAAAGCAGGATTCAGTAAAAAACCTCACAATTAATCAAACTTATTCAGAATAACTAAGTTTTAATTACATGTAAGTAATGACTGGATGTGTGATGCGTAGTGACTTGCATCAGTGTTTATTTATTTCTATAATACTAACGGGATGCACTCTTCTTATTGGTCCTGGAGGTCTTCCTCTCAGGTTATACGTCCACTGAGGTTCCCGTTGGCCGGCACCCACCTGTACAGGTAATCCGTGTGGTCCTGGTCCAGCTCATTGCCAGTGTCTCCTGTTGTGTAACCAGTTTCGTACTGGGACTCCACGATCGCCCGAGCAGCAGGCACGAACTGGCTGTCCTTCCTCTGTTCCCTCTTCCTGCGATGATGATGATGATGGGGA
This sequence comes from Atherinomorus stipes, assembly GCA_023101725.1. Classification (NCBI taxonomy): domain Eukaryota; kingdom Metazoa; phylum Chordata; class Actinopteri; order Atheriniformes; family Atherinidae; genus Atherinomorus; species Atherinomorus stipes. Next base: position 233,971 of record JALJCO010007506.1, on the reverse strand, counting down.
GGTGTCCTGCCGCCTTCGGCCTCATCGGAGCTGCTGGAACCGGCCCGGGCCCCGGTGTTCTGGTCCAGAGGCTCGGCACCAGCGCTGGTGCTGTTGTCTGTGCAGAAACTGGAAGGAAAGGCGACTTCACTGCGACCCGGCGTGATGGGGGCAGCTGTGACATCACCGTGTGTGACTGGAGGTTGTGGTGTGACACCTGCTCTCCTGTAGCTCAGGTGTTCTGGTTTTAGCTCACCTGTTGCTTTTATAACACCCCTCGCTGTGGATGCTGACTGTCCCGTTGCCGTAGGCGACCGCGCTGTTCGCTGCTCTCAGATCGGGCGCCGCTCGCTCCGACACGACCACAGTGGGCGCCTGCTGGGTGCTGCGGGCCTCCCCGACATGGTTCACCTGCAACCGGGATCCTCACGTCATCACCTCACAGCTCCAATCACAACACAGGAAATTTCATTTCGTCTCCATGGCAACAGAAAGTCAGCATGGGCACAATGTCATGTTCATCATCTTGGAAGAAGTTCTCTTTCTTTCTTTGTTTCTCTCTTTTTCTCTCTTTGTTTATTTCTCTCTTTTTTATTTTTCTTTCTTTCTTTCTTTTTATCTTTCTTTCTCTCTTTCTTTGTTGCTCTTTGTTTCTGTCTTTCTTTTTCTCTCTGTTTCTGTTTCTTTCTCTCTTTTTTTCTTTCTTTGTTGCTCTTTGTTTCTGTCTTTCTTTTTCTGTCTTTCTTTCTCTCTCTTTTTCTCTTTCTTTCTTTCTTTCTTTCTTTCTTTCTTTCTTTGTTGCTCTTTGTTTCTGTATTTCTTTTTCTCTCAGTTTCTTTCTCTCTTTCTTTGTTTCACTCTTTTTCTCTTTCTTTGTTTGTTTGTTTCTTTCTATTTTATTAGGAGTGTTTATCTTATCGTGAATGGTACTGAGGACATAAACTATTGAAGTTCAATTTATTCATATTTTTTTTAATGAACATTTTATCATTTTTGTGTATGATTTATTAATTGTTTAACTTATGTATCAATTTATTTGTTGTCTACATTTTGCAATTAGACCCAATCTATAAAATAAAAAATACAGAATTATTTTGTAAATAGTGAGTCATATAAGGATAAAGAATTATTTATTTATCTATAATATTTGTATTTATATGTGCTGTTTATTAGTTTCTGCTTCATTTCTTTATTTATTTTCTACATTTCTTTGACATCAGGGAGTCTTTGATGAATATACTGCTGGGTTCTTCCTAATAATAGGGAGTCAAAGACTCCCTGATGAAGGCCAGTGGGCTGAAACACGTTGGATTTTAAGGTCATTATGACTATGCCATAAAAATAAAGGCTTTTTCATTTTGTTCTTTCTGCTCATCTAAGCCTGCGACTATCTTTGCGCATACTGAGACACTCAGCTCTATACATAGCAAAGTTTGTTACGTGTGCACTATTGTTTCATCACATTGTTTAATTTATATGAATAATATGAATATAAAGCTTATTGTAGTAACCGTGTATGTTGGTCATGCGAATGGTTCAACATAATATTCGCGTGTGCAACTGTGGTTGTGAGCTTTTGGTCATTTCTAGTTAACATTAGCAATAGCTTGTTGTGGGTAACGTATGTTAACAGCTATGCACACCCAACTGATTCAGCAAAAAGGGGGAGTGGTAGCCTTGTGGTAATGTTGCAGGCTTTGGCGCAGCAGATCCGGGTTCGAGTCCCCGACACGGCACCTGCAGTAGGTGAACCACCATGAACCCCTGAGCAAGGTCCTTAACTCCCAACAACTGCCCCCTGGGCGCTGTAATGGCTGCCCACTACTCTCAGGTTCAATCTGAGATGGGTTAAATGCAGAGAACGAATTTCCTAATTGGCTCTCTAATTGGCATTAATGAAGTATAGATTATTATCATTATTATTAGGAAGAACCCAGCAGTAAATTCAAATTGACCCTATGGTTGAGTTATATGAAAAACCCAACTGTTGGTTTAAGGAAACCAACCCAACTTGTTGGGTCAAAATAACCTAGAATGTGTTCTGTCTAATATTTAACCAATGTTTGGTTAAAAAAATAACCCGTATTGGGTTTTTTTTTAAGCCAACATTTTTAAGTGTGTAAAAATCTGCTTAGTGCTGTACACATGTGGAAACATCTCAAACTCTCCATGTGATAAATCTATGAAGCTGGTTGAGAAAGAGCTGAGAGCAACTTTTCTCTGAACATGTTTGTTTAGTTTCAATTTAAAAATCTTCAGTTTTCCTCTGTAACTGTAAAAAAAAAGGCAAAATGATGAAAAACTGACAAAAACAGCTCGGAGGGAATCAAAAATGATTTCCATCCTGAAAGGAAAATCTTGAACCAAATCTGTCTAAAACCTCTCAGTGATGCGACTGCTCCAACAGAAATCCCTCCACCCTGAATCATCTGTGTCTCACCTCAAATCCTTCCAACTCCCAGCAGAGCTGACTGACTTTAAGGAAACACACAAAACAAACTCCACAATTGTGTGTGCGCTGAATGCACAACAGCGCCTGAGACAAGAAATCAAACATGAAAGGTTGACACCTACAGCGCAGCCACTACCAGCAGCTGCAGAAGCAGATGACCTGGGGCCCGGGAACAAATCCACAAATCGTACGAAGAATAAACTACCGCAGGTGCGTAAATCCTCGCGTGATCTGCAGTCAGACTGCAGGATGCATCATTAATGCCTGCTTGTCTTTGACCCATTTCTGCATCAGCGTGCAGTCACGCGGGGTGAGAGTCTGGTGAGCCGATGGTGTCTGAAAGAGAGCTGATGAATGGTTGATACCACGTCTGGGAACAAAAAGCCGAGAGGAATCTGACTCAGTGGCACATTCGAGTGATGTTTATGTGTTCATGAAACGGCACAGTTAAGACTTTACATCCAGTAGTCGTCATTCATTAACTCAAGGACCATCAAGCAAGGTCCTTAAAGGTGGATGATGAATTTTTACCATGTTGTTTAAAATCTCCTTCACATGCTTACATGAAAATAAAGCATTTAGTCACCTGTGGAACAGACAGGACTGAAAAAACCCATCCAATCATCCTGACCAGCCCGTTCAGGACGATTGAAAGATGATATGTTGAGTAAACTCAGCTGCTATGTGTGCACCCAACCGTGCATCCCACAGCTGCGCTTAAATGGAGCAGTTTTGATCCGATCGAACGCCAATCAGAATAACTTTATGTGTGAGATATCAGACCATCCTGCAGCATCTCTACACATGAGGCTGGAAAACTGTCAGGATCTTCATGAATTAGGAGGAGAATGTGTTTTTTGTGGATTATGTACACAGCTGTAAGAAAGCATGACGAAAAACAACTTAGCTAACCAAGATATTGCCAAACTGTGACTGTCATTATGAGTTAAGCTAAAGTTTCTTCCTTAAAAAATGAATGTGTTAATATTACAGATTAATCTTCCTGCATTAGCAGATTTATTTTTGACAGCTCTAATAACATTTTATCAATTTATTTAGTTTACAGCAATTACAACGTTCTGGCAACCCCATGAAATTTCCAGGAACCCCCAGTTTGGGAAAGATTGTTCTGGGGGATCTATCGGTATATCAGTCTAAAAACTCTCCATCCTGATCCTGCAATTGCCATAATCTTGCAGCAGTGCAGCGCATCCGTTGTGAAGCATTACGCATGAGTGTCACCACATATGTTTACTCAGTAATTACAATTATTGCTACACAACTGTTCCAGTTAAGTACCAATCAGTGCCGTCGCTATAACTGAAGATGTAGGTTACGTATCGTAGCTACGATGCTTATAGATTGTACGGCTCAATCCAGGAACATGAGGGTTTCCGAGGATCTACAGTCTGATACATAAAATGACTTGAGTTCATCATCTCACCTGCAGCGCCGCCAGTTTCCCATCTCCAAAGTGTTCGTGCGCAAGGTTCAGAGTTTGTGTACACGTGCGCACGTTCTACCGTCAGGTTTGTTCTTATGAATCAGAAACTTTGCGTGGAGGTGACTTGCACCACTTGTTTTGTGCGTAATAAGCTTTATAAATGAGGCCCCGGGACTGTGGCGGATGCAACATTTATGTTAAAGGTAGAATCCGGAGTTTTTCCCCTGAAAACAAATGCTAGACTTGTGCAAGTGAAATCCGTCTCAATCTGCACCTTTGGGCTTCTACTCTTGTGTGACTTTGTTTGCAATTCCCTCTCCCCCCGACCGTATTTTGTCTTTTCCTTTTGTTTTGGTGTATTCGGGACGTTTCTGGGTGGAGATTTGTGTATTTAACTCCAGCCAATGACAGAGCTAAGAGCGTAGCGCTCTGTGGGGATAAACTGATCGACGGGAGCAGACCCCAGATTCACTTGAATTCTTGAAAAAAAAAAAAAGTTGGTACAGCAAAGAAAAGGAAGTACTCCGCGGTGAAAAGAGCTTTAGAAGTGCCTGTTGGAAAACCAGGGTCAGTGTTGGTTTGGCTTTCACCTGCTTTGGAGCTCTGAAGGAGGGCGCAGGGGGAGGGGGAGAGGAGGGGCGCTCAGTTTGGATAGTGTTTACAAACATAAACGGGGGGAAACTCCGGGTTCTACCTTTGAGGATTACTGAGCATTTCAACGGTCAAAAGATTATAAATTTAAAAAAAGGAAACCCTTCTTCTTATGTGGTAGAACACATTGCACATGTCAAAACCATTATGTTCGTATTACATCTGCAAATCAAGTTTATACAACCGATCGATCCCTTTTTCCAGCGCCCATATAAACACGTCAGCTGGAATCTTTGATCGGAAAGATTTCACTGTTAACAAACATGGCCGACAGACTGCTGCTGCAGCTATTTGATAATCCACTAAATAGAGGAAAACGGTTGTGGATCAAGTCATGGAGGCACTGACGTTTGCAGCGTGGACTTTTTACACCGTGGAAGGAGTTATAGGTGAGCGAATTGATGCTTTTAGAAATGTGGTTCATCAGCTGTTTACTAGCTAGCTAACAAGCTAGCCACTCGGTTGCTTTTGGTTGTCTTCGCCGACTTGTTGGTGAACTGTCAGGGCACACGATCCTGTGCGCTGGAGCTGTGGCTTCGGGCCAGAGTTTTGCAGTGTGTTTTTTCTTTCTTTTTTAAAAAATTCAGCTTGCTTGGTCCGTTTTTCAAGGATCACCTACCCCCCTTTAACCCCCACCAACTGCTCCTTAAGTGTTGTAGCATGGCAGCCCACTGCTCTCTTGTATACCGAGAGACGGGTCAATGCAGAGCCGAATTTCCCAATTAATAATAATAATAATGGATTCTCTAAGGTACCATTAAGTCACTTGAATGGTGCGATAAGGTTTGCTCAAAACTCAAATTAATTCCAATAACAGCTGATGATTCTAGTTTCTTATGTAACAAAGACACCACATGGTTTCCCAAAAGGGTTTTAATTTGCCTTTAATCCTGTAGTATTATTCAGAGACTTTCTGGTAAATCCACAATGATCCATGATAGCACCATTATTTATCCCATTTTCATCATAAAAACATCACTATCACTACTATGTTGCTAAGAGACCTCTATTTAGACCTGGAAATGATGATGAAGACGCTTCCAGTCAAACTTTCCACCAATCAGAGAGCTTAAATTGATGGTAACGTCCAATCAGGAGCAGCCAAAGATTAACAAGTGAGCAGAAAGTTCTGTGTGTCTGAAAAGAAGAAAAATAATGGTCCTCTACGGCTGAAATAAAGAAAGAAGAGCTTTCTGATGTAGCTGAGTTGGAGTTGGTTTGTGAGGATGGAAGATAAATAGTAGCAGAAATAACTGGAAATGAGGAAAAAGTGGAAAAATGGAAATAGTTTCTGTGTTTGTTTCAGTGCCTGAAAGCCAAGATGGAGCGATGATCTGCAGATGAGGAAATGCTTCACTGTTGATCTGGTGGTGTTTCTACAAAGTTCCGTTTGTAATAAATTCTGGTTCTGGTTGGTCTTTATGCTGCTGTATCTATTGATACATTCATTTTACATCATTTTAGCCTCATAATCTGACAACTGAGGCTGAACTGGATCATGAAGTCTGGATGCTGACTGGAATTAAAGGTTCAGCTTCTATATAGATTTTTACATTAAAAACCAGGTGGACCGACAGCAAGAAAAGCTGTTTTTTTTTTAGAGTTAATCTAATTCATTCCATTATTTTCTGTGTATTTAACTAGAAATGTGGCTGAAAACAGGGAAAAGACTTGTCCTGTGTTATCTGCAAAAGCCCTTTCACAGGCTGAATCATTTAGTGCCACTACACTCTGCAGGGACTCACACAGCAACACTGAGGCAACCCAACCCTTTTTATACATTATACATGGCACATACATTATATATGGCTCCCTGCAAGGCGAGCAACTTCACTGCGATACCAGCATGCCCCAGAATACGGCCTGTATTGTTGCTGGAGCGGCTCGCTGCAGCACTGACAGAATGTAGGCCACAGCATCGCTGATAAACTGACTGAACGGGTTGATATGCTTTATGAGTGAATGCAGACATGAAACATTCACAGCACGACACTGATCTGATGGATTAATCCCTGCTGAACACATTTTAGGCTGCTGATCTGAGGTACGAATTATAAAAGGCTTCTAAATGTTAAAGCAGAGACTTTACAGGAAAAGTCTGTCAAAGGGAACTGTTTCTTGTTTTTTTTTATTTTCATGATGAAATGCTTGTAAGTCCGATTATTTTAAGCCTTGATAAAACACAGGGCGTCAGGGTTCTGTGTTATACGGCCTCACCAACTTGATGGTTTACCACAAACCCAGTTTAAACTGGAACACAAAAAACAAAAAAACAAACAAACAAACAAAAAAAAAAAACAGCCAACTAGATTTCGATGCAAAAAGTGGGAAGTTTGATGCATCATTTAAAATTTATTTTGAACTTTGAATATCAACATTTGACATCAACAAATGCCATTGTGTAGTAACACGTCTGTAAAAAGTAGTTCCAGGGTGATGTTTACCTTTGTGTAGTTACACGTCTGTAAAAAGTAGTTCCAGGGTGATGTCTACCATTGTGTAGTTACACGTCTGTAAAAAGTAGTTCCAGGGTGATGTCTACCATTGTGTAGTAACACATCTGTAAAAAGTAGTTCCAGGGTGATGTTTACCATCGTTAGGGATGGGTACCTTTCACATTTGAATCGATACGGTACCAACTTTCGATACCTGCGAATCGGTACCGGTACCAAACGGTACCAGTTTTCGATACTTTTCTGTGTGTTTATATGGCAATAACAGATTTATTTCTCATTCTCAACATAGAATTTTTTAATAATATAGCAAAATCCAGCTGTTTTTCTATGATGTCAGAGCGTCTGGTAACAGGGAAACTTAATGGCAAGGCAAGTTTTTTTATACAGCACATTTCATGTAGCCTACAGGAAAATTCAAAGTGCTTTAGATAAACCAAGCATTGCAGTGGGGTGTAAAAGAGAAAATGATTAAGAACAAAAAAGTACAAGTATGATTTTAAAATGACAAAAATTTAAAATATTTATGATTAAAAAGAGAGCATAGAGCCGTGCAGATTTGAACTTTAGAGTAAAATCTATGTGTGAATGCAGCTGAGAACAGGTGGGTCTTTAACCTGGATTTAAACAAACTAAGTGTTTCAGCTGATCTGAGACTTTCTGGGAGTTTGTTCCAGACAAAATAATAATGATGACAGAATAATTTAATGAGAAAAAAGACAGAATATTCTCCGACACTAAACTGATTTTGTGGCTGTGTTTTGCGCAGGTCTGGAGGCTGTAATCCTGCTGCAGGGATCAGGTTACTAACTTGATGCAGACAGTTTCTGCCGTGCTGGTTAAACCAACAAGCTGTTTCAGAGACGCAGACTTTTATTTATCAGATGGCAGTATGGTGGCTGGTGCACTCGCGTGCGGAAACTCCGCTGTGATGAAGAGTTTAATAAAGATGTGGGATGCGACAGAGGGAGGGAGAGACGTGACATGCGCGTCGCTCCAGATCTGGTTTACTGTCTTGGTTGATGCTAAACTCAGTAAATATTCACATTGTATTAAGTTGTTGAACGGCAGTTTGTGAACCTGCTGGTTATTATCTGCCCCCGATTACATCTGTTCAGCCGCCGAGGCGCTGGCGGACTTCTCCCTCTTTTTTCTGCGGGTTGCGGATGACGCGACGGGAACGGAACTTTGAAAAGAATATTGTGTTTAATCTGCTGCTTCCTCAGATCAGACGTGTTCCCGCCGCTGGCATCACAAATAATGCAGCGAACTTGATGTTTTAGAGAAGTGAAGCAGGAAAGCTTCTGACTGAACACGCGGCTGCTGCTGCTGATGTCATGCTGCAATGCAACGTTCACGTGCGGCACAGAAATAACAAACTCCTCCACTACCTCACATTAAAAATGGTGCATTTAGGTACCGAAACATGGTACCGTTTGATTTTACGTGAATCGGTACCCGGTAGTACCGACGGAGTTCGGTAGGTACCAATAAAAGTACCGATTTCGGTACCCATCCCTAACCATCGTGTATCATTATGTCTGTAAAGGACAAATCAACGAGTCTCTGTGCAGAACTTGATTTGCCATTCGATCAATTTTACCTGAATCAGGTATCCTGGAGTGGGGAGAAATAGAAAGCCTGAATGGACACCGGCCCTTGAGGACCAGGGTTCCCACCACTGCTGTAGATGGAGGATCTTCAGTCTGAGGAACATTTTCTGAACAACTTTAGAGCCAGTTTGTCTCAGATTGGTGAACTTCTGTCCATCTTTCCATCTGAGACACTCTGCCTCTCTGAAATTCTCCTTTTATACCCAGTCATACTGACCTGTTGCCATTTAACCTGATCATATATTAAAGTCTCCTCCTATTATTAATTTTCCAGCCTTCTGTTCCTGCTGGTCTAACTTTTTAAGTATTGCTGCCATCAGTCAGTCCAGTGAAGACTTTCCATCAAACTGTCTCAGTTTCATCGTATGATATATTTATGTTCTACTGAGAATAAAATATGGGTTGATGTTATTCGGAAACCATTTAAGTTTGTTGTCTTTTATTTTTTATACAGAGTCCCAACTTTTCAGGACTGATGTTGTGTATTTATTTATTCATTTTTGGTCATTATGTCGATTTACTTGTCCTTTATTTTGTTTTCTTGTTTTTACAGAAATGAAAAACAGAAAAACCACAACTATTTTTTTCCGTACTTGTTTCCCACTTTAAATTTGAATGAAAAAAAAAAAACTTTATTAATCCTTTGAAAGGAAATTATAATGTACTAGTTTTGGGGCTTTTGTAAATAGCAATCAAAGAGAATACATATAATATTATTAATTTAGTTGAAGTTTGTTTACCAAGCTCGTCTGTAAATTAGTTATAATTTCTAGAAAATACATGAAATACTATAACAAATCCCAGAAAATATATAAGATAAAAAGTAATCTGTGTGCGCCAGACGACAGAACGTGAGCACACAAGCTTTAGAAAACCTCATCATAGCCACTGGGAAATTCAACAAATCAAACAGTGTGTGTGTGTGTGTGTGTGTGTGATGATGCCTCCTACAACAGATAGAAACCTGATCTATCGTAGGGCTGGAATGGGGAGGGTATCCTGGCTACTCCACATTTTTTTCCTCTTTCTTCTACATTCTTTCTCCTTATCTACACACATTTTCACCCACACATTTGACACCATCATGATTATGTGTAAACCTTGTTGGACGTGCTCGATCCTACTCAGCACAAAGCACAACATCTCATGCATGGAAAGAATATTGCTGCAAAAATGTTGCTCGTTTTTTCATTACTCCCTATTTGCAGGCACAATATGATAATGGCAGCTGAGTGCTGGAGGAAATGTGAGTGCACAGCTGCAAACCACTTCCATATTTCTAGGAATGTCAAAACATACAGAATTATTGGAAGGAATTGAATTATGCAGAACATCTTTGACACCAAATTACCCTTTGATTTTAAAACCATGTGCTTAAATTACATCTCATCTGAAATCTTGATAGCTATATTGCTGACAGCAGGTAAAAAGGCTCTCACTCAAAGGTGGATGATGCAGGCTGGACCTACAGTAAATAATTGGAAAGAGGAAACTATAGAAACATGGAAAGGGTAACTTTCCCTTTACCTGTAAGTTTAAAGGGGAAGTTCGGAATTTTTGACATAGGGCGTCATTTTCTAGTGAGCCAGAATACTACTGATCACTGAAGACAGTTTCAACATGTTTCATCCTGTTATTCTAGTTCAAGGAGGTTGCTGATGCTAATGCAGTGGAAGTCAATAGGAATCTGCTAGCCTGTCATTGTTTACAATCTTATCCACCCCTCAGAACAGCCGAGGCAAATCATTTCTAACTTCAGACTATCTGTGTAAATGCTGTGTTAACAGAATAATGTTACAAATAAAACTAACCTGCATTTCGTTGCATTTCGATTGTTGCTGCTGAGACACTTTACAAAGTTTTACTTCCTGTATTTGGCAGCAGAGTGATGTCATCTGCTGCTACGTGCATGAAGGAATCTGATTACACAAATATAAAGTCTAAAACACGGCCACGTCTTAAAGGCATGAGGTTATGTCGGATTTTGAAGATGATTTCAAACTTTTTTCATCAAACTAACTGTCATCATGTCTTATGAACCGGAAACCTCCAAAGGTAGAAGCTGGCAAGAAAGTAGTTATTCAATATGTAATGCAAAATTTGTCATACAAGGCTAGTTTACTAGTTTAACACATGAGTTTACTAGTTTAACACAACATTTACTCAATAGGCTTGCTGATTTGCCTCGATGTTCTGAGGCGTGATAAGATTGGTTTTAATGACAGGGTAGCAGATTCCTATTGACTTCCACTAGCATTAGCATCAGCGACCTCCTAACTAAGACGGGATGAAATATGTTGAACCGTCTTCAGTGATCAGTAGGATTCTGGCTCACTTGACGAGCCCCATGTCAAAAATCCTAACTTCCCCTTTAAGACGAGAACTGCTCAGATCACATTGGGCAGCATGGGTAAAATTTATTAAACCCCAAAGACCTGATTTTGTTGATTAGACGCATTGAAGCAACACTCGTTTTTTTTTCTTTTGTTTTTCTTATTATCATTTTCAGCAATATATTTTTCTGTGTCGTAATGTGTTGGGGTTTTTTTTTGTTTATTTATTTGATGTTTTCAGTACTACTCAAAGACTATGAGGTCAAATTACTGATACCGACTGGTCTACTCTATTTTTGGTACTTTCTCCCTGGATTTACAGTCGTGTGAAAAAGTGTTTGCCTCCTAAACCTGAATACTTACTGCTTGTTCCACCCTAAATTTGCAGCAACAACTGAACAAATCAAGCGTTTGTGATAACTGGCAGTGAGTCTTCTACAGCGCTGTGGAGGAATTTTGTTCCACTCATCTTTGCAGAATTGTTGTAATTCAGCCACATTGGAGGCTTTTCCAGCATGAACCACCTTTTTAAGGTCATGCCACAGCATCTCAATGGGATTCAGGTGGGGGCTTTGACTAGGCCACTCCAAAGTCTTCATTTTGTTGTTCTTAAGCCATTCAGAGGTGGACTTGCTGGTGTGTTCTGGATCATTGTTCTGCTGCAGAACCCAAGTGTGCTTCAGCTTGAGGTCACCAACAGATGGCCGGACATTCTCCTTCAGGATTTTTTGGTAGAAGCAGAATTCATGGTTCCATTTACCACAGCAAGTCTTCCAGGTCCTGAAGCAGAAAAACAGCCCCAGACCATCACACTACCACCACCATATTTTACTGTTGCTATGATGTTCCTTTTCTGAAATGCCGTGTTACTTTTACGCCAGATGTAATGGGACCTACACCTTCCAGAAAGTTCAACTTTTGTCTCGTCAGTCCACAGAGTATTTTCCCAAAAGTCTTGGGGATCATCAAGATGCTTTCTGGCTAAACTGAGACGAGCCTTTATGTTCTTTTTGCTCAGCAGTGGTTTTGGTCTTGGATCTCTGCCATGCAGCCATTTTTGCCCCCCAGTCTCTTTCTGATGGGGGAGTCATGAACACTGACCTTAATTGAGGCAAGTGAGGCCTGCAGTTCTTGGATGTTGTTCTGGGGTCTTTTGTGACCTCTTGGATGAGTCGTCGCTGTGCTCTTGGGGTCATTTTGGTCGGTCGGCCCCTCCTGGGAAGGTTCACCACTGTTCCATGTTTTCACCATTTGTGGATAATGGTTCTCACTGTGGTTCTCTGGAGTCCCAAAGCTTTAGAAATGGCTTTGGAACCTTTTCCAGACTGATAGATCTCAATGACTTTGTTTCTCATTTTTTCCTGAATTTCTTTGGATCGCAGCATGATGTCTCGCTTTTGAGGATCTTTTGGTCTACTTCTCTTTGTCAGGCAGGTCCTATTTAAGTGATTTCTGATGGAGAACAGGTGTGGCAGTAATCAGGCCGGGGTGTTGCTAGAGAAATTGAACTCAGCTTTCCAAAGATGTGATAAACCACAGTTAATTTATGTTTTAACAGAGGGAGCAATCATTTTTTCACACAGGGCCATGGAGGTTTGGATTTTTTTCCCCTTTCTAATAAAAAACTGTATTTTGTGTTTACTTGTGTTATTTTTGTCTAATATTTAAATTTTTTTGATGATCTGAAACATATAAGTGTGACAAACATGCAAAAAAATAAAAAATCAGGAAGGGGGCAAACACTTTTTCACACGACTGTTGTTCCCTTATGTCTTCCCTGAATAACCACAAAAAAGTCCATTGAAGATAGCTTATATAGACAAATTTAAAACAGTAATTCTAAGAGATCAGAGTAATGCTGTACGCTTGATATGCATTAATGTGTTTAATATTTGCATCTGTAATGATAATGTGCTAAGGCACCAATAAAAAGAAAATTAAAAAAAAGAAAACTGAAACTGTGAGGTGAATTACTTTATACGGCTCTCCTGGTGTGTTTCCAGTCACTATACACTCCCTTTTATTGTTGGTGCTGCTGTTATCAGCAGCTGGTTAATCATCAGTCAGAGTGAAACTTGAGTCAACAGTGAAACTCAGTAGTTAGTACCAACATATAAAACTCACAAAACCCTGCTCAGCCTTGAGAGTTCCCTTCATGGTAGCTCTGAAGAATTGGTTCTTATTGTTCGCAGTAGCATTACTGTGCTAAAATAAAAACTAGTCCTGTCATCCATTAACATACAGAGCATACTGACCCAGTCCTGGACATCCTGCCCCTCCGCCGGCCTCACCAGGGGCTCATCCCAGCAGATGTTAAATTTCCCGTGGCGCCAAATCTTGCTGCGTGTCTTATAAGCATAGTAAGCGGAGAAAGATAAAGCCAACACCACCATCAGACCCAACGCGAACGCCACTGCCTGAGGAAGAAGAGCAGGAATCACACGTCACAGGAGAATGAAACAGCAAAGACGTGAGGAGGTGAACAGAAAAGACTAATCCCTCCAACCTCCTCAGGGTCCATGTAGCAGTAGTGGTGCAGGTATTGATTGTACATGGGGAACCCTCCAGGAAAACCAGCCCCCACGCTGCCGCTGAGGCTGGGCTTGCCCTGGAAGCTCTGGCACATCATCAGCATGGGGTTGTACAGCATGCTCTGTGAGCTCTGAGACAGCGGGTTCACCCCGATCACAAAGATGATGTCAATGATGCCCTGAAAGCCAAAACAAGGCAGGCTTAGAAATGATGTTGCCAAGTCTAAAAATGACAAAAAACATGTGTCTCCCACTTCCACTCCAAGATGTGGTTTCCAGTAGCAGGTCCCAGTCTGTTTACTGGAGCAATGTTGCTCAGATGGGACTGATCAAGCTTAAATCCAGTCAATAGTTTAAGGTCAATAATGGATTAGCTGACCACGTGTAAAGTGAAAGAGGTCGGAGTGACTGATGAACTCACCGTGAATTAGCACCTCATTATTCTCTCAGCTCTACTGATCAAGCAGGACAACATATAAACACAATGATGAGCATCCAGAAGACAAATAATGTGATATTAACACTCGTATGACTGTTTAAAAAGACTTAACCACACTGGGAACATGGTGCAGCAGGTTGTTGAGTACAGGGATGGTTCCAGACTGAATTACTGCCCAGGCGAGACCCCCCCCCCCCCCCCCCCCCCCCACCCACACAGGCACTAAAAGAACAGCCACGTTTGATTTTAACAAAATAAGCGAAACAAATATTTCTCAACTGCACAAAAGCATGAATAGAACATTTGAAAATCACACTGGAGAGTCCAGTTATTAAACTGTTGCGATTACAACCGGAAACTAAAGACAATTAACACAACACTGCACAAAACAATACAACTTATCAGAACTTAAAGGGACACAACACCCACAGAATGATGTGCCTTTATTTTCTCCTCACCCTCATGCTGAGCAAGACTCTGGAGCATTTTTCTAATGCTCCAAATGCAGCTGGAGATCCGGGGGGCCGCTGGAGCTGATATAAACCGGACTGGGATGACTTAATCTTCAAAAACGCAGATTTATGGCACCTGTCTAAAACCAGTCCCTCAGGTGTGTGAACTGGTGTTCGCCGAACATGTATGGACTGCTTTAAACATCAATGATGGCCGTGGGGCTTAATATTGATAGAACAACTCCCCCGTCCTACCTTCTGTGTGCGTTGAGGAAGACTCACCTGAAGGACAGCAAGGATGATATCACAGATGAACACAGTGAGGTAGAACCTGCATCCCCGCATCATCCGGGACCGTGAGAAGCTTCCCACCAGGAACCCCAGAGACACCAGGAAGTTGATGGAAGCCATGGAGATCATGGCCGCCTTGGCTGACTGCGGCGTCATGTAGGAGCTGCTGTAGCCGTAGCTGCCGCCGTAATACCCAGAGCCTCCGACGGAGCCTGCATCCCCAACAGCGTAACCGCCGTACCCAAACCCGTTCATGTCCCACACCAAGGTTGAAGCCACGCAGGCGAAGATGAGGAAGCACATCAGCACCGTGGCTCCCTTGAAGGTTTTAACAAAACCAGGAGGAGAGAACCAGCGGTAGAAGAGCTGAGGCCTCCCCTCCATGTAGTAGGAGTCAGGAGGGAGATCGGGGGGGTACGGGACATACTGGTTCTGGGGGGAGTGGACACTCCTCGGAGGATAGAAGCTGTGGGAGGTGGTGCTGTAAGGTGGGCTGTATACAGGGGGGCTGTCGTAGTATCTTGGCTCATTCATTGTCTGATGGATGAAATTGGAGTTTCACCTGGAAGAAAGATGAAAAACTAGAATGAATCCGCAGGTTCAAGCATTGATGGTTCTGCACTAACCTTCCACTTCCTCAGCTTCACGTGTTCAACTGCTGGTTAACACGAATATCAGCCAATCATATGGCATCATATAACTCAATACATTTGGTCATTAAAAGATGCTCTGAAGTCACAAGTTGTTTCAAACGTCACCTTCCCAGAATTATTTTTCCTTGTATCTCAAGAAAATTTATTTTCTGCATTGGAAGTCTGGCAAATTTTCACCATGTTAAAGACCCACAATGCAACTGAGATGAGTTCATCTCAGATCCCCATATCGGCGGCTAAACTGGCATCCATCTTCACCGTACCTTTACTGTGATTCACTCCAGCCAGTAACAGACAGTCTTATCTTGACTCTTGTTCTGTCCCTTCCTCTCTTCCTCCAGTAATGTTTGCTTGCGCTTCTTTGCCGTTCAAAACACCCGCTGCATTCATATCTGGTTCATATCCTTTTGCCAGTCAGTGACCAATCGTTGGCTGCCACATCACGGCCGTGTCCCGGATGGAAAACTTTCATCCTGCTGTTTCTGAGCCTCGGGACGCCGCTGGGCAGTGATGGTTTGAAAATGCGCATAATGAATGTTGGTGTGACATCAAAACGAGTCAGAAACGCCGATTTTTAAGGTGGAAAAGTTACGTTGTGGGTCTTTAATAAAATTCAGTGCTTCAAAAGCTTCAGCTTCCCTTCGATGAGTAATGACTTCACAGCTAAGTGTCAGATGATGTTAGTTATTTTGTCATCATCTCATGCCTCACATTCACACTATAATTTTGTAGTGGGAAGGCTGCATGTTACAGCCACACAATGAACTGTGTGGCTGTAACATGTACAAGTGCTGATTGTAAAGTTTCTGATATTTACATGTCCTGTTTATTAGCAGTCGTGCTCCTAAAATACTGATTCCATATGAATAATAATAATAAAAAATTAAAAAAAAAAAAAACTTAAGCAAACTGACCTTGACACCTCTGTGTGGACATGGCCTGAACATTCAAAAGCCTCGGGGACCCCCCCTGTGTTCTTCGGGCTCTTAAAAGTGGGTGCTACAGATGTGTGACATACATGAACGAATCCATTCTTTTGAATGGCTCTTTAAAATGAACGATGAGAATCGGGTCTAAGTTGTGAACCATTCATCTAAGAGACATTTCTATTTATCCAAATTGTCCATCCTGCTTTCACGTGACACATGCGTGCCATCATGGGAGTCTGATGTCCAAACTCATTTCATGTGACACGCACTCATGGGCAGAAAGTGTTGCTGAGAAACTGTGGGTTCCAAAACATTTAATAAAATTTACAGTCTATACAATATCTATATTCTTACTGTATTTTTGTATTTTTCCTGCATTTCTAAAAAAAACATTTAGTATATTTTATACAGATATAGTTTTTCATCAGCTTTTATTCTTATATAGTGGGGGTTTTTTTTGCATGGAGGATAATTATAGACATAAGTGTTTTGGTGAGTAAAAATCCAAAACAGTGATGTCACTGTCCAAGCTCGGGGATATGGAGCCAACGTACAACAGATTTACAAAGAAAACACAAGATTAATGAAAATTATGACCAATAATTCAGAATATTTCCCACCAACTGAGTATTTATTGATGGGGTGTGTAAGTCTGAAATATTCCAATACAAATCTTGCCTTATAAATTGCCATCAGTGATCATTTTCTTGATAAAGATTATTGCTCATTGAATTCTGAAATGTAAAATATTTAAAGGTACAATGTAATAACTGACTTCTGGTGGTAAAGATGGGTATTTGAAAGAAAAGGTGTTTTCTTTCAAATGACTTCATATTCTTCCAAGCACAGTTGTGAATGTATGGTGGCCATTTGTGGCAAAATTCTCCCAGACATACAGATGTTTTCATCTGTGAGTGGATCTAGTATCTCAGGTGTAGCTATGACTGAACTATGAGTAACTACTTTTAATGGCTTTTAAGGCATTACTGATCCCAAACAGTCTTTAACTCCCATTAAACAAAGCTGGTATAGCAGAAAGTTCAGAGAGTTCTTACTTCACAAAGATTGTTTTGTCCATTTAGGGACACCGTAGTAAAAATGGTGGCACAAATATGGCAGCCTCCATTCGTGCACCGCCCAGCAAGTAGATATAAATGACTCATTCAGAAAATAAACATATAACAGCTGTTTTAGTGAAGTGATGACCAATCAATAGAAACACAGTTTTGAATTATATATCACATTTTTCTGCCACTGACCTTTGATTTTTTTCACACACTGTACCTTTAATAAAAAATAAGAATGAGCCAGTCTTTTGAATGGTTCTTTAGAAAGAATGGCTCCTCAAGATCCTGCTCACTCCAAAAAGAGACATAAATTCATCTCTAATTAGGGCTATTATTAGGGATGTATATTGTTATGATTTTATCGATACCGATACCAATATCGATACTCCTTATCGATACCGGTATTTATCGATTCTCTTATTGATACTATAACATAATTTAGAGTAAATAATAAAGACATTACAAGATGTTACAAGATCCAGTGGTGGAGAATATTTGTTCAGATGATGTTGAAGAAGCCTGGACATAAAAGTGGGTGAAGGACAGCTGGAAGAATAAGGGAATTGTGTCTGTCTTAGTCCATCATTGTGATTATTTGACTGCGTGATGATAACTTGATGGTTAGGTAGATGTACAAAAAGTATCAATAAGAGTATCGTTAGTCCAGAATCTTAACGGTACCCTGGTGTCGTTAAGATTAGGAACCGGTACCAAACGATACCGGTACTCGGTATACATCCCTAGCTATTATACAACTGATGAGTCAGTTACTTACAAATCCACTGTCTGTGGATCAGCACCAGGTTACAGGCCCACTGTGGACCCCTTGATACCAACGTGGCGGTTTAACCACCACAGCCTACTTGAGTGTTGTTGCTGACCATGTCCATCCCTTTGTAACCACAGTGGAGCATCCTCTGATGCTGCTTCCAGCAGGATAATGCACCATGTCACAAAAAGCCCATGCCTCCATGTCAATATGAAGCAAAAATGCAGAGGAATGTTTCCAACACGTTGTTGAATCACCAAGAATGAAGCAGGGTTCCCACTCTTTTCTTAAAATGTTTCTCCAGGACTTTTCCAGCTCGTACTGCTTTTCCAGAGCAGTACGAGCCAAGTTATCGCAAAATAGTCCAATAAATTCCACCCCAAGGTTTTGAAGAAGTGTTATTTTTTACAGCTGTATCGTATAATTTGTACAGCGATGAAGCAGAGACAAAGCAGAGACAAAGCGGAGACAAAATAGAGACGAAGCAGAGACGAAGCAGAGACGAAGCAGCAACGAAGCAGCGACGAAGCAGCGACGAAGCAGAGACAAAGCAGAGACGAAACAGAGATGAAGTAGCAAATGAAGTAGCAACAAAAAAGCGACGAAAAAGTGATGAAAAAGCGACAAAGAAACGAACAAGAAGCGATGAAGCAGCAACAAAGCAGAAAAGAAGCAGCGACACAGTAGCAACAAAGCAGTGATGAAGCAGCAACAAAGCAGAGACTAAACAGAGACGAAGTAGCAACAAAGTAGTGACAAGGAAACGACAAAGTGATAAAGTAGAGACGATGTAGTGACAATGAAGCAATGAAGCAGTGTTGAAGTAGCCACGAACCAGCTACGAAGTAGTGACGAATCAGCGACGAAGCAGAGACTAAGCAAAGATGTAACAGAGACTAAACAGAGACGAGGCAGCAATGAAGCAGAGACTATACAAAGACGAAGCAGAGACTAAACAGAGACGAGGCAGATACGAAGCAGAGACAAAGCAGCGACAAAGCACCAACGAAGCAGAGATTAAACAGACGAAGCAGAGACTAAACAGAGACGAAGCAGCAACGAAGCAAAGACGAAGCAGCATTGAAGCAGCGACGAAGCAGCGACGAAGCAGAGGAGAAGCAGTGACGAAGCAGCGACAAAGCAGCGATGAAGCAGAGACGAAGCAGAGGCGGAGCAGAGATGAAGAGGCGACTAAACACAGAAGAAGCAGCGACGAAGCAGCGACGAAGCAGCGACGAAGCAGCGACGAAGCAGCGATGAAGCAGCTACTAAACAGAAATGAAGCAGAGACGAAGCAGTGATGAAGTAACGACAAAGCAGCGATGAAGCAGAGACGAAGCAGAGGCGGAGCAGAGATGAAGAGGCGACTAAACACAGAAGAAGCAGCGACGAAGCAGCGACGAAGCAGACGAAGCAGAGACGAAGCAGCGATGAAGCAGCTACTAAACAGAAATGAAGCAGAGACAAAGCAGTGACGAAGCAGAGACAAAGCAGCGACTAAACAGAGAAGCAGAGGCTGTAATTCAATATTGCCATTTAAAATCAGCTGAAAACAAACACACGTTACATGTTTAACCCGTTTGCGTTCAGCCACAATGCAGAGAGAAGTAGAGGGAGGAGAAAATCATTTTCCAGGGCAACTCTAACTTTTCCAGGACATCTTACACTTTTTCTCATTTTCCA
The DNA here is from genome assembly GCA_023101725.1 of Atherinomorus stipes. Lineage (NCBI taxonomy): Eukaryota > Metazoa > Chordata > Actinopteri > Atheriniformes > Atherinidae > Atherinomorus > Atherinomorus stipes. The sequence continues at coordinate 214,232 of JALJCO010007506.1, read as the reverse complement.
TGCGTTTTCCATTACTGGAAACATGTTCAATCATTTTCCAGGTTGTCCCTGTTTTCCAGGACGTGTGGGAACCCTGAAAGGCAGTTCTGGAGGAAAACTCCCACCTCCTCAGCCTTCATTTATCTCAACCCTCTTGCCTCCATCGATGACTCGTACTTATCTCTGACAGAATTCAACCCAACTGGCTTCAATTATTTAGTCAGACAGCAGGCAGGCTCCAGGGAGGCAGCCATGTGCGCTCTGCAGGACTGAAACGCGCATTGCTGCTACCTGTGACCCCCCACCAACAGAGAGGGAAAATCCCCAGGTGCCCATCCAGGTGTGGACTAACCGTCTGCAGTTTTTAATCAACTTTTCCAAATGGTTTTGAGGGTTTTTGAGTCCCGGCTGTTATTCAGCATCTCAGCTGAGTGTTTTCTGTCAAACTGAGTTATCTGCTTCTCCAGGTGTCTAAGTTTCAGCTCCTTACCTTCATTTTAGCAGATTCCATTAAGAAACTTTAAAAATAACCCCACAGCAGCCAGAACTTACCCAGCCGGGAGCAGCTTCTCTCTACTTTGCACCTGTCCAGCTCCGCGGTCCGCAAACTGCGTCGATACGCGTCTCCTATCTGACGTCACGAGCTGGAGGCTACGACGGAAGGTCGTAAACTTTAGTTTATGATGGTTTTAGTTTATGATAAACCTAAAACCCGTGGAACAGCTTGACTCGCGCGCCGCGGAACTCTGCAGGGACACAGTCCGTCCCCCGCGCGCTCTCCGGCTTCAGCCACATGAATCATTCATGTGGGCTCATCAGCGCTCTGTAGGTCACCGTGGACGGACTGGAGTCACGGATGTCGGGACAAACTTTAACACGAGAAATGACGCTATTATCAATGACGTCATTCTTGTTAATACCACCACGACTAATAATGAAAAACTATTTATGTATGAACCAAAGGGAAACTGCAATGTTGAAGTATTTCAAAAGGAAATTATGACTCAGTAATAACCAATGAATACATAATACAACTACGCCTACTACTACTACTACTAGTAATAATAATAATAATAATAGTACCAAATGCGGAAATACAAAATAAATAAATCAAAATAAATAGTGTTCAAGAGCAGTTGGTTCCGCAGCCAGCAGCAATAAAAACAAACAAACAAACAAAACAAAACAAAAAAAACAAAAACCCCAATAGTACCATTTAAAAGTAAAATATTCTTTTAAAGGGTGCGATTTCAACATTAAAACGTTGACATTTGTGATAAAAGAAGGACCGATGCGCTTTCACACACACAGCATCCACTTGAGACACAAATGTGGGTTTATCACACACTAAAAACTCCTGGGTCAAAAAGGGACCAAAGTGGGTTATTTTTGACCAAACTTTCCGGTTGAATATTTATCTTTTTTTTTTATTATTATCATTTACACAAAGAAGATACAATTATGTGTTCAAATAAATCAAAGAAATATCTACCATAAAACAAAAAAACAATTGAGAAATTAAACATAGAATACAAAAGAGGAAAAAACGAAAATTACAAAAAAAAAAATGAAAGAAAGAAAAAAAAGATGAACAGGGAACCATTAATCATCCGCTGAAATATTTCCTCACTGCATCCATAATCTTCACATCTTTCTTGTTAGCTACATATTTTATAGTATTGAAGTTTCGGGTTATTTCATGTTCAAAATGTATTCCGTTCGCTTTACTTTGGGCCCATTTTGTTTTGTGGCTGTGATACTTGGCTAACAATATGAGGGAGGTCTCCAGGGATGGAGGAGTTTCCAAAATAAAAAAGGATATCGCTCTCCTGGAGGCCGATCACATGACCTGCTTTCTTATATGTGAGCTGTTCTAAATGAATCCAGAGGTTTTTACTGAAGGTGTAACAATAAAACAGGTGAATGATGGTTTCTGGTCCCACTCGGCAGAAAGTCACAGTTATGGTCAGTGTCTAGTTTGAACCTTTCCAATGTTTTTCTCGCAGGATGAATATTATGGAGAATTTAAAGGACACTTATTTGACTTTATTATAAATGCAGAGCTTCTCCCTGACCAGCCAGGCCCTGCCCCAGTTTATGTCTCCAGACAGTGAATTCCAGTGTGAAGTTGCAATTGGTCCATTTACAGGCTGAATGAGATTTCTAATACATATATGTAAAGGTTTTTGTAACAACATTTATGCCCCCAATATATATTTTATTTTAAAATGCACGATATTGGAATTTTGGCTGATATCCAATATGCCGATATTTTAAAACTCGTGGCTGATAACTGATATCGATACTGATATTAAAGCTTTAAAAAAGGAGCAGTTTTAGCAAATAGCAGTTTTGTCATCCGTTTCCGACGCTTTGAAAAGTAATGGTGGGAAAAATATCAATAAACTGAAATATCGCAATATTTTCATATGCCAAAAACAAATCGGTATTTAAAAATGTGGTATCGATCTATTTTACTTTCAAAATCCTGCAAGATTTAGTTGTTCTGTTACAAAATCTCCCAATAGTTTGTGACAGAATGATGAAATATCACAAGATTTTGGCAGTAAAATAGATCTATACTGTGTTTTTGAATGTCAATATGATATCAGCATATGAAAATATTGCGAAAGTTTTGTGAATTCTTGCGAGATTTTGCAACAGAATGATGAAATATCGTGAGATTTCATTAGTAAAATAGATTGATACCGTGTTTTTAAAAGGCAATATAATATCAGCATAAGATATCGCGATATTTCAGTGTATCAATATTTTTCCCACCCTTCGTCTTTAGAAATTTAAAGTTTGTAAAAAAGAAGTTTTTTAAGAAGAAGAAGAAGAAGAAGTAGTTGATTTTTTTTTTTACTTAAGAAACAACGGGCTGATTGTTTGAATATCGGTACGGTGGCTGATGTCCGATACTCAGTTTTTAGGCCGATATAGGCCGATACCGATAGGGGGCCGATTATATTGTGCATCCCTATTTTATTTTGAATTTTTTTTGCGTTTGATTATTGAATGGATAATTCCATTTGGTAACTGCTCTGCTGACTTTTGCATATTCCCTTTGAGAAGTGTCAGTTTGATATACAGTCATTATATGCAAATATTCCTGCTTGTGAATTAATAAGCCGATTGACTCAGACCGCCCCACTGTCAAACCAAGTTTTGATGAACAGAGACTTGTTGCGATACTTGATGCATTCGTTGTTCCAGATATAGCGACTGGTTGGGGAGAAGCTGCGCTTGTAGATCAGCTTTGAATATTTATCTTATTTACTTGCTACGGTGTCGCATAACAGTGATGTCATCAAAGCAGCCGCAGTAAAATGTCTGTAAATAAGGAACAAAAAAGCCACTTCAAGCCGCTTCGAGCTCACAGGGGGGTCCGACTAACGTTTGGTAGCAAAACATTAGTGAAATGAAGGAGTTTGTGGCAGATAATGGCTCAGTAATGTCTCCTGAAGGAATTCAAGTTACACCAAAACTGTCTGGGTGAGGAAATTAAGAATTCATGCTAGAAAACAGGTCCAGGTTGAAAAAAAACGAACTTCCCATTTAAGTTGCATGCAGATACATCCGTACAGGAGGGGTTAGCTGGAAGTCCTGCTGTCAGGATGGGGGAACGGCAGAACCCTGGGAAACATCCTGGCAACAGCTGACCGACCTGGTGGAAAAACTCCAGAAGAAGATCTGATGTGGAGATCCAGGACAGCAACATCAAGACGGAACGCGAGATGCTGGAAAATGACCAAGAACTGAAGGAAGAAGTTGAAGAGATGTGGGAGGAAGACAACACCAGTGCAACCAAACTGGGAAACTGGCTCCAAATCCCAGGAACACCATCAGAGATCGTCAGGGAGCTGTAGAAGAAGAGTCCAATAAACAGCTGAGATGCTGTGCAGGAGCACCAGACCTCCAGGACCTGGGGGGTTGATTAAAACCGGGAAAGCCAGGCCTCTTCGCTCGGTCACGCTTGCAAACCAGACCCGTTTCCAACATTTTCATTAAAATAAAAGATTCAGTTCACCGTACATCCGACAAACAGCCAAACTCCCCACTATCAGATTCACTTTCAGTTTGACAGCTTGCTTTTAATCCGTCTGAGAGGTTTTCTGAGGACGAATGCTGCTGTTAATAAAGACAGGAAGCTGGAGGTGATGCTCAGTTACTGCAGGAGACATGCTGAAGTTACACCAGCTATAACTCAGAAACAGAAGGAAGATAAAAGCAGGACGATGATGCAGTTTCACATCACCTGATTATGACACCGAGATTTCTGCACCTGCAGTAGGACGTGATAGAGGTGTCATCTATACGTCAGCAGACACTCCTGATCTGGTTAATGACTAAGCCAGCATGGCTGGACCGATGGTGAGAGTTAGACGTATGCTGGCATTGTCTAAAAACCAACCAAGGGTGTGGACCAGCCTTTCTCAAAGTGGGTGCCGCCAAAAAATGATGTATTCTGACTCACGTTTAATTTTTAAAAAATCAGACATTTCATAGATAAACATATTTGAATACATGACTATATTCTTTTTCAATCTTTTACATATGAATGATAAAATTGTAAATTCCTTTTTGATAAATAAACATATAAAACCATAAATGTCCGTCTCATGTTCCCATTGCCAGTAACGTGTCATGACTTCCCCACCGGGGTCAGCCTGACATTGTTTTATAGCCTAAATTAACTGCAAAAACACATTTGATTTCACAAAGCGCAAGGAGCAAGCAAAGCATCATGGGTCATTTTTATAAGGAAAAGCCCCCCCAGAACCGGACATGATTGACTGTACGATGGGGCCTCAACCTCTTACTTCATGCCGGCCTTCGTCCACCAGATCGGCCTGAAGCCAAAGACGCCCCCAAGCAAAGATGATATTTTATTCATTTATATCAATTGTTATGTACTATTAACACAGCGCAACACGATTTGCTTATGTTTGAGTGTCAAAATCTTTTTAAGCTAATAAAAATAAAATAAATAAAAATATTTCTCTGCCTACCATTTTCTGCCATTGCTTTCACGCCTAATTAACTCTCCGTTTCTTATGCAAATTCATCCAGGAAGGCGCCACCAAGAACTGCCCCAACCAGTTTCTAATGCCCCTACTTGGCCTGAACAACACCACACTACCCCCGTTACAACTGAGGGCAACTGAGGCGTCTTCAGCTCTGGTGTTCGGCGCGAGTGAGGTCGTCATAGTGAAGTTTTGTGAAGTCATTTGTTTGCTACACAAATGATTTGCGACACACACGCTGAACTGCTAGTTACACGCAAAAAATCTCGGCCAAAAAATTCTGCCAACGGAACAAGTGAAATTTTCTTATAAGATTTCTTGAAGCCGTCACGGGAGCACAAACTGAAGCTGTAACGTTGTTAAATACGCTGGTTGTCTTTTTCTTCGTAGTTCCATTTTTTAGTGTCTTTCAGTTGATCTGGATCGTTTGCTGACGGCAGAAGTATCCATAACTATCGCTTACGGTGTTTGAATTTACCGCGACCGGCTTCTTCCTGTATCAAAACTGTCGGGGACGCGGATGCAGCATCGTATGACGTCACATCCGCAGGACTGTGCGGGAAATTCGTCCACTGAACCGCAGCGCTTTATGCAGCACACATCCTGTTCAAAGCAACGGAGAGAGACGTGGGTGGAAACGTTTTTTGGGTTTTTAACGCTTCATCACCCATTAGCATTAAAAAACTGGACATACTTGTTTATTCTTTCACAGTTCCTGCCTCCAGTTCATTTAAATAATTTTGTCTTATTTTGACTGTGATGAGATGTTTTGATTAGAAATTAGAAAATAGACTTGGTAAGATTTGAGTTTTTGCAGTGTATTGTTTGTTGCAGATAATGTCTTATATAGAGGCCATTCATTCTGCCCCCTTCACTGCCATCATATGGACACACACGGATCTACCACTAATCTAATAGGAGTCAGAGTGATGCAGAAATGTGCTGGTGAGTAAATGCATGTATAAATGACAGAAATAAGGTCCAGGTTGAAAGAAACAAAAGTTATCCTTTAATAACCCTTGGCCACCCTGCTGTTTTCTCCGGCCTACCCCTAAAAACATTTCTGCGGGCTACAAAATTGTTCTAAAGTTATTATTATCATTATTTACAGTTGGTATTGTGCTCTGTTCATTACTGCTCTAAGTAAACAGCACATTTAGGCTTTGCAGTGTTTTTAATCACCGGGGTGCCGTGAGAGTTTCGGCACGTTTGAAAGGTGGTCAGGAAGTCTGGTACTTCTTCATTAGACAACGCTGGACCAGCAGCTGGTCTTACAACCATGCTTTCAACCGGTTGTCATGGAAACGTGACACCCAGCTGTAATCTGGAGTGTAAAAGTCAGAAGTTCATCAGTGAGACGGCCGTGACATCATCAGTCCAGCTCTTCTTCATGTGCGGCCGCGTGCTGCAGCGTCCTGGTCAAACGTGCGGATTCGCTTCTTGATGTGGTTTAGTTTGGCTTTCAGGTAGTCGCAGCGTTCTTTCTTCTCCAGGAAAGCGGGATCCTGGGAAAGACAGACAGACACAAATCATTTTCCGGCTTTTGTTCCGGCGTGATCATCCACACACGTGCTTACGTTCTTTTTCTGGTGATAGGTCTCCAGAACGCTCCGGATCCTCTGCTGGTCCTGTGGGAGAAGCAGACGTGGGATGATGACGGTGTTGGTGCCTGATCTCCATGGAGACGCTGCACATTGACTGGTCTGACCTGCAGGTTGCCTCTGTCTCTGGGGAGCTGCTCCATCACGGCGTCCAGCTCCCTGAATTTGCCCAGCGTGGTGGCGATGTCCCGGTGAAGATCTCTGTATTCCTGATACTGGTCGTTGAACACTGCTTTGTACGTTTCTCGCTCTTCTACGCAGCTGATCTGCGGATACTTCCTACAACATGGCCAGGTAGATTATTTTCTGTCTTCATATACACGCTTTTTCTCTTTAGTGTGCGTTCATGTTAACTTACATGATGTAATCTGCAATGACGTGTACTTTGGGGGTGTAATCGGCTCTTCTCTGTTTCTCCGGGTTCTTCTCAGGGGGAAGTGTGCTCTGAGAGGAGTCTGCATCTTTATTCAGAGATTGATCCGTCTCAACCCTGAATGGTATGTGTTTTGGGTTTGGGGGAGTTAGTGGGATGGAGTGATGAAGCTCCTCCTGAAGCCAAGGATTAAAGAGAAATAACGTTATTCTGCAAACATTAACCGACATTTACAGATGCAACACCTTCAGCTCACTGTTTCTTCATGTGTCATCATTACATGAAGCTTTTAAAGGAGCTGTATCACGAAAAATGGACTTTTAAGAGCTTTTCAGCGTGTTACTGTGTTATTTCCTCAGAAAAAACAACATTTAAGTCGTTTTTTTCTTCTTTTGTGCATATTTGAGTAATATATATGAATATTCAGCTGTAGCTTCCTTAACATAACTGACTCACACCGGTATACGCAACGAGGTGGCACCAATCACAAAGCGACAAACACGCATGAACAGCATCGTAGCAAGACGCCCTCTTTGTTCAACGGAAACTCTTAGAGAATCCTAACCTATACACACTCTCTGAGGAAGAAACTAACAGCCTGCAGGAAGATTTCCTCAGAGACAAACAGCCATCAGCTAACAGACGTTTGATGCAGAGTTCAGGAGATTTTTATTTATTTATTTTTTAACCTCTAGAGGACAGCAAGTTGGGAAAAATGTGATTGCATTCAGCGTGGGAGTTTATTTGTTGTACTGGACGAACCGACTTGCCAGAGGTGGTTGGATTATAATTTCAGGAGCAGAAAAAAACCCCCTCAACTTTGTGTGTGAACTTCACTCCTGACAACTTAATGCATCTTAGGCAGTAAAGTGTTTTTTCTGGGGGATTACTTCTGAAACCTGACGCAGTTCCGCCATAAAAATGTCTCACGGACAGACAACAACACCAGTGAGTGAAAACGTCTCCCAGCTCAATGCTAACCGTTAGCCTACAACTTGTTTGCTAATTTACTTACTTGTCAGGGTCTCTGTAGTACTGCGTGTACTTCTAACTCCATATCAGACTCTGGGTCATTTTATTCCGTCGATCAGAGCCCGATTATCCCTCAATGTTTACAAATAACGTCCATGTGAGTGATGAAGTCGGTGCTAAAACCAAATCTGTGACTCCTCATAATTAGTGTCTCTTCTAGGGCGACGTCATGAAATGGGCGTAAAACATGTCGAGAGCATCAGTGTGCAGTCAGCCGTTGTACTTTTGTGTTGGAAATTAGACGCATAAAAAACGCATATTTACACCAGGGCCGGGTTGTTCAATTCTCGGTTATTTTAACCACTGGTTAACCCCTAACGGTAGGTTAAATCGTTTAGCTCTTTAGCTAACCGACCGTTAAACATGCGTTGCTCAAAGCATGGTTAGTCATGCCGTCAGCTAATGGCACCGTCAAAGTTAACCATAAGGTTAGCATCACTGGTTAGCATCAATGAATCCCACAATTCCCCATTCTGTTTACTTCTGGTACTGCAAAAAGTAATACTGTTAGGGCGCATTCAGAAAGCAAAGTCTGCAAGTCTCGGTCCGTTTGGGGACTCGGTCCGGTTGGGGGCAGGGGTGGTCTTCCGGACCGAGATCGCGTTCATGTTGCACTATTGCCAAATGGGCCAAACGGGCCAAGAATCTCAGGTGGCGCTGCTTTCGGATTCACGTAGGCGAGGAGAAAACGCACGTACAAGAAGGTTCTCACTACTTTTGTTTCCTCCACAAAGCAACATTATTTCTGTACGAGGAGCTGGATATGATTTCATCAGATCAAATATCGATTAAAGCTTTTACTTCCTCGTAACTCCGCGTCTGACCACGATCCATCTTTATAAGTACTACAGTCCCTCACGTGTGTTTGTTGTCGTAGCGTTTACCCACGTTGTCCAATGTTTGACCCACAATGCCAATGCGATTTGTAGTCCACTTCCTGTATTTGGTTCACTTGAATCGGACCGAGACCTGCGTTTGCAGGCAGACCGAGTCTGCTTGTTTGTTCCGGATCAGAGTTCGTTTGTGCATTCACAACTCCCCTAAACGAAGCGGACTTTGCAAACGGACTCTGATTCGAATCAAAAAAGCTTTGTGAATGTGCCCTTAGTCTGTGTCTTCCTTATTGCTCTAAGGAAGACACGGGGTGCCGACTCTCACTGTAGTTGACTTTAGTTGTGGCTAACAACAGAGCTGCTGTTAGCCACAACACACTCTTCCTCATCCCCCAGTCTCTCTATCCTTCCCCGTTCTCCTCACACTCCTGCGCCCCCTAGCTCACCCGGCCTCACAGCACAGCAAACCCTCAGTAACAGAACACACAGGTCACAGAAAGTATTGATAAGCAAACGATCCCTTTCACTTCAAGGAAAAAGAGGCAGAAATTTCTCCGCCGATGGAGAAAATGTAATTTAGACCATAGAAGCAGATATTAATCTTTCTAAATAGTGAGTCCGTGTCCACAGTTTGTTGCACGCTCTAAATCGCCTCACAAGTTTATAAATTATAATTATAAACTAATTTTATAATTACAAATTTATTGTTATTGGCATAGCAGCAGTTAGCAGTCTGCTAGCTATATTTGTTTACAGTGAGCGGCGCACAAGGGGGGGTCACGTGGGGGACCATAAGAGGGGAGAGACAGAGATGAGACATAAAGGCATCGATTTGTTCTTTCTACACACTCAAAAACAGAGGTACCAGTTTGTACTTAAAAGGGTCCAAAGCTTGTTGCTGGGGGGGTTCCTTTTTGAAAGACATTTCTGTACCTTCATGGTCCATTTTTGTACCTTATCCAGCTGTATGAGTTAATAAAGTACAATTAAACCAATTAAAAATGATGAATAAAAGTCAATAAAATGGAGATTATGACAACAATCAAAGATGCTAATAATAAATGAATAATTATTATATAAATATTAGGCCAAATACATATATAATTATACATATAATTAATACTATGATTACTATGATTATTGTGAAAATCATAATATAATAACTATAATTATACTACTGCTTAGAAGTACTGCTATACATAGTTATTGTACAAGCTACGCACATTTTTCAATGCGGCAGGTACCCTTAGGGTTGAAATGGTATAAATTTGTACTTTATATTATTTGGACCCTTTTTCATAGTATATAGTTACACTTCTGCCCCATAAAGACCAATATTGTACTTTTGAGAGAACATTTGAAAAAAATGTACCTACAGGTACAGAAATGTTCCTGTGTAGTACCTCTATTTCTGAGTGTGTATAAGTGTATAAGCAAATTACCAATTCCTGCCTTTCGGTGTGAATGGCCGGGGTTGGTTTAGAGTTTTTACAGACCTGCAGCTCTCACAGAGGTCTGACTCTTTTCCTTCCTTTTTATAAATACATGATGTGTTGATAATGTCAGGATGGAAGGAACATTTCACCCAGTAGAACAAAAAGTGTTTCTGAGCTGGATTACCAACTCTGGCTTTAACAGTCGGTTAAATGTATTTAACGGCTGGTTTTGAACAACTGGGCCCAGATTAGTTTCTATAGTGGCGAGGGAACATATTTAGCTTATATACGCCTGTCCTTGACTTCTGGAACATTTGAAAAGCTGATACAACTCCTTTAAAGATGACAAAAAATAAAGATTAAGTTTCATCAACAGGCTACTTAGATTTAAAAAGTTGCAGTGAAGCCAAAATAAAAGGAACTTCTAAAACAAAAACAAACAGAAAATGTAGGCCTACCTTCCTCTGAAAGTACTCCCTCTCCCTACGAGCAGCTTCATGCCTCCACATCTTCAGGCACACCAGGAAGCTTCCGAGGTACGTAGCCATATTGATAAAAATGAAAGCCGTTCCCGCCATCTGGCCCCCGTCAACTCGACACAGATTGGCCATGATGGGGTTGATTCCTACTGTCATGTAGCACAGCCCTCCACGGTTCAAGTCGTTCAGGTACACAATCCCCGCTGCCATGTAGAGCAGGAACAGCGCCACGTTGATGAGGGCCTCTGTCAGGGGCCACCAGGGGGAGTCCAGCAGGATGGTGCGGTAATACGTCGTCATTCCTATCACCAGGAGGCACAGGGTAATGATCCAGGACACCCCAGCTACAGCCAGGATGAAAGGAGTCATGGGGCCTCTGTAGCTGTACCCCGACAGTCCCAGCCCATTGTTGAATACACCGTTATAGAGTCCGTAGGTGTTGGACCACTCGCTGTCTTTCTGAATGTACGCAATGACGCATGCAAGGACCATGCCCCCAAACAGGAGCTGGAATCCAGCCAGGAGCCTGAGCAGACCTGGCCACGACTTTAGATAAGAGTAGCGGAGCTGGTACAGCTCCATCTTCTCGGCGTAGTACTCTGCAGGGTGGATGCTCGTCAGCAGAGATTCCTGCCGCAGTCCCGGGAAGAACGAGTCCTCCGGGGGCCTCAGCAAAGGTTTGTGTGAGCTGCCGCTGGAATTCCCCACTGATCCATCCCAGTTCCTGCGCTCCAGCAAGGGACTCACGGGGGGGCTCACCCTGGTCCCATTGGGAAGAATCTGGATCCCAGTTTTACTGGTTTCAGAGTCGCTGTCCTTTGTCTTCCTACCCCAGGACTGAGGAAGGAGGGACATCAGCCTGTGCTTCATGCTCCCTCTTTGCTCGTTTTTCTGTTCAGCATCAGGTTTGCTGGACCTGCAGTCTGTAGAGTTATCATCATCATCATCACCATCGCTTTCATCTGTCACATGACCCGGCGTGGGCGTGTGAGGAACCCACACAGGCACTGCTGCGTTGTTAGAGGAGGACCTGGCTTCATTCCCACCTTCTTCTTTGAATCTTTTCATGCTGCTTGTTTTTCTGAGAAAAAGGAAAAAAAATCTTTAGGCAAGAACAGAAGAAATGCATATGAGAGGAGGGAAGACAACAATGATAGCATGATCCACATGCAAGCTTTGATAAAGGGCGGGAAAGTTGTGATGTTCTTGAACGAAAAGATTCTTTTTCATATGAACAGTAAGAATTGCAGTTATGAGCGATTTTCTCTTGTGGGCCATTCTTATTTATTTCCAAATTGATGGCTGCCTTATTGTGACACGTGTGCCATCATGGAGATCTGACGTCCAACACGCTTCCTTTACATAAACGCATCTAACCTCCTTACCAACGCCTAAACCAGTGATTCCCAACCCTGGTCCTCAAGGCACGCTATCCTGAAGACCTTCCATTTTACCCTGCAAGGACACAGCTGATTCAAATGAAATGGATCTCTGAGGAGCTCTGCACCAGTCTGCCACTTACCCACTAATGTGAGTCAGCTGTGTTTCAACAGGGCAACATGGAAAGTCTTCAGGATAGAGTGCCTCGAGGACGAGGGTTGGCAATCACTGGCCTAGTCTTACATCAACAACCTAATAGGCCACATTTTTTTAATTGTTCCATATAACTCCATACAAATGGCCCGAGTGTTTGGTAAAAAATGACAAGAAAGGATCTCAATGAGTTCTGGAATATTTCAAAAGCTGATCCGGATCCAGATAAAATTCTGGATACGATGATCCAGAACACACAAAAATAAGGGAGTGGAGCTGCTTGGCGGAGGTCTGCGCTCTCTGAGTGCTTTTCTAGTTTTAATCAATATATTTTTCTGTATTTCTGTTTCCTTCCTTTATTTTCTTGAAAAAGTGTTCTTTATAGTAGACTTTATGTCGCTACATATATTTTTTAGATTAGCTTTCATTCATTTTTGTATTTATTGCATTACAAAAATGTTTTTGTGGGGGAATTTTTTGGGGTAAAGTTGTTTTGCATAGAAAAATAATTGTAAGTTTGTTGGTGAGGGAAAATCCAAAATAGTGCTCTCAGTGTCGAAGCTCAGGGATATGGAGCCATTTTATAAAATGCTTACCGTGAAAACACAAGCCAAATTAAATATGACCAATAATTACGAACATTTAGTTCTTACCTTTGAAATTCCTACCAGCGACTATTTCCTTAATAAAATGAGTCACTGTTGATTAAATTCTAAATTGAAAAATAAGAATGAGCCACTCTTTTGGATGAAAAAGGAAAAGAATCAAGCTCCTCGTGATCCAGCTCCTTTTAATGAGTCATGTATCCTAGCTGCAAAGTTAGCACATCTGAACCTTGTGTGTTTAAATAACAAGAAATTAAAGAAACTAATAATAAATAAAAATGTACAAAAATATAATTTAGTGAAATTAAATGTTGCTTTTGAATTGTAGTTGAAAATGATAACAAAAAATAAACAAATGAAAGTGTCCCAGACCAATTAGAACAGCTTGCTCATGAACATGGACCAACATACCTGTCAACAGGTGCAGACGTCTGATTGGACGTTACGGAAAACACCTGATTGCAGTTATTGCCTCAAAGTGCTGTTCAACATTTTAGCACCATTGTGCTTCTTTACTTGTTTTATTTTTGACGTGTTTGATTTGAATATTTCTGTTGAACCATGATTCAGAGTCAATGCCATGAATTTCATAGAATTTTTTTTATTATAATTTTTTGTCAATTTTAACTTATTTCACTGACAGAGGAGTTTTTCCCGTCTTTAACGGGAAGGTATGAATAATTTTGAGGACTGTACATATATTTATATATATATATATATATATATATATATATATATCAGTTATTCCACAAATGGTGTTTCATAATTATGAAACACCATTTGTGGAATAACTGAGGTATATTTGTCCATTTCCTCTCATACAGAGACATGTTAAAAAAATCCCCTTTCTTCCTCATTCTGATGCTCAGTTTGAACTTCAGCAAGTCATCTTCATTATGTCTACATGACTAGATGCTGCGATATGATTGGCTGGTTACATATGTGTGTTAAGTTGTTGAACAGGCGGATTTAATAACGTAGCCAGTGCGTGTATTTGGATAAATGGCCCTCTGTTTTCATCAGTTGAAGCAACAGCAGCCTACATCAGTGCTCTTTAGAAAGTGATTAACTGCAGTCGTGTGTGATTTATTGCACATGGATCAAAACAGCACACAACCACTTTAAACCCTCTAATCACACTTTGAGGAACAGCATTATTACACGAGTGCCTCTGACACAGTATGACAAACAGAGCGTGCCTACAGCGCAGCTTGGCTAACAGCAGTTTAAGCTGAGCTGTGACTCACGGCCATCTACAATCAACTCCTAACACACATGTACAGTCAGGAAACCGTCAAAGCATGCTGAAGTACAAAAGCACACACCATATTTGTTTTTAAGACATCAACTAATATCTGAAACCCAGCGGCTTACCTGACCTGCCGCGCCCCACCTCAACCTATGTCCATGCAGAAGTTGGTCATTTGTTGGACTTTGAGCGTCTCCTTTTACTCCAGCAGTAAAATGGCTGCCATGTGCAACTCTCTCTCTGCAAGTGTTAGACGCTCACTTCCACACACACACTGGGCAGTTGGCCGGTGTGTGTGTGGAGAACTGAGGGGGAGTCAAAGCTTAATCATTAAACCTGAGCCGCCTCTGCGCTGGTGCTGACTGGTACTACTGGGCTAATCTGTGGAGGAGAGATTCAGACTGAAATGATACACTATGTAGCCAAAAGTATTTGCTCACCCATCCAAATGATGGAATCAGGTGTTCCATCACTTCCATGTCCACAGGTGTATAAATGAAGCAGCTCGGCATGCAGACTGTTTCTACAAACATTTGTGAAACAATGAGTCGCTCTCAGGAGCTCAGTGAATTCCAGCGTGGAACTGTGATAGGATGCCACCTGTGCAACAAATCCAGTGGTGAAATATCCTAAATATTCCACAGTCAACTGTCAGCTGGATTATAAGAAAATGGAAGTGCTTGTTCAGCTCAAGCTCAAGAACAGTGCGCAGAGAGCTTCATGGAATGGGTTTCCATGGTGGAGCAGCTGCATCCATCCATACATCACCAAGTGCAATGCAAAGCGTGGATGCAGTGGTGTAAAGCAGTGATTCTTAACAATGGGGCTCAAGCTCGGGCCTCGAGCGCCAACTAGAGGGCCGCCAAAAAACTTTCCTTTTCCACATGTGGGCTGCGAGGGCCGTATATTTTCACTGTTGTATATGACTGGATGAGTTGCAATGTAGCTTCCCCCCACCTGGTGGCGGTAATTTGTCAGAGTTCAACAAACAAGCAGAAGAAGACACTCAGCTAGCCGCTAGCCCGTAGCAAAAGTAAAGAAGTATGAAAACTAAATAATGAAGACAGAAATGTTCCCAAAACGACCCTAAAAGGCAAAAATCCACTCCAATTTATTAAATACGGATTAGTGAGTGGAGATAACAAAGTAGAGGTGAGAGCACCTAGCCTTGTGAGACCATCCTGATCTCGTAAGCTTCAGGTTTTCACTCGCAGATCAGTCTGGCTGCTTTCCGTTGAAGAGAATTTGGAGCAGTTCACCAACAAATGTCCAATCAGCGTTGGCTTTGAGGCGGGTTGAGGTGTGACGAAACGAGAAGCAACAGTTTAGTCTAAACAACATGGCGGCTTCAGCAGATGAAACTAGCATCAGTGTGGCTATCGCTCAAGTTTTATCAGAATTAAAGATCATTTTTTTCACTGAAAGGAGAGAAAAACACTGCTCTGGAGGCTTTTCTCAAAGGAAAAGATGTTTTTGCTCTTCTCCCGACTGGTTTCAGCAATTTTTTGTCATCGCTCTGTTAGTACGTCCTATGCTTCATTGATCTGATTGCTTGATTCGGCCCGTCTATCACCAACATAGGTGGTGATAGACAGATGCCTTAATTATCCAATCAGCTAACCAGTATTTTCGCCCCTTCCCAAAACTATTCTAACAGATGATTCCCAGATGGATATGCGGAGCAAATCCATCTGGCGGAGTCAGGTTAGAGAGCACCAGCTAACGCTAACGTTAATGCTAACGCTAACGGAATCCCTGAAACCTGCATCTGCAAGCTTCATCTAGAAACAAATATCTATCAGTCGTTGTAAATAAAGAATTTTTTAAGAACAAAAAGAGATATACCAACTATTGATGCAGAAAATGTCTGCCATGTTTGGACGTTCTTTAAAAAAAATCTAAGAAAAGTTTAAATAAATAAATAGTTTAATGAAACTTTGTGCTTTAATGGCCTGTCTAAACAAATAAAATGCAGGTTTTTACAGATTATTTAAATTGAGCCTTTTTTATTTTAATGTGATCTATTACTGCACAATTTTATTTCTTTTTTTAAATCAATTTTCATCAGTTTTTTCTGTTGTCCCTCTTTTTATATGAAAATGTTGTAGATGTTGTTTTTATAGCCTAATTCTGATTGGTTCTTGTAGGAGTCTGATTTTATTCCATGATTTATACATGAGATATAAATGTGTTTGTGTTGATCTCATAATTTATTTTGATATTATGTTATTCATGTTTACTACATCACAGTTTGGTCTGAAAACTTGGGCCCCATTATGGAAAAGGTTGAGAACCACTGGTGTAAAGTAGCCGCCACTGGACTCAGAGCAATTGAGGTGTTCTCTGGAGTGATGAATCACGCTTCTCCATCTGACAATTTGATGGAGGAGTCTGGGTTTGGGAGTTGCCAGGACAACAGTACTTATCTGACTACATTGTGCCTAGTGTAAAGTTTGGTGGAGGGGGAATTATGGTGTGGGGGTGTTTTCAGGAGCTAGACTTGGCTCTTTATTTCCAGTGAAAGGAACTCTGAATGCTTCAGCAAACCAAGACATTATAGACAATTGACCTATGGCTAAACCACGCCTTCAAACACGATGAGCCAATCACAGTGTGCACAGCTAACCCAATACACTCGGACATTCTCTGCTTGAACGTCCATTGAAGTGCAATGAAGTTAGTCCATTTTTGTTCGTTTTTATGTCTTTATGTGTTTTTTAAGTTTAAAATGGTCAAATGGTGTACATGGGGTACATGCAACTCCAACACTAGGCATCCTTAGAGGCTGGGTGACGGGGGTGTATTTTTTGCTCTTTCCCAAGCCACATCTCAAACGAGAAAAGTGTCTGCTTTGGATAAACTTATGCATTAGACCACAACATCAACTGAACGTGGATAAAATTAACAAGGATGTCTACATCTGTTCTAAGATAAGGCAACATCATATTTGAAGCAGCGTATGGTCACTTTCCTGGAAAGGAATATGAAGTTATCTTTAACATCCCTAACGTTAGTTTAAGTTAGCTAGCGCTAGCCAAACGTGCTAGTTTTTGTACTTTGGTGTTGGTACATAAGAGGTCAGCTACAGCTGTGGTGTATAGATGTTGTCGGTAACGACATGCCTCTGGCTTCCAAGTTGCAGCCAGACAGCTAGAGCCAGGCTTTCTGGTCCAACATCAGTGTGACCTCACAAATGTGCTTCTGGAAGATGGTCAAAAATTCCCATAAACACTCCTAAACCTTGTGGACAGCCTTCCCTGAAGAGTTGAAGCTGTTCTAGCTGCAAAGGTGGACCAACGTCATACTGAACCCTATGGATTAGGAATGGGACGTCACTTAAAGGTTGAATATGGAACACGGACAGAACAGCAACATCACGTGTGTCTAGTTAGTTGCAACAGCAGAAAAACAACTCCAGCCGCTGGGTTGCCAGGCTCGCTGCCAATAGACAAGTGACCAGCAGCCTGCAATATAATCAACAAGTAATGCAGAGGAGTTTATAACTGACAGCTAACATTAGCGAACAAGCTAGCTTACTGATCCAGAGGGAAAGTCGCCATTTCCGCACTTTGATGCCATGAAAAACGTTTATGTGGGTCCATCTAGTGTAGCTTCACCTAAATTTACTCCAGTTTTTGCTCTTCTCAGGTCACTCTTCTTCTGAGACGGATATCTCCGGCTCAGAAGCTGCTGCTTGACTCGCCGTCTCCACTGTTCCCCTGTACCAGCCTAACTGTGTCCAACATACTGTTGCCACGCAGAGATCGTATTTGGCAACCTGAAATGGTGGGCTTGGCTTGTAGATGTAAATATAATGCCATTATCAAACCCATTCAAATTTATTTTACATTTATTTTCAGGATAAATATAATTTTTTTTTAGGAAATGTACTTTTATTCTGCATCCCTCCAAATGACTTATGGAAGTATTATTTATTTTTTAAAATAAATAATAAACTCTCATTTACAGACAAACAATGATCAATTCCATCTTTTATCTTACATCTGTGAAATACTGCTTTATCATCCTGTTATTCTTGAATAATTCATGCTCCTCTCAGCTTGTGTGACAGTGGGAGTGGGTCATCCACCACTAGAGGGCAGCAGACTCCTGTTCTTCTCAGCAAAACCTCGCTGCCCTCTTCGCTCTTTCTGAAGAGCAAACAGGCTATAACGTTAATATATGCCCAATAATTCCACCTCCTTTTTTCTTCTCGCTTCCCCTTCACTCACATTTCGCTCCCTGCATCCTGCTTCCGCTGGAGGAAACGCTCCGTCTCCATAATCTGATTTCATTCTGTGTCAGTGATCCTTCTGAAACCAGACTTTCATGAAGAGAAAGCTCAGGGCAAGGACATACGCAGCCCACCCCCATGGCCCCTCCAGAAGACGTGCACACACACACTCACACACTGCAGCGCTCCTGGCTGATACGATACAGTAAACACATAATGCAGCCCACTCTCCCCAGTGAGTCCCACCAGTAGCCTTGGCCTGGGGCTACCTGATCTGCTGCTGCTGCGTACGTCCTCTGCTGCTGGCACAGAAGCTGCAAGCTCCACTAAGAACAGCTCAGAATCACATGTGGGAGTGGGGATGGGGATTTGAAATGGTTTTCATTATATTTTATGAAGGTTATAAAGCAAGTGTTTGATTTATGCTAATTTCAGTTTAATGTTAATCTAATTTCTTGTTCTGGTTTAAAGAGAACTATAATTGCTGTTTTGTTGTGTGTGTGTTTTGTTTTTTGAGAAAGATGTCAAATGTGAATAATGCAAACTTAAGGTGTTACTGTCTCCACCCAGAGATGATTGATTTCATTATTGTTTCTTGATGAGCTCTTGTGCCCGTTTCACACGATCACCTACACTGTGAATTCTAACATTTAGGAAACCAATTGCCTCAGGAAAAGTAAGTAAACAAACTTCACTTTCTTTTTTTTTTTCAACCTGGACCTTATTTCTAGGAGTATATATGCGCATTTACTCACTGGTAAAGTTTCTGCGTCACTTTGACTCCTTGGGAAGATATTACGCTGAGTTGCCCTTCGGTGTACATCCAGTAAAATGGCGGAGACGGGGCAGCATCTAATAAAGACATTACCTGCAGTAAAACTCCTTGATTTCATTAATGCTTTAAGCAGAATGAACTAACGAATGAGTACTATTGTCGATCTGTGTATCATTCGTTCATTTGTTTAACAAAAATAACAAGAAAAACTAATAACAAGCCCTCTGATGATCCGATTTTGGATTTTTCATTTGAAGCAGCAGCGTGAAGCGGAAGTTCTCTCTGCTAGGCAAACTTGTTTTGATTACAAGCCCAAAACTGTTTAAATGATTCAGTAATTACACTAATATTTAGGAGATATCAGTTATTGTATGGAGTTTTTTCTTCTGTTTTATCACAGCACACTGTATTACATCATAGATATAAACAAGATTACCATTACATTACCAGGAAGAGTTCTGGTCGTCCCAAACTTCTTCCATGTAAGGACTATGGAGGCCACCGTGCTCTTAGGAACCTTTAATGCTGCAGAAACTCTTTTGTAACCTTGTCCAGATCTGTGTCTCGCCACAATTCTGTCTCTGAGCTCCTTGGACAGTTCCTTCCACCTCATGATCCTCATTTGCTCTGACATGCACTGTGAGCTGGAAGCTCTTATATAGACAGGTGTGTGTCTTTCCTAATCAAATCCAATCAGTTTAATTAAACACAGCTGGACTCCAATGAAGGAGTAGAACCATTTCAAGGAGGATCAGAAGATGATCTTCCTAGACCCGGCCATCCAGCCAAACTGAGCAATGGTGGGAGAAGAGCCTTGGTGAGAGAGTAAAGAAGAAGCCAAAGATCACTGTGGCTGAGCTCCAGAGATGCAGTAGGGAGATGGAGAAAGTTCCACAAAGTCAGCAATCACTGCAGCCTCCACCAGTCGGGGCTTTATGGCAGAGTGGCCCGATGGAAGCCTCTCCTCAGTGCAGACATATGAAAGCCCGCATAGAGTTTGCCAAAAACACATGAAGGACTCCCAGACTGTGAGAAATAAGATTCTCTGGTCTGATGAGACCAAGATTGAACTTTTTGGAGTTAATTCTAAGCGGTATGTGTGAAGAAAACCAGGCACTGCTCATCACCTGCCCAATACCATCCCAACAGTGAAGCATGGTGGTGGCAGCATCATGGCATGGGGGTGTTTTTCAGCTGCAGGGACAGGACGACTGGTTGCAGTTGAAGGAAAGATGAATGTGGCAAAGTACAGAGATCCTAGAAGAAAAGCTCTTCCAGAGTTCAGGAGCTCAGACTGGGCCGAAGGTTCACCTTCCAACAAGACAATGACCCTCACACACAGCTTATGACCATGTCATATTTCAGTTTTTCTTTTTTAATAAATTTGAAAAAATTTCTACATTTCTGTTTTTTTTCTGACAACATGGGGTGCTGAGTGACGTTAATGAGAAATAAAATGAACTTTCTTTTAATTTTGGCAAACGGCTGCAATGAAAGAGTGAAAAGTTTAAAGGGGTCTGAATACTTTCTGTATCCACTGTACCTGCTTAGAGCTGCAGAAGTCTCACTGACAGTTACAGGAATCTTGGATTGCAGTAATCGCCTCAAAAGGTTGTGCAACAAAATATTAAGAGTACCATCATTTTTGTCCAGGCCTGTTTTATGAGTTTATTTTCCAAAATAATCCTGTTGAAGCGTGATTGAAAAGCAATGTCTGACTTTGATTGGTTGATTTTCATAGAATTTTTATTTATCATTACTTTTGTCAGATTCAAGTTATTTCTGTGACCACTGTGGGTTTTTCTTTCATTAACCGAGGTTACCAACAGTTTTTTCCACGTCTTTTGTCTCAGTTTAATAGGAATTGGGGTTTGTACATAATGTGGATGGCTGAAGTGATGAAACATGGTTTAAGTGTTCTAAAATAGCCCTTTCTTCTCTTCACAGCTAAATATAGCAAAAGGGCCATGTCAGCTTTGAACAGATAACCTAATTTATATCTGTTCCTTTTGTCTAACATCTCTGAGAGAGAAGAATGTGCAACAGAAGGAAGAGTATAGATAGGCCCATGCAAACAGAGACACAGAAGAGCAGCAGATTGTTAAACAAATGAAGGTCCTTCACACCCACAATTCACCATTTCGCATGAAAACCGCAAAAAAACTAAATCAATACTCTGATTCTCTCTGATTTCCCCAAGTGTATGCCAAACCATGTTAGCTTAAAGTGACAAGCAGGGCACGATACACATCCAGCCGCCAACTGATCCCTCTTCCCAGGTCGAAGAGAGAAGCGTGGCCTGTGATAAATTTCATAGATTACTGAAATATTGCCCCCTGCTTGCCACAAGCCAACCCTGCAGAGCCTTTTCACAGGGGAATTATCCTCAAGATCCTGCAAGCTTATTCCCAAATTATTCCTTTCTTTGTCTTTGTTCTTTATACTTCACATAAAAAAATTACCTTTTCAGGAAATTATCAACGTTGGGCTTTAGCTCTAATCAGCATGGATTATGAATGTTTTGATTATTTATTTCACACTCAGATAATCTCAGATCAAATCGATCCTCGAACAGAATAAAAGCAAATTTTTAATTTACTCTGTGTGTACTGGAGCGTTGAGGAGCAGCAGAGCTGTTCCCTGTGTTTCTGCAGCTGCCTGTCTTTGGGGCTGTGTAGCAACAACTATAGGGTGACTGACTCTGCCACTCTTGCTGGATATCAGTCTGCTGCCAAGTCCCTGCTGAATTGACTGTAATTAACCAGTCTGAGCCTTGTTTGTGCATGTGGACATGAACAGCAGCTTATTATCTGAACATTAATGGCTCCGTGTGTCAACGTGTGTGATGTGTACGACCATAGTTCACCTTGGAATCGCACAGGAGCAGCTTGGTGTCCTCTTGACCTGAACTTATGAGTACATGAATTCTTTTTCATGTCACTTTATTTTAATTTGGTTTCCCAGTTACCCAACGAACCTTTAATGTCTTAGGCCGCTTTCATATCATATCTCCTTATGAAGGCGTTTGTACAATGCCAATTCTCCAAAAAGGTGGGACGCTGGATAAATTATAAATAGAAACACTATTAAAGCAACCTTTACCGATCTTGCATTTCAGAAAGCACAGCAAGATTATTTGAATATAAACGGTCCCGCCTCACTCCTAAGACACACCCCTTATTCCCTCTGCCTCCCAATTCAAAAGCAATGGTCTGACAGGCAGGTCCGTTGGACAATCCTAGAGGTGCACCCCACTTCAAGGATTGGTTAGAGTTTTCATTGAATATTTAGAGACTGGAATATTTTATTTTGATTAATGGTGGGTCTGTCTTGTATTTCAGAGTTCCATTACCTTATTCATAGCATTTTATCCTATTAGAAAAATGCTGTCAGAGTGCAACATCGGTAAAGGTTGCTTTAATTTATTCCCAGAACTCAGAACTAAACCCGTGTTTTATTCGAAGTAGAACATGAACAACTTATTAGATGATGAAACTGAGACATTTTTATCATTTTTATGGAAAAATATGAGCAGATTGTGACTCTGATCGCAGCATCACGTCTGTAAAAAGTAATTCCAGGTAACTACACGTGTAACTACACGTTTACCATCGTGTAGTAACACGTCTGTAAAAAGTAGTTCAAGGGTGATGTTTACCATCGTGTAGTAACACATCTGTAAAAAGTAGTTCCAGTAGTTCAGTTAGCACGTAACTGAAAAATTTTGAATAATCGTGATTTCAGTATTGACCAAAATAATCGAGATAATGACTTTTTTCCATAATTGAGCAGCCCTACCATCCATACATCATTAAGTGCAATGCAAAGCATGGATGCAGTGGTGGAAAGCAGCCGCCACTGGACTCTAGAGCAGTGGAGGCGTTCCCTGGAGGACCAATCACGCTTCTCCATCTGGCAATCCGATGGAGGAGTCTGGGTTTGGCGGTTGCTAGGACAACGGTACTTGTCTGACTGCATTGTGCCAAGTGTAAAGTTTGGTGAGGGGGAATTATGGTGTGGGGGGTGTTTTCAGGAGCTGGGCTTGGCCCCTTAGTTCCAGTGAAAGGAACTCTGAATGCTTCAGCATACCAAGACATTCTGGACAAATCCATGCTCCCAACTTTGTGGGACCAGTTTGGAGCTGGCCCCTTCCTCTTCCAACATGACTGTGCACCAGTGCACAAAGCAGGTCCATAAAGACCTGGATGCAGAGTCTGGTGTGGAGGAACTGGACTGGCCTGCACAGAGTCCTGACCTCAACCCCATAGAGCACCTTTGGGATGAATTAGAGCGGAGACTGAGAGCCAGGCCTTCTGGTCCAACATCAGTGTGACCTCACAAATGTGCTTCTGGAAGAACGGTCAAAGATTCCCATAAACACACTCCTAAACCTTGTGGACAGCCTTCCCAGAAGAGTTGAAGCTGTTCTGTCAGATAAGGTGGACCAATGTCACACTGAACCCTATGGATTAGGAATGGGATGTTACTTAAAGTGCTTCTTTCATGTTCTTTATAACGGCAGAAAATCATTCCCTGAGATGAGGCAGTAACTGTTAGGTTTCTTGAGTTGAAAGGGTGGGGGAGGGGACAAAACTCTCCTTCACAAACACAGCGCAGTTTTGGAGTCGTGTGACCTCTGACTTCAGAGTAGGTGAAGTCATGTGAATTCTACAGCTGACCGATCCTAAAACAATAACCAATAAACGGTGAGACAACAGCTGATTAGCAGCTAGACATCATCTTTCTGAACATCCATCTTCTTTCTGAACCTCACCTCTACAGCTGAGGCTTAAGGCCCAATCCCAATTCTCTTTTTTACCCCTACCCCTTACCCCTTCCCCTTGGCCCTTGCACTTAAAACGAAGCTACAAGGGGTAGGGGTGAAAGTCAACCCCTTCAAATTGGGACACCCCTTCAAGAATCACTTACGTCATCAGTGATTCCTCCGGCTTGTGTGTAAGCAGATGTGCGCTGAGCTGTTGGCGCAAATCTGGAGAAATCAAGCCGTCTACAGCTGTGGATTAACGTTAACAAGCAAATTCAATTTTTGCATGACATCCTTGCCTGTGTTTTATCCCATGAAGACCAGCAGCGATGCTGCCGAATTTCTTATTGATCATCTAGACGATCAGGGCTGCAGAGCACCGCTGGTTTTCAGCCTGGTAGCGTTTATATAACTGAAGCGTCAATGTAGTACTCGCGATTTTTTTCATGTGCATTTTGCAAAAAAAAATGACCGTTAAAGATTTAAACAGCATTAAACTAGACTATATAATGGTTTTCACACTTTTTAAACTTTATTTATGGAGAAATATTTACATTTGTGGATGTTTTGGACTCAGTAGCAGCCATCGTCCCAGTGATTTTCATACCCCTTCGTTTGAAGTGTGCTCTCGAAAAATCTTCGTTTGAAGGGGTATATAGCCCTACCCCTTAGCCCTTCCCCTCCATCCTACAGGTATTGGGACACCCCTACCCCTACACATGAACGCGCAAAACGGAGGGGAAGGGCTAAGGGGTAGGGCCAAGGGGTGAAATGGGATTCACCCTAACTCTCCCAGCCAGCACCTTCTTAATCGCCGCCAGAGACGTCCTCCTCTCCTTGGACTGACTCGGCCACAGCAGGGTCCTGGCAACGTTAGCTTAGCTTAGCAAGTTTCAGTGTTTGTTTTTCGCTGTTCCTCTCAACATCTCGAGCTCAAAGCTGGAGGCGGGACTCATAAATGCCCGTACACATGATCCATGTTGAAAACGCTTTGCGCTGGCCGTCCCATTTTTTTCCTACGGAGAGAGCGGGTGCGCCGACTCATGGAGACCATGGAGAGATGATTCACTACAACCTGCAGGACTGCTGCCACGTCAGATCTGAACATGTGTTTTTTCTGCTCCCTTTTCGGCACAAAATCCCGGAAAATCGAAGATTTCTGACCGCAGAGTAACTAAGAGGAAGGAAACTGTCGTCTCTCCAGACTGAGCTCACGTTCGGCTTCCAGGACGTCTTCTCTTCCTCCCAGGATGACTGATATCAGCTCCTCTGCCACTTTCCGCGACTCGCACTGACTTTTCCTCCACGTTTTGTCTTTGCAAATGTGTAAAAGCTCTTTGTATGAGCCGTGAGACGGTGTTGCTGTTAGCAGAGACATCTGTGGACACAGTCAAAGGGAAAATGTCCCGCTGCCGTGTTTTGTTTGCGGTGTAATGGAGCCGGTTGTCAGTGGAAGTAAACACAAGGACGCAGTCGCTGTTCTGTATTTATTCATGTCCCAGATGATCCGCTGGAGCGGAGTCCATCTCCTCTAAATGGAGATTCATCATTAACTGTCGCTTAAACACACTGAAAACCTCAACAAATACATTATAATGGTGCTAAAATAAAATAAAATTGGATTTGGGATGTACAGTATGTCAGACTTGACAACACTAACTTATTGGAAAACATGAAATGGATAAGTATTTTACAGAAATGGTTTGTCTTAAACAGCAAAGGAAAAAACTCCCAACATTGTAGCTGAAGATGGTCTTTAATGGTTTGAGTTTTGTGTCTTTCCTTGCGAGGACAGAGGTTCACCTGTGAAGCGAAAGAACAATGAGGAGTACACAGAGAACATGTTAAACCCATTTGACATCCATTAAAAGTTGATTCCTCCAGCGCTACTATGCACATTATGCATCATGTGGCAGTGTACACAGAACAATGATTGGATAACAGTTTTTCTCTTTGTGGTTTTCACTCTTATTTTTCAGTAAAATTTTGCTCTGATGCCTGTTCGATGAGTAAAGCCTACTTGTCAGGAGAATAAAACATGGGATGCATTTTGCTTTGACCCATTTACCATGACTAGAATAACATCATGAATATTCCTTTCTTCACTACAAAATACTCAGTTATTCTTTTCCCTTACTTTTTGTGGAGAAAATTGGGTTATTCTGCTGCCAATGCAGTAAATCATTAAGGCAGTATATTACTATTTATTATACGGCTCTTTAGAATGCTGTTAAATGCTCCGTTGACTTGAATGGGTTTTCCCAACGTTCCAGCGGTCATTATTTTAGTCTAATGATCGCTGTAACAATATAATGACCGCTGTCAATGGCAACAGATCTTTTTTATTCCTTTTTTTAACCTGTGGTCTTACGGTGATCATAATATCCCTCCGCATCACAAGTAGTCCAGTCACTAAATGGCAAAAAACAACAGCAAGCGACCACTTGTGACCAAAAATGGATGACTTCTCAATAGACCTTTTTCACTAAAACCGGAAGTACATAATGGGTGAGAGTCTTGTCTTCCTGTGAGGCCAGACTTCAGTCAAACGTCAAAAATGGATCATGTTTCCACTCTGGAAATCACATTCAAGCCTGTTTACTCGACTCTGCCTCGATCTTCAGAACCAGAAGTTTTGCCTGCATTGTTTCCATCATGTGACCAACGATGCATTGTTTTCTCATCTGCACGTGTCGAGCTCCTCCCGGGATTTTAAAGAGAGGGAGTTTGTTAAGTTACCAAGCTTTAAATGTAATTCAATCATGTCCGAAACTGAATGTTTTTAGAGATTTTCTAGCAATTATTCATCATTTCTGATCTCAGAAAGCATCAGATTAGAATGAAATCAGCAGAGCTGCTCTGATAAGATTGACAGCAAACAAAACGTGACCATGCAGGTGTTATTAATGCATCCAGTACGTGCATAATGTCCGCAAATTAACGTATTAATGTCCTAAATTAACACCTCTGCTGAAATAATGCTTTTTTTTCTTTTTAAAGATTTCACATATAGGTTTGGTCAAACTTCCCTGATCACTTTGATTTCAAAATTATTGCTTTTACATGATCGTGAACAAAATAAGGATCACAGATGGTAGAATATCGTTGTAACGGATTTAACTGCAAGAGATCGCAGGATATCGTAGTTCATTCTGTGTTTGAAATAAAATAAAATAATATTATGTATGTTTGGTGGCTTTTGTTTAACATGCTTCTGTTGTAGCTTTGAGTAACATACATGTATTATTCTAGTACAGCTGTGGGTTACCAGTGTTTTCACGTACAGTGTGTTATAATGAGAGGCTGAGACGAGGCAGTTCAGGTCCAGCGATCTTTTACCGGGCCCGAACTGCCTCGTCTCAGCCTCTCATAATAACATACGTGAGAACATGAATCCCCGACTACAAAGCTGCATCATGTGCTTCTGTTCCACACAGTCCACCATGAAGATCCACTGATGACAGCAGCCACGACTTCACACAACACAGTTAAACTATCTCCATGCATGCAAGGACAAAAATACAAAACTCTTTTCTTCTACTGTAACACTGATGGATGAAAACAGGAACTCAGGACTGAGGCAAGAGTTGAGGACATCATTTTATTTTATTCATTTATTCTATTTTATTTTTGCTCTCTGACTGTATCAAATGTTTCCAGCAGGGATCGATGTGGTCACATCCAGTATAACAATCTGTGCTGTGTGGCTGACATGTCAAAATGATTCAGCATTTTATGACACTTCTGTTTTTCCGTCCCTATTAATGTCTATCATCGATGGATGTTGAAAAGTCCTGGAAATGGGTGTTGGACTGCTTCAGAGCAAAAGAAAAACAGCCCGGTGCTGCGGTGACTTAACTTTCCAGCTTGAGACATTGGTGTCGGAAGCAAAGATCCTCGCCTGTTGCATATTTTCGGTCAAAAAACAAGGAAGTGTGAAAAAGGTCTATTAATTTGAACGTCTTCGGCGAGAGTGGATATTTTGAGCATTGGGTCCAGGCTGAGTTTAAGGATTCACCCTCTCCAAAACGAAAAAGACAAAAAGAAGACCAGTGGTAAGACAGCTAACAGATAGCTGGTGCTAGGCCAAATTCCAGCTGCCATGACTCAACGAACAAACGTTGCTAAGCAACAGGTGCCCCGACTGTGGGGAACTATTTTATTCTTAGCGCAAAACACCAGAACAGCAGAGGAGGAAATGTCCAGCTCAACATACAGGAATAGCCGGTGCTAGCCAAAGGTGCTAGCACAAATTCCAGCCACCGTCACTCAACAAACAAACGTTGCTAAGCAACAAGTTCTCCAACCTGGCCTCGACTCTGGAGAACTATTTTAATCTGAGCGTAAAACATCAGAAAGTTATTTGACCCTCGTAAAAATAGAAGACTTTAATTTGAATTTGATTTTTTGCAAGTAGCCGTATAATAAGCGGGATGATGTATGGAACACAGGTCATTATCGGGAAATACTGACCGACAGGTTTTCACGTCGGGGTCTGCATTCACCCTGTTGGTCAGTATTTCCCGATAATGACCTGCGTTCCATATATTATCCCTTACTTATTCCGTGATATTAAACTTGTTTAGTTTCCGTCACTTTTTTTCATGACCTGCTCCTCCAGGACTTTACCAGCAAGCCCACAAAAGTTACATCACAACAGCCGGGAATGGTGTTCTTGCTTTTTTGCTGTACAAAACTCTAACAGTGTTTATGAAATTCGCAAAAAAAACTGCAATTTTTTGTCCCATAGCAATGAATAGGATTTCATTAGAATCAGACGAAATCAACCAAAAATCAAAGTCACTTTGGTGCTCTATAGTCAGCCATACCATCACATAGAAATATCATTCAAAGTTTAAAGGGGTTGCGAAAGATAAAACTTTCACCATGGGAAAGGATATTTAAATATCTGTTACAGTTTTGACACAATCGCAAGTTATGTTTTATTAAAAATCAGAAAAAGCCCCCAAATCCCTCCGCACTCTAAATTTTGAAGCATTTTCAGATGTGAAACAAATGCCCACAACTCCTATGGCTTTCATCGTACAGACATAAATTTTATATCAAAATGTAGGAAAACTTGTCAGCTTTATTTGGGACCTCTGCTCATAGTCGATAAAAAGCATGGTTTTCGAGTTACGCCGCTCCAAAGTTGACCTATGCCTCCCATTGACTTCAATTATAATGGAGAAAAAAATGACTACCTTTCTTTCCAATGTTTTAAACTCGCAAGCGTTTAAGTTCTGTCTGCATTAGGATAAAACAAAATACATTTGTGAGTTCCTAAGAGCCTTGTGACGTTCACGGTGAAAAAAATATTTTGATATCTCTTACGGTTTTCTCTCAAGGTAGAGTTGTTCGGGGAGTGCGCACAGACTGTATTCAGTGTAGTTCGGTCTCTGTAACTGCCATTTTCACACAGGCAGGCCCCGTTGCCTAGCAACGCTAAACGAGGCAGCTGCAGGTGTTCCGTCAGCTCCGTGTGTCACGCACACACATTTCCTCATGCTGTAATAATGTATCAGAGCAACTGGATAATAAACTGAATCCTCCACAGGTTTTTGTAACTTTTAACGGACCTGAGTGATTCTGGGCCGTCTGTCAGTGATACAGACGCGCGACAGCGCGCCTCTTCTCATCCTCTTTTTCTCTATTTTCTCACTGACTATCTTACAGTGTCTCTATAGATCTATCTATCTCAGTGTAGCGCACTTTTTCTCTTCTCAGTCCCTTCTCTCGCTCACTCAGAGACACACCATACATGTATGTTGACGTAAATGTGTACGTCTTTAGGATCTTGTCTGTCAGTACACGTGTTCCATTTTCGTAACATGGCTGCTGCTGCCTTGGACGAGGGTAGCTGCATTGGCAGTATCCGAAATTTCTTCAGAAATTTTCTAGTTAAATAGTGGAATTATTTCTGAGCACTCTTTGTTTATAGAGGGACAATTAGAAAATAAACTATTGGAGCAGAATAAATAACAATAGAACTTTGATTATATCTCCTACGTTAGTAGTAAAATGGCTAAAATTATAAATCCATATTTTCAAAGTATTGTTTTTACACTGTACTTGGCACCCAGCTGCCTTTATGCCTGCACTTCACCTTTGTCCTGTTTTATTGGTGACGTCTACCATGAGGTCACAACAGGACACCCCTCTCCTGCTACCTCATGAACGATGACGTCCTTAACACCAACACTGCCACCTCTGTCTGGGGAACACTCTCCAGCATCTGTCATCCTCCCTGGTGAGAGTGAATATTAGACACTGATTTCATAGTGGAGTGTGACATAATGCTTCCTTGCTCCTTCCTTTCTTTTCCCCATGGTTTTTCATCTCTTTTTTTTTTTTTTTGCATCCCTTGAAGGTTTTGCAACGACGAAGTACTAGGGCTCCATTGAGGAAAATTATTTTAAAGACTTTGAGAATAAGTTCACAATATATCGGGTAAAAAAAAATTTAACACATCAAAATTTTTCTAGTAGAGATATTGACATGAAATTTTCACCAGATGTCGGCAACAACCCAAGTAATGCACACATACAAAGAAATCCTACATTTATGTCCATAAATGAAGTTATGTGTAATAAAGTGAAATGACACAGGGAATAAGTATTGAATACGCTTACTGAAATGTATTTAATGCTTTGATTTTTGCTCTTTGTTAGTGATTACAGCTTCAAGACGCCTCCTGTACAGAGAAACCAGTCCAACACATTGCCCAGGTGTGATTTTGGCCCATTCCTCCATACAAATGCCTTCAAATCTTCTGTGTACTCGGATCTTCAGTTCTTTCCGAAGATTTTCAGTTGGATTGAAGTGGGGTGATTGACTGGTCCGTTCTAGCAGCTTTATCTTCTTCTTCTTCTTAAAGCAGCTGAGTGTTTCTTGGCTGTGTGTTGGGATGGTCGTCTTGCTGAAAGATCCAGCCTCTTTTCATCTTCAGCAGCTGCAGATGCAGCAGATTCTGGTCCAGAATGTCTCTCTACTTTTCTCCATTCATACTTCATTCAATGATTTGAAGTCTGCCAGTACCACATGCTGAAAAACAGCCCCCACAATGATGCCCCCACCTCCAAACTTTACTGTTGCTATGGTGTTGTTGTGCTCAAGTACGGTTGAGTGCATGACTTCTTGTTGTCTCTGAAACAACTGTAGCTGCTGGTTCCAGGTCTTTCTGAAGCTCTCCACGAGTGGTCCTGGGCTGTTGGAGAACCTTTCTGATGATTGTTCTGACTCCTCTGTCTGAAATCTTGTGAGGAGCACCTGGCCGTGGCCGCTTTATGACGATGCCGTGTTCTTTCCACTTCCGGATGATGGTCCCAATGGTGCTCACTGGAACTTTCAGAAGATTAGAAATGCACCTGGAACCAATGCCTTCAGTGTGTTTGCAATAATAAGGTTGCGTAGGTCTTTAGACAGCTCTTTGCTTTTACCCATCGTGCAATGGTTCTTGTCTGACACCTTGGTGATGAGAAACCTTTTTAAAGGCATCAATCAGGACTAAACCAGCTGATATTACTTTGCACTGATAGAGGACAGGATTACTTTCTAAATACTGACAGACTCCAGCTGCTTTCTTGGCTTTCCAGATCTTTTTGCACCTTCATTTCTTCATGTGAATACTTATTCCCTGTGTCATTTCACTAAATTACACATAACTTCATTTATGGACATAAATGTTAGGATTTCTTTGTATGTGTGCATTACTTGGGTTGTTGCCGACATGTGGTGAAAATTTCATGTCAATATCTCTACTAGAAATATATTTTCTGAGAGAAATGCTGATATGTTCAATAGTTCTTTTTTACCCGTGTGATTTTACGAGAAAGTTATTTTACCAGAATTAAGTTGTAAATCTACAAGAATAGAGTTGTAATTTAATAAGAGTAAAGTCTTGATATTTAAACAGATCGTCTTTCATTATTAAATATAAATATATTCAAAGATGTATTTAGAGTCTCTCCTCTCAAAAGTTAAAAAAATTAAAAAGCTTTAATAAAATATATAGTGGAGTTACCAATATACATTGGTTATCAATATTGTGGGAATATTGTGAGGATAATTACGTTTTTGTGCAGCCTCCTGCAAGAATCCGTTTAAACCGACATGCAGGAATGAGTTGTTTGGAGCTTTGAACCATATGATTGCCTGCCGGCAAGTTCGGTGTCTCCTCAATTGATCCAAAATCTCAAAGTAGTGGTAATGTCGCGGGCTTTGGTGCAGCAGACCCCGGCTCGGCACGGCACTCAGGCGAACCACTGTGGACCCTTGAGCAAGGTAAGGTCCTTAACCCCCACCAACTCGTCCCGGGGCGCTTTAAATGGCAGCCCACCATCTCAGGTTCAGCCTGTGATGGGTTAAATGCAGAGAGTAAATTTCCTAATTGGCTCACTAATTGGGATTAATAAAGTATATCTTATAATATAATAACCGGGTAACTGCAGCCACCAGCAAAGCCGGCACACGAGCACAAACTGATGCTACAACATTGTTTACTACGCTGATAAAGTCTTTTCCGTCGTAGTTCCACTTTTTAGTGTCTTTCAGTTGATCTGGATCATTTGCCGATGGCAGAAGAATCCATAACTATCCCTTACAGTGTTTGAATCCACAGCAGCCATTTCCTTCCTGTATCAAAACCGTTGAGGATGTGTATGCAGCATCAATGACGTCACATCCGCAGGACTGCGCGGAAAGTTCAGCCACCAAATCACAGCGCATTATGCAGCACACAGCCTGTTCAAGGCAACAGAGAGAGACGTGGGTGGGCTCGTTCTTTTTGGTTTTTAACACTTTATCACCCATTAGCATTAAAAAACTGGACATGCTTGTTTATTCTTTCACAATTCCTGCCTCTAGTCCGTTTAAATTTGGTGAGAGCACATTAAGTTTCCTCCTACATTGCAGAACCTGCGAAGTGACTATTGCGCACATGTGCATTGTGATTGCGATGCTCAAACGACATATCGTGCAGCCCTCTATCCATCCATCCATCCATCCATCCATCCATCCATCCATCCATCCATCCATCTTGGCCACTTTTCCCAGCTCCTGTGAGGGAATCCCAAAGCAATTCTAGCCCATGTTACCATTTTGGAGGATACACTGTGGGGACCATGGGCCTCCAGTGTATCCTCCTAGGGGCTTTTCCTAGAGGGACATGAAAACCTCCCCAGGAGCCATCCTAAGTGCCTGAGCCACCTGATTTGGTTCCTCTCTAAGTGGAAGTGCAGTGTTACTGTGAACCGCTTCTGGATGCCCAAGCCTCTCACGCTATCTGTAAGGGTGAGCCCAGACACTCTGTGGAAGAAACTCATTTCATTCACTTGTATTCGCAATCTCAGTCTCTTGGTACCCAGAGCTGGTGACCATGGGTGAGGGTAGGAGTCCACAGCCGACACCGCACCGATCTGCAGGTTGATCTCCTGCTCCGTCCTTCCCTCACTCATCAATAAGACTCAGAGATACCTCAGCTTCTCTTCTTGAAACACGGTTTCATTCTGGATCCGTCCCAAACAACACTGGTTTGAAGTTTCCCTTGCTTGAATGCAGGTCACAGGAGTCCCGTTCTGGAGCCTGGAGATGAAGCTTTGTGGTCACATCCCATGGGTCCTGGCTAGAATTAGCCCGAAAAGGTGACATGGGCCACCCCTTCCATTGGCTCGCCACCTGTAGGGTTGGTTAGGATGTAAGCTGAGCTTCAGAACCCCTTATCCTAAGTAACACAGAAGCATGCCAACATCACTAGTTATTGACCAGCCCTGGCAGGACCTCAACCCTAATTTTAAAAAGAATTTCTGGTATTTATGTGTACCTAGCCTGAGAGACTGCCTTTTTTAGGTGCCCTGCTTATAGGGCTTGAAAAGGTAACATAGAGGACTGGGAAATTGCAATGCATGGTGGATTTTACAGTCGACTGTCAAGTTTGTTTATACCGACTGCATGCACAGTGCTGCCCTCATTCTTTTTCTTTTGGTTTTCAAGATTTCCACAAGTTAAAAACATGTTGCAATCATGCTGTGTCATTAACTACCACAATTGTTCACACGATTGTTCCGGTAAAACAACAATGGGGTGAGATTTTTCTCATTTCCAATGTGGAAGCAAAGCCAAAGAGCACGGGTATGTGAGCTAATAGAAACGCCAGATGACCTGGACAGCAACCGTGAGGCAACCAAAAAAACCACTTTCAGCGCCATCACCCGACACATTTTGGTGAATTCACGGTATTTTTTAGACTGGTAAGTTCTGTTTTGTTACTAGTGTGTTGTTGTGTTAGTAATGTTATGCTGTTTCACATGTAAGTGAAAGTCATGAAAGTCATGAAAGTCCTGGAGAGACTCTTACTGGCTCACCTCAACAAGCAAGTCAACACCTTTCAGGACCCATTACAGTTCGCATATCGTAATGGGCTTGGGGTTGAAGACGCCATCATCTTCTTGCTTCAGAGAGCCCACTCTCATCTGGACCAGTCAGGCAGCACTTTGAGGGTCATGTTCTTTGATTTTTCAAGTGCATTTAATACTATTCAGCCTGCTTTGCTATGTCAGAAGCTCCATAACTTCCAGGTGGATCCCTCCACAACCACCTGGATTTACGACTACCTATCAAACAGACCACAGTTTGTGAGACTGAAAGGTTGTGTGTCTGAGATGGTGGTCAGCAGCACTGGAGCACCACAAGGAACTGTACTCTCACCATTCCTCTTTACACTGTACACCTCAGACTTCCAGTACAACTCTGAGTCCTGTCATCTGCAGAAATATTCTGATGACTCTGCTGTTGTGGGGTGTATTAGTGATGGACAAGAAGCCGAGTACAGGGAACTTGTCAATCAGTTTGTGAAATGGTGCAGTAACAATCAGCTCATCTTAAATACCAGCAAGACTAAAGAGATGATTGTTGACTTCAGGAGGAGCAAGAATAAGCAGCATAGTCCTGTCTACATCCTGGAAGAGGAGGTGGAGGTGGTAGAGAACTACAAATACCTGGAGTTCAGCTGGACAACAGACTCGATTGGAAATGCAACAGTGACTACATCTACAAGAAAGGTCTGAGCAGACTCTACTTCTTAAGGAAGCTGAAATCATTTAACGTCTGCACCAAGATGTTGCAGATCTTCTACAAGTCTGTTGTGGAAAGTGCAATTAGCTTTGCAGCCATCTGCTGGGGCAGCAGCATCAGAACCAGAGACTTGAAGAAACTAAACAAGCTGATCAAGAAAGCTGGTTCTGTGCTGGGGATAACTCTGGAGCCGCTGGATATGATTGTTCAGAAAAGAATGCTGCACAAGCTGATGAAGATGATGGAGGATTCTTTCCATCCTCTCCACAACACGGTGAAGAATCAACAGAGTGTGTTCAGTGGGAGGCTGCGTCAAGTTCGCTGTAGGACGGAGAGATACAGGAATTCATTCCTGCCAGCAACCATCACCCTAAAGAACAAGACTAACTGACTTTTTGTTTATTTAAAAAAAAAAAAAAAAAAAAAAAAAGTGAGCTTTTACAATACTGAATTTCCCTTCGGGGATGAATAAAGTATTTTTCATTTCATTTCATTTCATTTCATTCATTTCATGTAACATTTGGCTGGCTGCTAGCGTTAGCTAAGCTAGCTGAGGGCACAAACAAAGTAAAAGCAGACACCCTCTTACTCCATTTCCTCCAGTTATAGATTACTTTTGGGTTTATATCATTAATGTTCTCAGTCATAGCAGATTGACATTCAGACTTCATTTTAAAAGTAATAATGGGCGTGTCTTTGAGGGAGACCTGCGTATGAAAGGAACGAAACCCGTCCAGACTGGGGACCGTCAGAACATCTCGGACACACGGAGGTGAAAGCTGCAAATAACGCCAGATTTACACGGAGAAAAAGGAGAGGGTAGAGTGATACGGCAGTCAGCAATGCAACTGCAACATTCTCTTTGATTTGATCCCTTTTTCCACGTGTGAGTCGACGTCTCGCAGCACTTTGCTGCGTATAAACCAAAACTCTAGCATGTAAAGCCCACTTGATGCATTGTAAAATGTCACGTGTCTTTTCGAGCTCTATATGCAGTGGCAAAACTAACCTTTTGCTTATTAACTTAATCTTACCTTTTAGATGTGTTCCTGCTGTCAAATACAAGTCGAGCTAATTTTCTAAGAAATTATCAAATATCTTGGTTTCGATATCTAATATGTATTTTTATGCACTATTTTGAGAACAATACCGGTTTATGATGTTTGCAAATCAGTGCATTCTGTTTATATTTACATTACAAACAACATCCCAACATTTTTGTAATTGTGGATGGAATAGTGAAACATAAAAAGCTGGGTAGCACTTTACATTACAGTACGGTAATAACATGATAATAGTGTGGTAACAAGAGTATTACTGAGGTAATAGCTAAGTAAATACCTTGTAAAAATCAAGTAATTACCACAGTAATAACCCAGGTTATTTTCTGGTAGTTACACTGGGGATATTATGGTAACAATATACACTGGTACTAATGTTACTAGGTAATAAGGGATTTAAAACCTGTAACAATGAGAGGGAAAATGATTTAAAGAGGTGAAACTTTTTGGTAGTTGTATGGTAATATTGAAGTAATTATGTGGTAATTTAGAATTGTCTACAAAAGGTGAATAGGGAAAGATATGGGTATAGTGACAGACATGTCATAATAACCCAGAAATAACTGAGCAGTTTCTATGTAATAACCATGAATCAGGGGTGTAAAATGATCTATTACATTTTTTATGTCATACTATGGTAATAATACATTACATCACACATCAACACGCAAAACAATAACCTATGACATCGAAACATGTAAAAGATCATTTTACACCCCTGATTCATGGTTATTACATAAACTACTTGGGATGTTTCCAGGTTATTGTTTTGCATGTTGATGTGCAGTTTAATGTATAATTGCCTTAAAATAAAATGGAAATATTTAATTTACCATTTTGCAGCCCCTCTCATTGTTACAGGTTTGAAGTCCCTTATTACCTTGTAACATTTATACTAGTGTATACTGTTAACATCATATCCCCAGTGTCACTACCAGAAAATAATCTGGGTTATTACTTGATATTACAAGGCAATAACTTTCCTATTATCTTGGTATTACTCTCTTGTTACCATGCTATTACCATGTTATTACCATATCGTAATATAAAGTTCTACCAAAAGCTGGAATGGAGAACTGAAATTTGGTACATAATCAGTTTATGTTTGATAATTTTCCACACAGTGGATTTTCACCACCTAGCACTTATTTCAGTTTACAAACCTGTATTAATTACTTGATGGAAACCCATATAAATTCACCATTTTATTTTGCAAATTTTTTTGAAAATCAAAAATTGAAGTTTTTATACATTAGACTGAAACTCAGTTAATGACTCAACCTCCAAAGTGTAATCAGTCAGCCGAGCTAATTTAAAGCTTATTTCATATTTACAGTGCAGACATAAAAAAATGATAACAGTCAAATAGTCAACAAGAAAGCCAGTAGGTGAATTTTATATTTGGTGAGAGATCAATTCACGGTTCTGTCGCCATCAAAGTTTTGTAATCATTTTTATTTCTATCTTTTCAGGATTATTTTTTTTCAGTGATTTTTTTTCCTCACCTTATATTCTAAACAAGGAATGCATCACAGAATTACATTACTGCAACTCTCTAGCTTCTGCAACTCTAAAAATGCTAAATATCCTAGTCATAAAAAAGCAAATTTTGTAAAAATCTGTTAAACAAAAAGAAAAGAAAAACAAGACAAAGGAGCAACAAACAAACAGAAGTAACGTAATAAAACAAAATAATGTAAATAACCAAGCCATCCGAGGAAGATAGTGATCCTTTGTCAGTTTTGCACATAACCATGCAAAAGAGCCGGGTTAGTTTCTTAGTTCAACCAATGACGTGTGCCCGTGAGGCTTTACACCAGCATGCTTCAAGCCATGTCATTTTCCAAAGACCATAGGAAGCTCTAATTAGACGTGGTGAGACAGGTAGACTATTTCATATTTCATAGTTGTGTGCATCATTGACTAAAAGTGAATCATCTCTAACAGTATTCTCTCTGCCTGACTTTTGCTTATTCTCTGAACCTCGTCATTTCTCACTGTGTTCGTGGAAATAGAGAAAAAAAAAAAGTTTTCAAAAGAGTCGGAGTCGCAGTGTTATGGAGGCAATGTTATGCATCACATTAAGACATTTTCTTTACATTTTTGGAGAGGAATGTATCTGAAAAAGGAATGCAATGCTGTATTCAGACCAGTAACATCGTAAAAAAGCTCTGAAATTAGTAATTAAATAACCCTCTACTATTTATACATTCAGGCACTGAAAAATCACATGTCAATATGTAACTAAAAAAAGATAGTCGCTCTGTCCCCCCTCCCCCCACCCCCCCTTGGTAAGAACAGGGAAGCTGATACCTTGAAGTTGGCAAATGTGTAAATTTTCCTACCTAGTAGTAATGCCATATGCATCCCCTTTGATATACCTTTGTGTGACAGTTTCTCCCTTCCTTACCTCGCTGTAAGTGCATTTTCCAACACTGACCTCAAGTCGGAGCTTTCAAAGCTTCTAAAGCTTCCACCCTAGCCTACGTGAAAGAATCCATGACGCTTGTCTTTCTGTGAGGGCAATCATATGGTTTGTCTCGCTCTCCTCGCTGGACAGAGATAAACGGACAGATGGGTGGACGGATGTCCTCCGTGGAGGCCAGCAGGTGAGCTGAGGCGCTCAGCTCCGCAGACCAGCTTCCCCTCGTTGTTAAGGACTCTCCGGTGTGATAGCCAGCTCTCACCCCAGCGACCCTGAACTCAGTCAGTTTTAACTATACAAGGGCTTTTACAAAAAAGCTAACTTGAACAGCCATACAATGGCTAAAACATAAACCATATCTCTACTTATCTCGGTTTTTAATTTCTTTTTTTGTTTTAATCTCTGTCTTTTTTTGGATGCATTTGTCTTTTTTGTTTATTTAGTCTTTGTTTGCCTTTCTTTGTTCTTTTTGAGTAGCTCTAACCCAGGCCCG
This sequence comes from Atherinomorus stipes, assembly GCA_023101725.1. Taxonomy (NCBI): domain Eukaryota; kingdom Metazoa; phylum Chordata; class Actinopteri; order Atheriniformes; family Atherinidae; genus Atherinomorus; species Atherinomorus stipes. The sequence continues at coordinate 175,262 of JALJCO010007506.1, read as the reverse complement.
TGCTGAGAGGCCTTGTCACAGAGGAGTGGGGTTTTTGGATTTTTTGGTTGATGTGAAGTAAGGAAGAAGGGAATTACAGGGAAGAAGAGGTCAAGATATGGGTTGAGACGTGGATACGGGGGCGACTTGGGCTGGAAGGGACTAAAGAGGCGCGTTAGTTTGGGAAAGGCAGGGCCTGATGGTGGTTACAGAAGGTTTCGTCAAGGTTATCCGCTATCAGAGGAGGTGTGTGGTGCTGTGGAGGGAGAGCGCCGCCTACGGGTGGTGGAAGTCCAAGATCGCTCAGAGCGTTCAGAACGCTCCGATGCTAGAGAAGCGGGCCGAAAGCGGTGAACAAAGCCGTCCAGGAAGTCCTGCTGCTGCTGGGTTATGGCTTGGGAGATGAGGCAGGGCAGCGCCTGCAAGCTGCCTGTCACCGAGTCCAGCTTGTCCTCCAGTGTGCCGATGCGCTTGTCCAACTCCTCACTGCGCTCCTGGAGCTCCGACACCAGGTCATACATCACATTCTGGGTCTGATGAAGGAGAGAAGGGACAAAATAAGCATTTTGAACAGAAAAACAGAAAAAAGGTCAACAAAGAAATGACATGAAGAATACAGTTATGTGAAAAAGTGTTTGCCCCCGTCCTGATTTCTTATTTTTTTGCATGTTTGTCACACTTATATGTTTCAGATCATCAAACAGATTTCAAAATTGGACAAAGATAACACAAGTAAACACAAAATGCAGTTTTTAAATTAAGGTTTTTATTAGTATGGGAAAAAAACATCCAAACCTCCATGGCCCCGTGTGAAAAAGTGATCTTCCCCTAAACCTAATAACTGGTTGTTCCACCTTAGCAGCAACAACTGCAATCAAGCGTTTGTGATAACTGGCAGTGAGTCTTCTACAGCGCTGTGGAGGAATTTTGTTCCACTCATCTTTGCAGAATTGTTGTAATTCAGCCACATTGGAGGCTTTTCCAGCATGAACCGCCTTTTAAGGTCGCCACAGCATCTCAATGGGTTCAGGTGGGGCTTTGACTAGGCCACTCCAAAGTCTTCATTTTGTTGTTCTTAAGCCATTCAGAGGTGGACTTGCTGGTGTGTTCTGATCATTGTTCTCTCAAACCCAAGGCGCTTCAGCTTGAGGTCACCAACAGATGGCCGGACGTTCTCCTTCAGGATTTTTTGGTAGAAGCAGAATTCATGGTTCCATTTACCACAGCAAGTCTTCCAGGTCCTGAAGCAGCAAAACAGCCCCAGACCATCACACTACCACCACCATATTTTACTGTTGCTATGATGTTCCTTTTCTGAAATGCCGTGTTACTTTTACGCCAGATGTAATGGGACCTCCACCTTCCAGAAAGTTCCACTTTTGTCTCGTCAGTCCACAGAGTATTTTCCCAAAAGTCTTGGGGATCATCAAGATGCTTTCTGGCTAAACTGAGACGAGCCTTTATGTTCTTTTTGCTCAGCAGTGGTTTTGGTCTTGGAACTCTGCCATGCAGCCATTTTTGCCCCCCAGTCTCTTTCTGATGGGGGAGTCATGAACACTGACCTTCATTGAGGCAAGTGAGGCCTGCAGTTCTTGGATGTTGTTCTGGGGTCTTTTGTGACCTCTTGGATGAGTCGTCGCTGTGCTCTTGGGGTAATTTTGGTCGGTCGGCCCCTCCTGGGAAGGTTCACCACTGTTCCATGTTTTCACCATTTGTGGATAATGGTTCTCACTGTGGTTCTCTGGAGTCCCAAAGCTTTAGAAATGGCTTTGGAACCTTTTCCGACTGATAGATCTCAATTGCTTTGTTTCTCATTTTGTTCCTGAATTTCTTTGGATGGCAGCATGATGTCTAGCTTTTGAGGATCTTTTGGTCTACTTCACTTTGTCAAGGAGGTCCTATTTAAGTGATTTCTCCCTGACTAATAAAAATATTCATTTAAAAACTGCATTTTATGTTTACTTGTGTTATCTTTGTCTCACATTCAAATTTGTTTGATGATCTGAAACAAACAAGTTTGACAAAAATGTAAAAAAAAAAAAAAAAAAAAAGAAATCAGGCAGGGGGCAAACACTTTTTCACACAACTATATGTTCTACAAACTGTCCACAAAGTTACTGTATAGGCATCACATAAAATTTGTACAGTATGCAGCACAAAGCCTGTGGGAAGGGGGAAAAAAACCCTTTCATCATCATAAATTTCATGAGTACACAGTTTACATTTACCTAATCAGTATAAAGAGAAAGAAATACTGTCCGGAAGTACAAAGGGGTGGAGTATAGCTTCAGCAAGTCAGCACAGATTTTATCTTCCCATAGATTTAACAGCCCGCAGCTCCAGTCCATTTATAGCTGGAGACGGTTTTGATTGCTTTATGCATTCAATAGACACAATCCATTTATGTAATTGAACGCATCTTCATTATTTAGACACTCATTGTTCTGCTGTGGGTGCAGCAGTGGTCAGTCTTACAGTAAGTGGGCTCTACAGGTATCCTTCTGATGAAGTGAAGCCTATACATTAATGAAATTATATTTGTGTTGTCTCTCTTGACTTATACCTCCATTTTGTCTCCAGAACAGCATTAATTCCTAGTGTGATAGTTTTAACAAAGTGTTGGAAACATTCCTCAGAGGTTTTGCTCCACATTGACATGAAAACATCAGAACTGCTGCAGATTTGTTGGCGGTTTTATACACATTTTTTTAATTTTTAAAAAATAAAAAAAAGAAGAAAAAAAAAAAATTAAAAAATAATTAAAATTAAAAAATTTAAAATTTAAAAAAAAAAAAAAAAAAAAGTGGGGTTTTTATTTTTTAAAAAAATTTTCATAAATTCAACTTAAAAAAAGGGGGTTTTCCACCTGGATTTATCCAGGCCTGCAGGCCCTGCATATCCAGGATGACAATCTCCTGTTCCACAACATCTTTTAATTCCTTTCTCTCACGATGAGAATCTCCCATTCTACCACATCCCAAAGCTGCTCTGTTGGACTGAGATCTGGTGACTGTGGAGAACATTGGAGTCCAGTGAATTCATGGTCATGTTCCAGAAAGCAGGTGGAGATGATGTCATCTTTGTGACATGGTGCATCATCCTGCTGGAAGCGCACCAGAAGATGCTCCACTATGGTCATAAAGGGATGGACATGGTCAGCAACAGTAGTCAGCAGGATGGATCCATGCTTTCATGATGTTTCTAGAGTCTGAGCCGAGCATCTGAATGTGGAGCTGAAATGGAGACTCATCAGACCAGCAACGTATCTCCATCTTCTAATGTCCAGTTCTGGTGAGTCTGTGTAAATTGTAGCCTCAGTTTCCTGTTCTTAGCTGACAGGAGTGGGACCCGGTCTGGTCTTCTGCTGCATTCTGGTCCAGACAACTGCTGCTACGAGATTTCCTCTTCTTCAGACCTGGAAACCCTAAGAATGCTTGTGGTGGAAATCCCAGTAAATACTCAGACCAACAACTATTAAATCTCCTTTCTTTCTCATCCTGATGCTCAGTTTGTGTCCGGGTAAGTCTGGCTAGAAGTGATCTTTATAGAAAAGTAGACTAAGTTACTTGACCTAGTTCCCAGGACGGGGTTAGGGCTTTTTGGCCACAACTTTTCCATGAAGACCACTAGCCAGACTAATCCGGACAGTAGATGAAGTGTACCTGGATCCCACTGGTTTCTTGGTTTCTACCAGTTCTAAGCTTATGGCACGACTGGACATCCTCTGGTTTTCAAGGGAAAGAAGCCTGATATAGTTTCCAACTGCTGCATTAAGCGTCCTTGGCAGACCCCTGCATCTGTGATCCTCAGCATAGGAGAAAAATTCTCCTTCTTCCTCCTATGGTGCTATTTCCCCTTTCCCCCTTTCTCCCCTCTATGAATCTCCCCCCCATTATGCATCCTCTCATGTTGTCCACACTTCTGTGGAAGAATCCTTCTTCTTCCCTCCTTTATTTCTCCTATTTAATTCCTTCCTCTCGCCCCGCTGTTTTTTTCTCCGTCGATTAGTTTGGATTTAATTAATTGGTAGGAGGTGGGTAGAAGGTGGCTGGTTGTTGGATAAAGGATGAAAGGGGAACTTTTTCACGCCCAGATCTTATGTGCATCTATGTACTTTGTACATATAAGATTTTATGCTGGTTTGAAATAAAAGGGTAGTAACACCAACTATTGATGTGAATCAGACTTTTTTTGTTTGCCTACTTTGCATTTTGAAAAGTTATTAAAATAAACAATCATTATTTACATTTTTGAAAACATTCTTAGGTAACAAATTTTTTCACACCTATATATGTAAGTACATACATACATGTTGTACACTGTATACTCTATATATACCGTATGTAAACATACTGTATACAAATATACATGCAATCAAAGTGTTCTTTCCGAACAGAGCTAAAAACAGGGCTGTTGAGCTACTGTGGGGTGCTCATAGATAGATTTAACCGTTGAGCACGGTAAGGGCAAGTAAACACACATTAAAGGGTTTAGCCTTAGAACCTGCTAAAATACACTCTGGAGTGCAAATGCCATCCACATCAAATGAAGCTACAGTAATGCACCTCCCTTTGAACCCCCTTTCTACTGTGATGTGTCAGCAGGACACAAGCTACTGAGACATGGCTGCTTTCTGTATGTTGTTAGGTCCATGTTCAAGCTTGAAAACTAGCTTTTCTGACTAAAAATGAGTCTTTGGCTGAAAATCTCTGTGGTTGTCACAGATGTAGGGCGAGCAATTTCCATTAACAGATATCTCAATATGAACATGCACAGTTTGGAAGCAAGGATCAGGACTTTGGAACTCATAAGTTTGATTGCAAAAGTATCCGATAATGTTTTGGTCACTAAAAACATTATCGAGCAATTTAGGGATTTCTAACATTGATTTTCATTTTTTTTTTTTTTTTTTTTCCCCAAAAAAACTCACTCCTCTCTTATTTTGTCTTTTTATTTTGTTTGTGTGAGCTTCCCATCCCCTCCCCCTCTCCCACTCCGGGCATCTCTCTCTGCAAGGCCTTAAAAAATTTTTTTTTTTTTTCCCTTTATATTATCATAACTATATCATTCTTTTTTATATTTTTTTATACTTAATATTCTTCCACCCCTCTCTGAGAGCTTTTTTTTTCTTTTTCTTTATTTTTTGTTACTCTCCCTACCACTATACCCCCCCCTCTTTCCTTCCTTAGTTATTTAAATAAAAAAATCTTATAAAATTCATCATTAAAGATCCGGATTATTATTATCAATAATATTTATAATAAATTTTTTTGATCTTTTCTTTTATTTAATTTTAATTGGATAATTACCTCTTTTTTTCCCCCCCCAAACCAAAACAAATTCTATTTTTTTTTTTTTTTTTTTATAAAATTTCTTCTTCCTTTATTAATCTTATATATATAAATTTTATTAATTAATTTTTTTTTTTTTAATTGATTTATTTAAATTAATTTAATTTTTTTTCTATTTTTAACAAAATTTTATTTTTTTTCCTTAAAACCAATTCCTGAGCCCCCCATTAACTGCACCCACGACTATCGATTAGCATGAATGCTAACTTAACATTGAAAAACCCATAGACAGGCTAACGCAATTAGCATCACTACTGTTGTCAAAACGTTTAACACAAACAACGTTCCTTCAAACGTTTATCACTTTATACTGACATCAAATAAACGTCACTGATCATTTACAGACATATGTTGTACAGAAAACATGCAAAAGATGATGAAAAACATGAAGCTCCCGTGCAGGAATGTCACGTTACAAGAAACTACGGCAAGTTTGAGAGAACAAAAATGTCCTGTGCGGCAATTCCACTGCCGGCTTTCTTAAAGGATCTGCAGCACCGGACATACCGACATGGGAAAATATGACGTCGGTTATCTCTGTAAATGTCGGCGTCGGTAAATTTTCGGTTTATCGCCAAGCCCTAATCTGAGATGTTCTAAGAGTAAAATGGGAGGCAGAACGTCCAGTTATCAGATGCTCTTTGTGGAACAAACTTCCAGTCTGGCCTCAAGAAGCAGAACTGGCTCCCAGTCTGACTTTAGGAAGCGGAACCGACTCCCAGTCTGACTTCAGGAAGCAGACTGGGAGAACTACATCTCCCAGCCGGAGATCCAGGTTTTTTTTCGTTGTCCGCAGACTTTCATTTAATAGAATTCACTGGGTTTAGGACACAAAAAGGTCCATAAAAGTGCACAAAAACTTGTCAATATTCCTCCATACTGCTCGTCCAATGTAATCCAGGTGTCCTGAGTGGGTAGCGTCTATAATATACTCGAAACGACATCATTTAGTATATTTTTATAGCCTAAACAGTAGGACATCGCACTTCTGCGATGCGCGTCCATGTGAGTTCACAACACTAGGGAAGCAGCAGCAGATGAGATCGCACATTCTTTCTTCCTTTCTTTAAAATCAATAGCCAGCCCCTCTTGTGTTTGTCCGCAGCTCATTCGCTCTTAGCACAATGTAAACAGCAAATTTTTTCCTCTACACTTGCATTATCAGCAGAGTAGGCGCCGAACGCCTTGGGACATCCCTTGACGCGCGTCGGGGGCGTCAAGACGCTGGAAATCAAGCATCTGACTTCTGGACCCAGCATCTGGACCCAGCGCCCAACTTTGGGTGTTTTTGACGCCCAAATCGCATTTGGTGTGTACGCAGGTGATGTTGATGTAAGACTGTTTAAGCGTTGGTAAGAAGGTTTTATGTTCACCATGGGGTGTTGGTCAGAACACGTAGGACTTGCTTGTACTTTATTTCACATGGCTGCTACTTAAAGCCCCCCCCCCCCCCTTTTATCTTCCTCCTCCTATATACGAGGATTCCCCTTTTACTTTCCCTTCTTACTTCTAGGTTTGCTTCCCCCCCCCCCCTCCCCCCCCCTCCTCACAAATTCAAAAAAAAAAGAGCAAGTACAACCCCCCCCCTCCCCCCCCCTTCTCTTTAAATTATTTTCCCCCCTTCTTTTTTTTCTTTCTTTTGGATGGTAGCCCCCCCCCCCCCCCCCCTAAAATAAAAACGACTCAACCTTGACTTCCGATTTGGAAATTTAATTAATTTTATTTTTTTTTTTTAAAAATAATTTTTTTTTCTCCCCTTTTTCTCTTTTTTATCGAAATAAAAACAAGGGCGGAGCTTCCTTCTCCCCCTATTGGGAGGCGGCCAATCACAAGGAAATTTTTAATAAAGACCCCGAAAAGCTGCCCTTTGACCCCAAACCCCTCTTCTATAATATAAATATACCTGGGAATAAAAATACCCAAAAGTTTTTTTAAAAAAAAAACATTCAAAATGCATTCAATAATAATTGAGAACACAGAAATATTAATGAAATGACCACGGAAGTACAACTTTAAAGCACCCGGGGAGCAGTTGGTGGGGGTTGAGGACCTTGCTCAGGGGTCCACAGTGGTTTGCCTGAGTGCCATGACAGGGACTTGAACCTGGTTCCTCCGCACCAAAGCCCGCGACATTACCACTAGGCTACCCACTCCCCAAATTTACCAGTCACTCTTAGGCCTGCAATATACTTGCTGTGGACACAAAGGTTCACGCTAGCAGTCTGCGTCGTCTGTGAACATACTTGCTGCAGCATGTCGCGGCCAAAACGCTCAATACTGGAGGCCACCGCTGGGAACAGTACCCAGCACTTGGACACTGAGGTCAATCTGCCGGTAAGATTGTATTTCTGGGGCATACGTGAACAACCCAGGTGTATGTGGAAAGTGGACAATGTGGACAACTTCTCAAGGAGGAAGTTACTTTTGCTGCTGCGAAAGAAAAAGAGGTCTCGTCGCCAGCGGAGGTGGTATGTGCGGCCACTTAACCAAATCGCGGAGAAAGTCGCACGAGCACCTCTGGCGTTCAAGTCGATATTGCACCACGCGTGGCAAGTTACCTCGCGGGGTGTGTGGCCACCCCCACGCTTTAACCGAGCGGAACTCAAGCAATTACAGAGACCCCAAGCTGCTTCCAAACCACTTTTCCTTCTTATTTTAGACACAAACTACCCCAAACAGTCGGAATTTTTAAGATTGGACATGCAGAAGTTGAAAATCCCACTTTTATTCCACTTGCAACTGACAGTAGTCAGCCAGCAGTGGAGGGTCAATGACAGGGTCTGTTTGGACATGTGTCCATTCCCATTACGCAGCGTCCATCAGGGTGTGTTCCCCCTGCTATAACCGACAATTTATTATTTATTATTTTTGGAGGGGGAGGTGCTTCAAGTTCATTTTGCTTGGGGCCCCATAATTCCTTGAAACAGCCCTGCCAGCAGCAAGAAAATTCCATCCCTAAATCACAACAGCACCGTAATGCAACAAATTACAGGCTTACAGGTAGAATTCCAGGTAGTTAAGGTGAATGCTGGATGGAAGTTAGTGTGGTCTATAAACAGAAATACAAAGCCATTAGGAACATTCATTCGGCAAATAAACACATTCAAGGTATTAATTATTACTAATAAATCCCTTCCAGTTAGGACTAAACATGCATACGTGTTCAAGGCTAACAGTTACAGTAACTGGCATGTAACAGGTCAGCTAGCTTAATAGCATGAAAAGGCACATGGTGAATGGAGGAACACTTCTGAATAAGTAAATCAGCTAAATAACATTAAAGGCTAAATAAACATCCTGTTCAGGCAGAAATACAAATAGTTACTTCCAGTTCTTCACAGACGCACACAGTTCACCATCTTCACCTGCTAGAAGTCTGTCCAACAGTCTTCTCCCCTCGTGCTCACTGCTGCTCATAAGTTTCATTTCTGCATCCTGACATCATGTGCTCAGTAGCAGCTGCACACTTCTGCCACAAGGGGGCACTCACGCCTCATCAACAGCCTTTCCAACATGAATCTCACAATGATAAAGAATCCTTCAGAACATTCCTGGATCCAGAAGGTGATCCGGATCACCACCAACATTTAAGGGGTTCATCCTTGGACTGAGACACACGGCTGGTGAAGATTTTAGGTCAATCTGTCCAGAACTTTTTCCATAAAGTTGCTGACAGATGGACGGACGGACGGACAAACCAACGCTAATGAAAACATTGCCTCCTTGGCGGTATTGATGTTGTTTCGAGTAAATTTTGGACGCTACCCATTCAGGACACTTGGATTACATTGGACGAGCAGTATGGAGGAATATTGACAAGTTTTGTGGACTTTTATGGACCTTTTTGTTTTCGAGCGCCGGTGAACTCCAGTATATGAAAGTTGGGGGAAAACGAAAACTTGTCCGATCTCCGGCTGCATTTGAGATATTGAAAAAGTGCTGCAGAGTCTTGCTCAGCATGAGGGGGAGTAGAAAATGAAGGACCATCATTCTGTGGGTGTTGCATCCCTTTAAGTGTACAAGGACGTTTTAACTTGATAGCACAAAAGTATTGTAATGAGTTCATTTTGCAGAAGTGTTGCCATCATGTAAGTAATTACTTTTTGAAAGCAATAATCCTCCATTTATGAAGACACACGCCCAACCAGTTGAAGTACGTTACATCCTGTTCTTATTATATAAAAGAATAAAAAAAGTGGTGGAAAAACAAGTGTTCCTCTCACAAAACAGCTTTTCTTTATTTTTTATCTAAAATATTAATCAGGAAAGTCATTATTGATGTAAGTAGTCAACTTTGATAAAAAACAATGAAGCATTTTGATATAAACAGGTGATCTAATGGACTTGCCTTCGCCAGGTCCACCAAGGTGTTTGCCTGATCGTTGAGTTTCCTCTGCTCCATCTTCACGCTGCGCAGTCTGAGTGGGAGCAAAGGGAAGTATGAGCAGGAGAAAGAGGGAAAATAGGAGGTAACCAGGATAGAAGCAGGAAATGGGAAGAGAAAGGGAGGATATGTGGTTTCAGGAGTGGAGCAGGTTGTTCGGGGTTAGAGGGGACAAGAGGAGGCCAATAGAGAAAAAGAAGGAGGAGGAGAAACACATTTTATCAGGAGCTTTCTCATTGATGACATCAAGAAAGAGACATGCACCGCAAACGTCATTTACATATCTGTGCAAACAGATACTGTATATATTTGTTTATGTATATATACAGTATGATAGATGTGTATATTAAGCAAGCATTCCTGGTCCTGGTATTTACAATACCAACCAATACATGCAGAATTACAGAAGCATACTACACCCATTTTGAACCATGTTTGATTTTTTATGAGAAGCTGCATTTATAATGCTGGCATGAGGAGGAGTTTTGATTCTGACAGATAATCCAGTTACAAGTAGAGGTGGGTGATGTGGCGTTCTAATATCCTGCTCTGGGAAATGCTTTCCAGAGTACTGTAACTCATACTCACATGCCTCTTTTACTTCTAATAAGTAAAGCAAACTGTTCAAATCATACTGTATCTCCCGAAAATCCCCCCCAAAAGATCCCCATTGCACTTGCAATGTGTCCTTTCCCACTTTTGGGAACTATAGATAAAAGTTTGGACACACCCATTAAAGGCCCACAACGGAACTTTTCTCAGTAGCTGCGTTTACATGGATCCAAATATACCGATCGCTTTCGGTTTAAAAGCTCTTTCGGAATGAAAACGTTCCATGTAAACACCTCTTTCTGAATGAAAAGTGCTGAACCGAATGAATTTTCATTTGGTTTCACACGGGCAGAATATTCCTTTCCCCAAACCGAACGGGGCATCATGTAAACGCTGAATCAGAAAGTTGTGAGGATGCGCTCTTACAGCGCATGCTTCAATACGTCAATGTGCAACGAGTGACGTTTCCACACTTTGACAGATGGCTGTGAACAACGTCATTCCCTTAACAGCGACAGAAAGTCTGTTTTTTACTCAAACACCGTCTCTTGGTTGTCTGCAGTATGAGCTCATGAGGATCAGCTGCTGATTCCTGCAGAAACTACAACAACTGTGACGATCAGTTTTTAGCCCTCTGTCGTTGGTAAATAATGTGATGTAACATCATTCTGCGTATGTCAGACAGGATTATTCAGAATAAATGTTGGCGCATGTACACACCAGATCCGAATGAATTAGTTCCCATGGAAACAGCTGCCCTGAAATCCTCAATCAGAATGATGTCATTCCGAAAGGGAAAAAAGTCTCCATGTAAACGTGCCCACTGATGGGCCCCCTATCAACGGCTAAACTTCATCATCTTCATCGTACCTGTTCTGTGACTCCCTCCAGTCTAATCTTGACTCTTGTTCCGTCCCTTCCTCTCTTTCTTCTCCTCTCTTCCTCCGGTAATGTTTCCTTGCATTTCTTTGCTGAATCTGATATGATGCGCGTTGAAAACACCCGCTGTGTTCATGTCTGGTTCATATCTGTTTGCTGGTAAGTGACGCGTTGCAGCAACCAACAGTCGGCTGCAACGTCACGGCCGTGTCCCGGATAGAAAAGTTACATACTGCTGTTTCTGAGCCTCGGGACGCCGCTGGGCAGTGACGGCTCAAAAATGCACGTAATGAATGTTGGTGTGACATCAAAACGAGTCATAAACGCAGAATTTTAAGGTCTAAAAGTTACGATGTGGGTCTTTAAATGCAGTGGGAAATGCAGTGTGTCATAGCTTTACACAAAGAGTGTATATACTGTGTGTGTGTGTTAAGTGGCCTCTATCATGGTGATAATGACAATCTTAAAACAAACGTCATAATGTATTACATGTAACCAAGCGAACCCTTTATGTTGCATTGTAAAAAGAATGTATTTTAGGGGGAAAAACCTTAAAGGAAACCTTTTTTTTTTAACCTGGACCTCATTTTTTGTAATTTATACGTGCATTCACTCGCAGGTAAAATTTCTGTTGGATCAGCGCGAGCATACATCACAACCCAGAATTCACACGACCACGAAGCAGGAAGGGGGTGAAAACATGGCTCGCATTTGAACGGCATCTGATGGCCTGTGAGCCTCAAAGACCTTTTTTGCACCGTTTTTTAAAATCTTTTCTCCACCAGCCTGTCTTTGAAATAATGCTGAAATGTGGTTCAGTTATACTAAAAGTCTTACTGTCGAGGCTAGAAAAGATACGAGGCAAACTAGTGTCTGCTGGACTCAGTGATGTCATCGTCTGCCCGCTGGTGCCTGGTTGGACAAACCTACACAACGTCTCACCAGGTAAGCCCCGTGTTCAAAACATTTATTCTTCATTGAATATTAATTTCCCGACGGATTTTTAAGAAATCTTTGCTGTACTTCGCAGAAGTTTACACTCACCGATCAAATCGCTCGAAGCTCATCTGTATTTTACTGATGATGATTTTGTGCATGTTTATAACGCTGCAAATGCTTTTCTGCAATCTTTTGGCTTTTATTCTTATGAGAATATTGATGGCAGTAATCTGGATGAACGTGATCGTTAACTGTCCTGAGGAGACGGGAACAGCAGGCGGCGCTGTGATTCTCTACATCGACTGATTTAATGGTGTTTTCTATAATCTGTACAAAAACAACTACAGAGTCTTAAGAGTGAGACCACAATATGTGTTTATTATCAGTCACTGAGCGATCCGGATATATTGTTAGACGTTTCCATGGTTTCCAGTGTGAACTGTCAGCATAGGAGATTATCACGCTTCCGCGTTCCGGTTTCCGGAAGTTGAAACATTTGGCACTTCCTCTTCCGGGCCATGTTAACGACAGCCGTTTCTGCTCTGTTATGCTGTTTAAATCGTATAAACTCCAAACATATTTAAGTTTTCATTCCAGACTGAAGTGATACTGGATCAAAAGCTGGATCAAAGCGATCGATTCGCCGCGGTGAAGGGCCGAACTTTATAATAAAACACACGTTTGTTTGTCGCCGGTGGGGCACGACACCGGCACTTCACAGCATGCTAGCATTAGCCAGCTAGCGTTTACTGATGTGCTTAACATTGTGCGTCTTAAAACACACAAACATCTGAAAATCGGGTCTGTACCTCCCCGTTTCCAGTGGAACAACTGGGGACTGCCAAGAAAGGAGACGCTTTCAGATGATTGTGTGTTTTCAGCCGCACAAAGTTAGGCACGTTATCGAGCTGGCTAATGCTAACCTGCTAATACGACTGCGCAGTCTGCCGGCCACAAACAAACGTGTGTCGTTTTATTATAAAGTTCGGTCCTTCACCGCGGTGAATCGGTCGTTTTAATCCACTTCTTCCTTAGCATCACTTCAGTCTGGAATGAAAACTTGGCATTGGCGTTTATCCGATTTACAAAGTTTAACAGAGTAGTAGCTGGCGGACTATTGTTAGCAGGTTAGCATTAGCCAGCTTGATGACGTGCCTAACTTTGTGCGGCTGAAAACACACAATCATCTGAAAGCGTCTCCTTTCTTGGCAGTCCCCAGTTGTTCCACTGGAAACGGGGAGGTACAGACCCGATTTTCAGATGTTTGTGTGTTTTAAGACGCACAATGTTAAGCACGTCAGTAAACGCTAGCTGGCTAATGCTAGCATGCTGTGAAGTGCCGGTGTTGTGCCCCACCGGCGACAAACAAACGTGTGTTTTATTATAAAGTTCGGCCCTTCACCGCGGCAAATCGATCGCTTTGATCCAGCTTTTGATCCAGTATCACTTCAGTCTAGAATGAAAACTTAAATATGTTTGGAGTTTATCCGATTTAAACAGTATAACAGAGCAGGAACGGCTGTCGTTAACATGGCCCGGAAGAGGAAGTGTCAAAATCCGGGAACTTCCGGTAAGCGTGATAATCCCCTATTGATGCGCTAGCCGCTAGCCACGTAGCACGTCGTTCGGGGCTTTTTCTGCTGTTTCAGGAACTGGAAAAACATCTTCTCATGTCCGTGTGGTCGTTATGTTTACGGCAGCTGTACACAGCGGGACTTCTTCGTATTTCCAAAGTAGAATAAACAAAGATTGATGAGTAATGCAGCAGGTAATCAAACGGCTCCCCAATGCAACGAAGCAATGTTTTCACCCCCTACCTAATTCCTGGATGCTCGCGGTGATCCATAAGGTTTTATCTGCAGCACAGCTCCTTATTTTCACCAATACTTTAAGACGAATGAACAAACGAACGACTGTATTGTCCTGTGAGTTCAGAGTTAGCTTGCTGTTCTCTGGCTAGCTGTTTTTCTCTCAGCTGTGCTGCAACGGCCAGTAGACGAGTGGAGGGCGCCTTAAATAACTAACAGAGAGCTAAATCTTCATCCTCTATGTTTAAATCCTCCCATAAATCGTGGGTAGATCATAAATGCAAGCAGCAGAAATTAACTTTCATTGTTAAATAAACCACGAGGAAATAAAATAAAGCAAAATAAAGCAAGTTAGAATAAAATCAAATAAAATTATAAATTAAAACAAAAGTAAATGCAGCAAATAAAAACCAAATAAAATAAAATAAAAAACAAATTAATAGAAAATGGATTTAAATTAATCTGAAAATAAGATCAATTAAAATATAATAATAAATAATAATAATATAATAATAAAATGAAATAAAATAGAATAAATTAAAATCAATAAAAAACAATTAAAATGCAATGACATTTAACTAAACACTAAACATTTGAATGAAATAACAGCATTAGAATGACATAGAATTGAAAAACTTTAATAATGCAACAAAATAAAACTTAATTAAGTAAAAGAAATGGAAATAAATTAGAATTAAGTTAAACCACAAATAAAATAGACTAAAATACAACAAATAAGAGATAAAACAAAACAACATTGAAAATTAAAATGAAACAAAGTGAAATAAAAATGAGGTAAACCTAAAAAAGTTATATAAAATTACTGAAAACAACATGCAACAAAATAAAAATAAATGAAGTAAAAGAAATGGACATAAAAATAGAATTAAATTAAACTATAATTATAAAATAAAAATTTGAAAAAAAAAAATCAAAATTCTGACTTTAATCTGAGATTAAGGACTTTTTTCCAGAACATCTGAAAGAAAAAAACTTTTTTTTTTTTTTTAAATTTTGGAAAAAGTCAGAATTTTGACATTTTGACATTTGGAAAAAAAATTTCAGGAGATTTTTTTTCAATTTCTGAAAAAGTTAGAATTCTGACTTTTTCAGAAACTGAAAAAGAATTTAAAAAAATCTTCAGAAAAATATATATTTTTTAAATGTTCTTGAAAAAAAGTCCAGAGATTAAAGATTTTTTTTTCCTCCAGCGGCCCTAATCCTCTTCCACATAAATTAAACCAAAAAGATAATATGAAACAAATTTAAACAGACAAATTTCTACAGGATATCGATGGCGTTTTGATTCGTGTCAATCATTTCAAAATGGTAAAAAAATCCGCTGATTCCTTAAAAGTTAAATTATTTTATAAACAGGAAACAGAATGTTATGTGGTGTAGAGGTGATCAGCACATCCACTCGGACATTTCTGAGGAAATCATAGAGAAAACTTCCCCCATGGTTTCATGATGCAGAATTTTCACCTTCAGCCTGAACTTCAGGGTTACGGTCAGATGGTTTCAACGACAGGGAAGAACTGGGATTCAGAGATAAACACCATCACGTCTTTGGCCAAATCACCCACCTCTACTTTCACCCCGAAGAGACAAGATCTTCATATTAAGAGAAAAAGACTTATTTCTTGGACAAATAAAGGTTTTCCATCAGGAATGCAGTATGCTTCCATGTCAGAAACCCCCCAGATCCTGCTGAAATAAAAACATTCCCATCTCTTTCCAACCAAATGGAAGACATGGAAAAAGAAAAAGAAACATAGCATGCCCTTCGCCAGCTCAGTGATACGACCTCATATATTCACACTCGTCATTCAGTAAGCGTGCAGGAGCATGGCTGACTGTGCACGATGAAATGTGAGCTCAGCGTCTGCACTGCTGCATGAGCTGATGTGTGTGAGTGATGCAACAGATAAAAAATGATGCTGGCCAGAAAGAATCTCCCTATTATGATATTATATCGATTTAGTGGCTAACGAGTCGATATTTGCTGATATCATGATGCGACTGGTTAGATATCACAGCTCATCTAACACGAACACTTCCATTCATCAGAAAAACAACTTATGACCAACATTGCTCCATCTCACTTGATCACAGTTACACATCCACATTTTTTCCATTAAACATTTTATCATTATACAAATGATGACTGTTTCCATGTTTGATCTGCTTAACGTGGATCAATGCTGCTGCGACATTGATCATTTAATCGATGTATTGACTCGGGCTGATAGCTCAGACAACTCTGAACTGTTGTGATGCTTTGCAAGCCTTCTTATGACTAATGAAATTACAGTAAAGGCTGATATGAAACATATTAGTCCTGGCGTCTTACATTTATCATCTGAATGTGAGACAGGAAGAATTTCCCTGGTTGGCAAATTATGAAAAAGGATGACAGTCGAGAATGTTTATTCATGTGTAAATCTGTCAGAGAGACTGCTGGCTTACCGCCCTGTCTCTGTGGGGAAGCACTACGGCTCATATGTCACGTTGTTGTGGCTGGAGAACAGTGCAATCACAGCTAAGAGCGGTTATTATGAGGATAGAGCTTTTCTAAAAAATATTCTGTTTTATTTTAAAGTTGTAACTATTTTTGTTTGATCTTATGACCTCAATTCCAAAAATGATTGAGAAGCTTTGTAAAATCTAAATTAAAACAGAAGGCAATGTTTTCCACATCCCATCAACCCGTATTTTATTCCCAGTAAAGATTAACAACATATCAGATGTAGAAAGTGAGACAATTTACAATCTGATGGAAAATATTCACTGACTGTGAATCTGATGCAGCAACACGTCTGTAAAAAGTAGTTCCAGGGTGATGTTTACCATTGTGTAGTAACACGTCTGTAAAAAGTAGTTCCAGGGTGATGTTTACTATTGTGTAGTAACACGTCTGTAAAAAGTAGTTCCAGGGTGATGTTTACCATTGTGTAGTAACACGTCTGTAAAAAGTAGTTTCAGGGTGATGTTTACCATTGTGTAGTAACATGTCTGTAAAAAGTAGTTCCAAGGTGATGTTTACCATCGTGTAGTAACATGTCTGTAAAAAGTAGTTCCAGGGTGATGTTTACCATTGTGTAGCAACACGTCTGTAAAAACTAGTTCCAGGATGATGTTTACCATCGTGTAGTAACACGTCTGTAAAAAGTAGTTCCAGGGTGATGTTTACCATTGTGTAGTAACACGTCTGTTAAAAGTAGTTTCAGGGTGATCTTTACCATCGTGTAGTAACACGTCTGTAAAAAGTAGTTCCAGGCTGATGTTTACCATCGTGTAGTAACACGTCTGTAAAAAGTAGTTCCAAGGTGATGTTTACCATTGTGTAGTAACAAGTCTGTAAAAAGTAGTTCCAAGGTGATGTTTACCATTGTGTAGTAACATGTCTGTAAAAAGTAGTTCCAAGGTGATGTTTACCATCGTGTAGTAACATGTCTGTAAAAAGTAGTTCCAAGGTGATGTTTACCATTGTGTAGTAACAAGTCTGTAAAAAGTAGTTCCAAGGTGATGTTTACCATCGTGTAGTAACACGTCTGTAAAAAGTAGTTCCAGGCTGATGTTTACCATCGTGTAGTAACACGTCTGTAAAAAGTAGTTCCAAGGTGATGTTTACCATTGTGTAGTAACAAGTCTGTAAAAAGTAGTTCCAAGGTGATGTTTACCATTGTGTAGTAACATGTCTGTAAAAAGTAGTTCCAAGGTGATGTTTACCATCTTGTAGTAACACGTCTGTAAAAAGTAGTTCCAAGGTGATGTTTACCATTGTGTAGTAACATGTCTGTAAAAAGTAGTTCCAAGGTGATGTTTACCATCGTGTAGTAACACGTCTGTAAAAAGTAGTTCCAAGGTGATGTTTACCATTGTGTAGTAACACGTCTGTAAAAAGTAGTTCCAAGGTGATGTTTACCATTGTGTAGTAACAAGTCTGTAAAAAGTAGTTCCAAGGTGATGTTTACCATCTTGTAGTAACATGTCTGTAAAAAGTAGTTCCAAGGTGATGTTTACCATTGTGTAGTAACATGTCTGTAAAAAGCAGTTCCAAGGTGATGTTTACCATCTTGTAGTAACACGTCTGTAAAAAGTGGTTCCAAGGTGATGTTTACCATTGTGTAGTAACATGTCTGTAAAAAGTAGTTCCAAGGTCATGTTTACCATCTTGTAGTAACACGTCTGTAAAAAGTAGTTCCAAGGTGATGTTTACCATTGTGTAGTAACATGTCTGTAAAAAGTAGTTCCAGGGTGATATTTACCATCGTGTAGTAACATGTCTGTAAAAAGTAGTTCCAAGGTCATGTTTACCATCTTGTAGTAACACGTCTGTAAAAAGTAGTTCCAAGGTGATGTTTACCATTGTGTAGTAACACGTCTGTAAAAAGTAGTTCCAAGGTGATGTTTACCATTGTGTAGTAACAAGTCTGTAAAAAGTAGTTCCAAGGTGATGTTTACCATTGTGTAGTAACATGTCTGTAAAAAGTAGTTCCAAGGTGATGTTTACCATCTTGTAGTAACACGTCTGTAAAAAGTAGTTCCAAGGTGATGTTTACCATTGTGTAGTAACATGTCTGTAAAAAGTAGTTCCAAGGTGATGTTTACCATCTTGTAGTAACACGTCTGTAAAAAGTAGTTCCAAGGTGATGTTTACCATTGTGTAGTAACACGTCTGTATAAAGTAGTTCCAGGGTGATGTTTACCATTGTGTAGTAGCATGTCTGTAAAAAGTAGTTCCAAGGTGATGTTTACCATCTTGTAGGAACACATCTGTAAAAAGTAGTTCCAAGGTGATGTTTACCATTGTGTAGTAACATGTCTGTAAAAAGTAGTTCCAGGGTGATGTTTACCATTGTGTAGCAACACGTCTGTAAAAAGTAGTTCCAGGATGATGTTTACCATCGTGTAGTAACACATCTGTAAAAAGTAGTTCCAAGGTGATGTTTACCATTGTGTAGTAACATGTCTGTAAAAAGTAGTTCCAGGGTGATGTTTACCATTGTGTAGTAACATGTCTGTAAAAAGTAGTTCCAGGGTGATGTTTACCATCGCGCAGTAACACGTCTGTAAAAAGTAGTTCCAAGGTGATGTTTACCATTGTGTAGTAACATGTCTGTAAAAAGTAGTTCCAGGGTGATGTTTACCATCGTGTAGTAACACGTCTGTAAAAAGTAGTTCCAGGGTGATGTTTACCATCGTGTAGTAACACGTTTATAAAAAGTAGTTCCAGGGTGATGTTTACCATCGTGTAGTAACATGTCTGTAAAAGGTAGTTCCAAGGTGATGTTTACCATTGTGTAGTAACACGTATGTAAAAAGTAGTTCCAGGGTGATGTTTACCATCGTGTAGCAACACGTCTGTAAAAAGTAGTTCCAGGCTGATGTTTACCATCTTGTAGTAACACATCTGTAAAAAGTAGTTCCAAGGTGATGTTTACCATCGTGTAGTAACACGTCTGTAAAAAGTAGTTCCAAGGTGATGTTTACCATCGTGTAGTAACACGTCTGTAAAAAGTAGTTCCAGGCTGATATTTACCATCGTGTAGTAACACGTCTGTAAAAAGTAGTTCCAAGGTGAAGTTTACCACTTTGTAGTAACACGTCTGTAAAAAGTAGTTCCAGGGTGATGTTTACCATCGTGTAGTAACACGTCTGTAAAAAGTAGTTCCAAGGTGATGTTTACCATCGTGTAGCAACACGTCTGTAAAAAGTAGTTCCAAGGTTATGTTTACCATTGTGTAGTAACATGTCTGTAAAAAGTAGTTCCAAGGTGATGTTTACCATCTTGTAGTAACACGTCTGTAAAAAGTAGTTCCAAGGTGATGTTTACCATTGTGTAGTAACATGTCTGTAAAAAGTAGTTCCAGGGTGATGTTTACCATTGTGTAGCAACACGTCTGTAAAAACTAGTTCCAGGATGATGTTTACCATCGTGTAGTAACACGTCTGTAAAAAGTAGTTCCAGGGTGATGTTTACCATCGTGTAGTAACACATCTGTAAAAAGTAGTTCCAGGGTAATGTTTACCATCGTGTAGTAACACGTCTGTTAAAAGTAGTTTCAGGGTGATCTTTACCATCGTGTAGTAACACGTCTGTAAAAAGTAGTTCCAGGCTGATGTTTACCATCGTGTAGTAACACGTCTGTAAAAAGTAGTTCCAAGGTGATGTTTACCATTGTGTAGTAACAAGCCTGTAAAAAGTAGTTCCAAGGTGATGTTTACCATTGTGTAGTAACATGTCTGTAAAAAGTAGTTCCAAGGTGATGTTTACCATCTTGTAGTAACACGTCTGTAAAAAGTAGTTCCAAGGTGATGTTTACCATTGTGTAGTAACATGTCTGTAAAAAGTAGTTCCAAGGTGATGTTTACCATCTTGTAGTAACACGTCTGTAAAAAGTAGTTCCAAGGTGATGTTTACCATTGTGTAGTAACACGTCTGTAAAAAGTAGTTCCAAGGTGATGTTTACCATTGTGTAGTAACAAGTCTGTAAAAAGTAGTTCCAAGGTGATGTTTACCATCTTGTAGTAACACGTCTGTAAAAAGTAGTTCCAAGGTGATGTTTACCATTGTGTAGTAACATGTCTGTAAAAAGTAGTTCCAAGGTGATGTTTACCATCTTGTAGTAACACGTCTGTAAAAAGTAGTTCCAAGGTGATGTTTACCATTGTGTAGTAACATGTCTGTAAAAAGTAGTTCCAAGGTCATGTTTACCATCTTGTAGTAACACAACTGTAAAAAGTAGTTCCAAGGTGATGTTTACCATTGTGTAGTAACATGTCTGTAAAAAGTAGTTCCAGGGTGATATTTACCATCGTGTAGTAACATGTCTGTAAAAAGTAGTTCCAAGGTCATGTTTACCATCTTGTAGTAACACGTCTGTAAAAAGTAGTTCCAAGGTGATGTTTACCATTGTGTAGTAACACGTCTGTAAAAAGTAGTTCCAAGGTGATGTTTACCATTGTGTAGTAACAAGTCTGTAAAAAAAGTAGTTCCAAGGTGATGTTTACCATTGTGTAGTAACATGTCTGTAAAAAGTAGTTCCAAGGTGATGTTTACCATGTTGTAGTAACACGTCTGTAAAAAGTAGTTCCAAGGTGATGTTTACCATCGTGTAGTAACATGTCTGTAAAAAGTAGTTCCAAGGTGATGTTTACCATCTTGTAGTAACACGTCTGTAAAAAGTAGTTCCAAGGTGATGTTTACCATTGTGTAGTAACACGTCTGTAAAAAGTAGTTCCAAGGTGATGTTTACCATTGTGTAGTAACAAGTCTGTAAAAAGTAGTTCCAAGGTGATGTTTACCATCTTGTAGTAACACGTCTGTAAAAAGTAGTTCCAAGGTGATGTTTACCATTGTGTAGTAACATGTCTGTAAAAAGTAGTTCCAGGGTGATATTTACCATCGTGTAGTAACATGTCTGTAAAAAGTAGTTCCAAGGTCATGTTTACCATCTTGTAGTAACACGTCTGTAAAAAGTAGTTCCAAGGTAATGTTTACCATCGTGTAGTAACACGTCTGTTAAAAAGTAGTTTCAGGGTGATCTTTACCATCGTGTAGTAACACGTCTGTAAAAAGTAGTTCCAGGCTGATGTTTACCATCGTGTAGTAACACGTCTGTAAAAAGTAGTTCCAAGGTGATGTTTACCATTGTGTAGTAACAAGCCTGTAAAAAGTAGTTCCAAGGTGATGTTTACCATTGTGTAGTAACACGTCTGTAAAAAGTAGTTCCAGGGTGATGTTTACCATCGTGTAGTAACACGTCTGTAAAAAGTAGTTCCAAGGTGATGTTTACCATTGTGTAGTAACATGTCTGTAAAAAGTAGTTCCAAGGTGATGTTTACCATCTTGTAGTAACACGTCTGTAAAAAGTAGTTCCAAGGTGATGTTTACCATTGTGTAGTAACACGTCTGTAAAAAGTAGTTCCAAGGTGATGTTTACCATTGTGTAGTAACAAGTCTGTAAAAAGTAGTTCCAAGGTGATGTTTACCATCTTGTAGTAACACGTCTGTAAAAAGTAGTTCCAAGGTGATGTTTACCATTGTGTAGTAACATGTCTGTAAAAAGTAGTTCCAAGGTGATGTTTACCATCTTGTAGTAACACGTCTGTAAAAAGTAGTTCCAAGGTGATGTTTACCATTGTGTAGTAACATGTCTGTAAAAAGTAGTTCCAAGGTCATGTTCACCATCTTGTAGTAACACAACTGTAAAAAGTAGTTCCAAGGTGATGTTTACCATTGTGTAGTAACATGTCTGTAAAAAGTAGTTCCAGGGTGATATTTACCATCGTGTAGTAACATGTCTGTAAAAAGTAGTTCCAAGGTCATGTTTACCATCTTGTAGTAACACGTCTGTAAAAAGTAGTTCCAAGGTGATGTTTACCATTGTGTAGTAACACGTCTGTAAAAAGTAGTTCCAAGGTGATGTTTACCATTGTGTAGTAACAAGTCTGTAAAAAGTAGTTCCAAGGTGATGTTTACCATTGTGTAGTAACATGTCTGTAAAAAGTAGTTCCAAGGTGATGTTTACCATGTTGTAGTAACACGTCTGTAAAAAGTAGTTCCAAGGTGATGTTTACCATCGTGTAGTAACATGTCTGTAAAAAGTAGTTCCAAGGTGATGTTTACCATCTTGTAGTAACACGTCTGTAAAAAGTAGTTCCAAGGTGATGTTTACCATTGTTTAGTAACACGTCTGTAAAAAGTAGTTCCAAGGTGATGTTTACCATTGTGTAGTAACAAGTCTGTAAAAAGTAGTTCCAAGGTGATGTTTACCATCTTGTAGTAACACGTCTGTAAAAAGTAGTTCCAAGGTGATGTTTACCATTGTGTAGTAACATGTCTGTAAAAAGTAGTTCCAGGGTGATATTTACCATCGTGTAGTAACATGTCTGTAAAAAGTAGTTCCAAGGTCATGTTTACCATCTTGTAGTAACACGTCTGTAAAAAGTAGTTCCAAGGTGATGTTTACCATCGTGTAGTAACACGTCTGTAAAAAGTAGTTCCAGGGTGATGTTTACCATTGTGTAGTAACACGTCTGTAAAAAGTAGTTCCAAGGTGATGTTTACCATTGTGTAGTAACACGTCTGTAAAAAGTAGTTCCAAGGTGATGTTTACCATTGTGTAGTAACATGTCTGTAAAAAGTAGTTCCAGGGGGATGTTTACCATCGTGTAGCTGTTCAACTGTCCACTGATAAGAAGCTCGATGCTCCCGACCCTCTTTAGTCTGCAGGACACGGCCTCCATGCTCTTCAGAAACATCCTCACATTTTCATCATCTGACCTCAGAACAGTTTCCACTTTGTCTCAGAGCGTTTAAATGAGCGTTGTTCCAGAGGAGACGGATGCTGGTGTTTCTGTTCACATCTGGCATCTTCTCTGCATGATGGAGCTTTAACCTGCATTTGTGGATTTCAGCATGAACTGTGTTCACAGAGATTTCTGGAAGTCCAGTAAAGAACCATGTCTGCTTTTAATGCAGAAGATCACCAGCATCCAGCCTTGTCCCATGCACACAGAGATTCCTCCTCATTCTCTCCATCTTCTGATGATATTCTACACTGTAGATGGAGGATCTTAAAAGTCTGAGCGACACTTTTCTGAACTTGTTCTTCAACTTTTAGAGCCAGTTTGTCTCTGAAACTCTGAAATCCTCCGTTTATACCCAGTCATACTGGCCTGTTGCCAGTTAATTTGACTAGCTATTAAAATCTCCTCCTATTAAGATTTTCCAGTCTTTTGGTGCTCCTGTTCCAAATTTTTAGACATGTTGCTGCCACCAGATTCACACACAGCCCATGTCTCTTAACACTGCTGAGTTATCATGCATCATCATTCATGAAAACATTAAATTTTGACTTACACTACAAGGTAAAGATATGTTCTACTAGGAATAAAATATGGGCTGATAATGTTTATGATAATGTTTTTTTTTTAACTTTATAACTACCTTCCGAACATTTTTGGAGTTAAGGTTGGTTATCAGAAAGAAAACCACAGAAATCAAGTCAACAGCAAACATTTCAGCCTCTGCAGAACCACAGTGTGTGTATTTATGCCATCACAAAACCAGGTGTGTATGACTTCAATTAATATAGCCCCACACAGCAGCTATATTAACCATCGGCAACATTATACACTGTGTTGTAGATGAGTATGAACTGTTGGGTGGTCTAACAAATGCCCATTCTGCACAACAAAGCTGTTTCTTCCACACACACACACACACACACACACAGTCCAGACAACCCTCCGTTTCTGCCACTGGTGCATAATGTTGATGCTTTTTTTCATTCAAGGGAGAATGGGAGGGAGAGGGAAGTCAATGGAACACACGAGTAAAGAAAAACAAAACAATTCAGCATCTAGCATTTTTTTTTCATGCATGTCAAACGCAGACATGGAGAGAGGAAGGGGAGGAGGAGGATGCAGAGGAAACAGGAGGAGAAGGAAACATAGAAGACTCAACTTACTTCTGAGCTCTGCAGTGATAGAGCATAACAAGGACAGAACACAGTACAGAGTTTTAACCCCACAACATTCACGAAACGAGTGAAACCATTACACTTGTCGCTGTAAGCGGAGGGGCAAAGAAGGGTCGGAGGGGGAGGGGGCACGGGCAATAACAGCAACCATTACAGCAGATTGTAGCGTGTGTGTGGTGTGTGTGTTAGTCAGATCTTACATGTGAATAGGAACAATCAAAGGAAGTGACCACTTACAGCTGTGTGAACAAGTGTTTGCCCCCTTCTTGATTTCTTATTTTTGTGCATGTTTGTCACACTTAAACGTTTCAGATCATCAAATAAATTTAATTATCAGACAAAGATGACACAAGTAAACACAAAATGCAGTTTTTAAATGAAAATTTGTATTAGTAAGGGGGGAAAAAATTCCAAATCTCCATAAGAAAAAGTGACCCCCCACCTCCCTCCCGGGTACACATAAGTTAACTATGGTTCATCACATCGTTGGAAACCACTGCTGAGCAAAAAGAACATAAAGACTCGTCTCAGTTTAGCCAGAAAGCATCTTGATGATCCCCAAGACTTTTGGGAAAATACTCTGTGGACTGACGAGACAAAAGTGGAACTTTCTGGAAGGTGTAGGTCCCATTACATCTGGCGTAAAAGTAACACAGCATTTCAGAAAAGGAACATCATAGCAACAGTAAAATAAGGTGGTGGTAGTGTGATGGTAGGGGCTGTTTTGCTGCTTCAGGACCTGGAAGACTTGCTGTGGTAAATGGAACCATGAATTCTGCTTCTACCAAAAAATCCTGAAGGAGAATATCCGGCCATCTGTTGGTGACCTCAAGTTGAAGCGCACTTGGGTTCTGCAGCAGAACAATGATCCAAAACATCATCCATGTTTAACTTTGTTCTCTGTTCCTGCTTCACATCACCAGCAGTGTTTCTGCTTGTGCTGGAAATGATCCCGCCGCCTGATGTTTAAAATGTCATGTCCAACAAAAAAGAAACCTATTCTCACCGCAACCTGTCCGAACTACATAAATATCCGCCCACACTTGAACTGTGATATTTATCTTTGTCATTTCTATCTCATGAACAGTGTTTTTGCGGGTTACCCGTCAGGAATCCGAACTGTTCCAGGACTCTGGTGCACATATGCACAACACACCTGTGGTCAGACACGCAGGTGTCTGATCATCAACAATGATGATCAACGGCATCAACAAGGCATCAATGAGGCACCATCAACGAAGCTGCTTGGCTGTTTTGGTCAGAAATGATGAAATGATTATAGACACACATTATAGCCTATCATCCATCACGAAGAAAACAGAATGCATTAGGCTATATTATTAATATAAAAAAGTAATAAGTTTAATTGTTTTATGAATTTCACTTGATAGAGCCTGTAACTTTTATTCCAATTTCCAATACTTACTGGGCTAAATTCAAACTTTCTTTTTTCCTTTTTTTAAATATAGCCTTACTGACTAAAACTAGACTAAAACGATCAGATACAGAAATGACTAAAATGTGACCTAAACTAATAACCATTTTTGTCAGAATAACTAAGACTAAAACTCAGACAGCTGCCAAAAACAACACTGCATCATACAGTACCAACGGTAAAATATGGTGGTGGTAGTGTGATGGTTTTCTGCTGTTTACCAAAAAATCCTGAAGGAGAATGTCCGGCCATCTGTTGGTGACCTCAAGCTGAAGCGCACTTGGGTTCTGCAGCAGAACAATGATCCAGAACACACCAGCAAGTCCACCTCTGAATGGCTTAAGAACAACAAAATGAAGACTTTGGAGTGGCCTCGTCAAAGTCCTGATCTGAATCCCATTGAGATGCTGTGGCATGACCTTAAAAAGGCGGTTCATGCTGGAAAAGCCTCCAATGTGGCTGAATTACAACAATTCTGCAAAGATGAGTGGAACAAAATTCCTCCACAGCGCTGTAGAAGACTCACTGCCAGTTATCACAAACGCTTGATGCAGTTGTTGCTGCTAAAGTGGAACAACCAGTTATTTGGGTTAGGGGAAGATCACTTTTTCACACAGGGCCAAGGAGGTTTGGATTTTTTTCCCGCTTACTAATAAAAATCTTCATTTAAAAACTGCATTTTGTCTTTACTTGTGTTATCTTTGTCTAATATTTCAATTTGTTTGATTATCTGAAACATATAAATGTGACAATCATTTAAAAAAATAAGAAATCAGGAAGGGGGCAAACACTTTTTCACATAACTGTAGCTTCATTTCACCACATTATTAACAATACAACTGATGAGAGCTGATTATTTGGAGCCTTAAATATAAAAAAACCCACGTAAATTAAAAAGTAGTTTTGGTTTGTGCTCATGCTCAGAGATTCTCATGTTTGGGTGAACATATGCAGAGCAGGACTTACTGGTGGATGGCTTGGAGAAACTTGCGCTGGTGTTTCCGCACCTTGGCATGATCAATCTTCTTGACCAACTTGGTGTGTTTATAAATGAGCCATGTTTCCCTGAGTACATTGGCAGCTGTATTCTTTACCTGTGATTCAAGGTTGAAAAAGACATTTGATATATTGTGACCTGCAACAGAAAGTCAACCATTCATGATTAAAAAAAAACAGAGAAACTTCAAGAAAAGGTCCAATTGTAGCAGCTAAGTAAAAAAGAGTTAAAAAAAAACCAACTGAGCTGGAGTCAGTGTGTTTGCTTTCTGCCTGCATTTTAAGACTGCCATGAAATATTTAGAATATGACATTAAAACACATGTTCTGCAGCTCTGAACTTCCTAAACATGATCCGGAGTGGCTGCGCTGTGCATGAGAACAACAGCTTCTGCATCTGAGCCAGCAGAAAGCCTCCAAACATGCTGAGCAGAGACGAAGTGAGAAGCAGAGTGTCGCTTTTTTGGTTCGCTGTACATTTCCTCCCATTGTTTTTCTTCTTGTTTTAAAATATCAAAAGACGTAGAGACACAAAATGAATTATGATGATCTGGTCTTCATCGGGTTTTGAAGGGCTCATTTTTATGCACACTGACTTTTCTAAGTTCTTGAAAGGGTCTTCTGGGGTGTTTTAACATATCAAGAGACCGAGGGCAGGGTCACACTTGGCACGACTGGTTTAATCGCGTTTCAACTCACCGGGTGTAAAAAGTCTCGTACAAACGGCCTCCGGTCACACTTGCAAAGTTGGAAACGTGCCACTATGCCTCCACGTCATGTGACCGCATTTACGTAAGTGACAGCGCCGGCTTCACTCCAGTCCAGCAGGTGGAGCTGATCGTCATTTGTGTTGTTTGACATCCACCCAAACACGCTGATAAAGCTTTGGACCTCCACAGGTTTCTGACAGCTGCCTGATGGCGAGCTTGTGTAGCTGCTGAGCTAAAGACTGCAAGAAGATGCTGTTTCTCCTCTTCATGTTTTCAAGCGGGGACAGAGCTTCTAGTAGGCGGCGTCATTACATCCATACAACCAAGCAACTGTTGCAGACCACCTCCGGAGGTGGGTCTGGGCACTGCGCCGCGGCCATCAGTCATACTGAAGCATGCGCGCGGGAAATGTTTTTACTAGGGGGGCTGCCAAATGAATGAATGAGTGACGTCATTTTTCCCATGTGCATCACCACTCTACGTCTACAGCACATATGTGAATAAAAGTAATAATAATAAAAAACTTCGTCTCCACGAAGCGGTTAATGTTATACGGAGACGTTTAACTCTGCGTCTTCTCTGCATCCATACTGTTGTTTAAGAATCGTTAAAGGTTTGATGCTCATTTGCACACACTGAGCATGCGCCACAGCACAGCCGGACGCCTGTCCACTGGACAAAGTCCAGTCCATTAGAGTCCCAATCCTGCATCTTTTACATGCATCCCGTCTCCAACACACCTGAATCAAAAGAATGGCTCATTCCCATGACGTGCTCATGAGGAAATTTAGGTATGTTGGAGATGGGAAGCATCTGAAAGTTGCAGGATTGTGGTTCTCGAGGACAGGACTTTGCATGTAAACCAGACACCTGACGCCCAAATCTCTTTTGGTCTGGACGCACTCAGAGTTCTGGTACCGGTTGACCCCTCTTTCCTGTCCTCTCTACCCCCAACCAGTCCAGTAATATGGCCGTCCTTCCTGGTTCTGGTCCTGAAGGAAGTTTTCATTACTGGTTCTGGTTCTGATGGAGGTTTTTCTCTCCACTGTCTCCTCTCGCAGCTCAGAATGGGTGATTGAATCAAAGAGGAATTTATCCAAACCACAGGTTTCTTTACCTCATTCAGTGTTTTTATGAATGGTTTACAGTGGCTACGGAAAGTAATCAGAGCCCTTTAAAGTTTTCACTCTTTGTTTCATTGCAGCCATTTGCCAAAATCAAAAAAGTTCATGTTATTTCTCATTAATGTCACTCAGCACCCCATCTTGACAGAAAAAAACAGAAATGTAGAAATTTTTTGCAAATTTATTAAAAAAGAAAAACTAAAATATCACATGGTAATAAGTATTCAGTACTTTGCTCAGTACTGAGTAGAAGTACTTCTGAGCTGGTACAGCCATGATTCTTCTTGGGAATGATGCAACAAGTGTTCCACACCTGGATTTGGGATCTTCTGGTTCTTCTTGCAGATCCTCTCCAGTTCTGTCAGGTTGGATGGTGAACGGTGGTGTTCAGCCATTTTCAGGTCTCTCCAGAGATGCTCAGTTGGGTTTAAGTCAGGGTTCTGGCTGGGCCGGTCCAGAATAGTCCAGAGTGGTTCTGATCCGCTCCTTTGTTATTTCAGCTGTGTGTGAGGGTCATTGTCTTGTTGGAAGGTGAACCTTCGGCCCAGTCTGAGGTCCTGAACTCTGGAAGAGCTTTTCTTCCAGGATCTCTGTACTTGGCTGCATTCATCTTTCCTTCAACTGCAACCAGTCGTCCTGTCCCTGCAGCTAAAAAACACCCCCATACCATGATGCTGCCACCACCATGCTTCACTGTTGGGATGGTATTGGGCAGGTGATGAGCAGTGCCTGGTTTTCTCCTCACATACCGCTTAGAATTAACTCCAAAAAGTTCAATCTTGGTCTCATCAGACCAGAGAATCTTATTTCTCTCAGTCTGGGAGTCCTTCAAGTGTTTTTGGCAAACTCTATGCGGGCTTTCATATGTCTGCACTGAGGAGAGGCTTCCATCAGGCCGCTCTGCCATAAAGCCCCGACTGGTGGAGGCTGCAGTGATACTGACTTTGTGGAACTTTCTCCATCTCCCTACTGCATCTCTGGAGCTCAGCCACAGTGATCTTTGGCTTCTTCTTTACTCTCTCACCAAGGCTCTTCTCCCACCATTGCTCAGTTTGGCTGGACGGCCGGGTCTAGGAAGAGTTCTGGTCGTCCCAAACTTCTTCCATGTAAGGACTATGGAGGCCACCGTGCTCTTAGGAACCTTTAATGCTGCAGAAACTCTTTTGTAACCTTGTCCAGATCTGTGTCCTGCCACAATTCTGTCTCTGAGCTCCTTGGACAGTTCCTTCCACCTCATGATCCTCATTTGCTCTGACATGCACTGTGAGCTGGAAGCTCTTATATAGACAGGTGTGTGTCTTTCCTAATCAAGTCCAATCAGTTTATTTAAACACAGCTGGACTCCAATGAAGGAAGTAGATCCATCTCAAGGAGGGTCAGAAGAAATGGACAGAATATGAGTTAAATCTCTCTCTGCTCGCCATCTTTCCATAATTGTTTTTTCTGTCAAGATGTGGTGCTGAGTATACATTAATGAGAAATGAAATTAACTTTTTTAATTTTAGCAAATGCCTCCAATGAAAGAAAGAGTGAGAACTTTAAAGGGGTCTGAATACTTTCTGTATCCACTGTATATCAGGGATCACCAGTTCCGGTCCTCAGGGGTCGGTATCCTGCAGGTATTAGAAGCTTCCCGGCTGCAACACACCTAACTCCAATCAATGTGTAATCAGCAAACGTGCAGACAAGTCACGAGGTGTGCTGCAGCAGGGCAGCTCCTGAAACCTGCAGGGTACCGGCCCTCGAGGACTGGAACTGATGATCCTGATCTATATGGACACATTCATTATAAATTGGACTAACATGTTGATAGTGAATATATAACAGACTTGTTTAACTAGACAATAATGACCTGGACTGAGTTGGACTGTGTCTGTAAACATGCCTGGAGATAACTTCACTCTTAGCCCGGACTTCAGATTTACTTAAACTACTTGAGAGAAATGTTCTAAAATAAATAAGTTTGAGGTCATTCTAAGTTAAATGTGTGAATAATTTTAAGTTTGATGGACACAAATTTGTAAGTTTTGGTCATGACCATGCAAAATGTAAATGTAACATTGGTTTTAATAGAATACATTTATTAGTAGATATAACTTAATTTTAACTTAGTTGTTAGCAATAGTAATCTGTATTTCACTTCAACTTTAAAGTTAAATGAAATGGCTGCTTTATGCTCACTCCGGTGAAATTAGTGATGGTGAGGGAGCAGGTTTCCCACAATGCAGTTCACTTCTTTTAACAACAAATTAGAGATAATTCACAAATGAAGGATTAATAAACAATGCTGGTGCCATGTGACTGTTCATTCCTGTATATAATACCTACTATCCAGCAGCTGCTGCTGCACCGTGACAGAAACATCTGTGGTCTGACATTCGTGTCAGCTAAAACCCATCCATATAAAATCCTCGCTCCATAGCAAGAACATTTTGAGTTCATCAATTACAAACAATAAAAAAACAATAGTTTGAGTAAAGCATCACATCTAAATGATGTGAAATCAGTCACCTACGGTTTCCTCCATAACTTCATTTACTTACAGCTTTGTCAGATGTATCACGTTTGAAAGAAGTTCTACAAACTGAAATCTTTCGTTCATTCTACTTACACCCCTCTCCTACTGACCAAAAAACCCATTTAAACCCGTGAACAATCGGCTTTTAGTGGCAGTGGGAAAGGCTCATCGACCCACGTCGACTCGTGTCAAACGACCAGCAAGCGACGCGGTTTAAAATCGCCTTCAAGCGGCTCTGCTCCGATCGGCATGCAGTGGGAACACCAGATCCGGGTTGACTCACGCATTTCGTGATAACGTTGGGCTGTGCGTGGCTACATTGTGACGTCGCGTCTGTCGCGTATCATTTAAAGAACCAAAACAACTCTGCTTCAGCCACAAATTCACGCCCCCTGGTTTCCCTCCACTTTGAGGGCGGACAAAGATGCATCAAGAAAGCACGTTGACCACGTCCTGACTCGCTCTCTATTGTTTACTATCCTGATTTCTGTCGCACAGCTGACATCATCAACGGGCAACACGCAGCGGCGGGGCAGAGGCCACGCAGCTGCCAGCAGGTAATCAGACCTGGCTTTTTTTGTGTGTGTGTGTCTATGGGAAAGGAGCCAAATGCTGATTATGAGCGAGGTCGATGCGCATTTGAAAAACCTGCGTGAACGCGCTAATTTCAGTGGGAAAGCGGCTTTAGTCACTACTTAAAGGTAGAGTCCGAAGTTTCCCTCTAAAAATAAACGTTCAGGTTTGAGACAAGTAAAATCTGTCTCAAACTGCGCCTTTGGGCCTCTACTCACGTGCAGCGGTGCGTTTGAATGCATCTCTCTCCTCCTGCCTGTAATTCGCTCTTTAGCTTTGTTTTGTTGTAGTCGGGACGTTTCTTTTTTTTTTTTTTTCTTTGTTATACTAGTATGATCCCCGAGGGGAAATTAGGGCTCTGCATTTTACCCATCTCTGTACATTAGTACCAGAGAGCAGTGGGCTGCTACTTAAAGCGCCCAGGGAGCAGTTAGTAGAGTTAAGGACCTTGCTCGAACCCGGGTCCTCCGCGCCAAAGCCCACGACGCTACCACTAGGCCACCCACTCCCCTAATTTCTGGGTGGAGATTTCTGTTTATATCTCCAGCCAATGACAGAGCTAAGGACTGTGTGGGAATAAGCTCATGATTGGAGCAGACGCCAGTCACTCGAACTCTCAAAGAGAAAAAAAACAAAGAAAAACGGCGGATGCACCGGAGAAAAGGTAAGAGATTTAGATAGAGCACGTTCGAAAACCAGGGTTAATATTAGTTTGGCTTTTACCCGCTTCTGAGCTCTGAAGGAGAAGCTTGAAGCTGAATAGGCTGAAGAAAGAGGTGGCTATTCGCCTGAGAGGGAGGGGCTCAGTTTGATACTGTTGTTTGCAAACGGACACAGTGGGGGCACTTCGGACTCCATGTTTAATAAAAGCTTAATTTTCTGAAGACAATGAACTTAAAAGTTGAAGTGAAATACACTCAGGTTTTTATCACGGATTACTTAAACTTTTAGGGCAACCAGTTTCCTCCAATTTTTTAAAGGAGTGATGACATAGCAGTAAAAACTAGTTCATGCAGTTGACATTGCTGCATGTGTCAATTCTCCAAGCGGAGGGTGGAAAGAGAGAGGAGGGGGGGGGGGGGGCTGTTTGCTTGTGGTGTGCTCTAATTGGAGCAATTGAACTACGTAGAATGATGAGCTGCTGTCTGATTCAGCCGTTTTTTAACAAAGAAACAAAGCTGACAGACCATAAACAGGAACTTTGATTCTCACTCTGACATTCACATGACCTCATCAGTGCACAACAGATCATATTATACACCCAAAACCCCAGAAAAAATTAAATTTGATGTCATGGCACCTTTGAGTGATCTCAGCTCATCCGGGTTCAGAGTGAAATGATGCTACAAATAAATAAACATAATCTAAAAGTTTCTGAAAGCAAAAATAAACGGTGACTCACTCGTTTGCAGAGTTGTGTGTCCATCATGAAGTTGTGGACATGCTTTTCAGCCTTGGTCAGCTCCAGTTTCCTGGCCACCACTGCAACTACAAGCGCAGTGCAACCAGCACCCTGTCGTACAAACACAGCGTTAAAACGAAGCAGTAACATCGGGCTTCTTCCCTCCGTGAGCCATGTGGAAGGATTTTGGCTGGACATGATTTGGTGCATTTATCAGATCGGAAACCCACCATGATCCCTGTAAGCAGACACACGCCTTTCCCACAGTACGTGTGCGGTACCATGTCCCCGTAGCCAATAGAGAGGAAGGTAATAGAGATGAGCCACATGGCTCCCAGGAAGTTACTGGTCACTTCCTGTTTGTCATGATACCTGAAACAATAAAGATAAGCAGAGATGGGGGACACTCAGAGAAGCTAGACACACTTTCTTGAGCATGTGAGCATGCTGAGGAATGACATGGAGCTGTGCGAACCGAACGGGGGAGGTGGGTGGAGGAGGTGGAGGACTGATGAGTAGGAAGAGGCCATGATGCAGGTGAGACACCTGTTTCATAAAGCAGATGATACGGTGTCTTTTTGAAAAGAAAAAATGAAGATATGCTCTGTGCTCCTGCAAGAATAAAAACCTAAAAATATTTTCTCTTCTTCACCTTTTCGTGACTTCTACCTTTTACTGGGAAAACATGTTTCCATGGAAAACTACAGAAATCCTGAATGAAACAGTGTTCATCTTTAATATGCAATGTGACCAAATGAGTTCAATCTAAGGATAGACCCATACATTGGCCGAATATTTTAGGCCAATATTTGCCTGTTTTTTTGTCTGGTATCGGGTTTGGCTGATACAGTGTGTTAGCCATAATTTACAAACAGGCATCTATACAGGCAGCAGTTTTTTTAGTGCTTCCTTTTCATATTGTTACAAATGCATTGTTTATTTTTTATATATTAATTATAGGGCTGGGTGATATGACCTAAAATTAATATCACAATATATTGAGCAGTTCACCTCAGTAACGATAAATGGACGATAATTCGTTACAGACTGGACGGGGGGGGGGGGGGGGGGGGGGGGCACATGACTGCAGACGGTACATGTAGCTCAGCGTCTTAAACGGACATGAACACAGCCGATCTATAAACACCAGTTTTAAAATTGCTGCATTGGCTCCCCGTGCGTTTCAGGATCAACTTTAAGGTTCTTTTAAAGGGACTTGAGGCAGGAATTTGAAAAAAACACACATGAATGTCCCTTTTTTTCATACTAATGGGTGATGAAGCGCTAAATACCAAAAATAACGTTTCCACCCATGTTTCTCTCCGTTTCCTTGAACAGGCTGTGTGCTGCAAAATGCGCTGCAATTCGGTGTCCGAATTTCCCGCGCTGCCCTGCGGACGTGACGTCAAATGACCTACATCCGCAGTTTTGAGGCAGGAAAAAGACGGTCACGTTAAATAAAAACTCTGTAAGCGATAGTTATGGATTCTTCTGCCGTCAGAATACGATCTAGATCAACTGAAAGACACTAAAAATTGTAACTACAAAGAAAAAGCTTGGTAAACAACATTATAGTTTTCCAGCTCTGCCATGCGGACGTGACGTCACATGACGCTACATCGTCTGTTTTGATATGGGACGAAGCCGGTCGCGGTTAATTCAAACACTGTAAGCGATTGTTATGGGTTATTCTGCCGTCAGCAAACAATCCAGATCAACTGAAAGACACTAAAAGTATAACTACGGAGAGAAAGGTGAGTAAACAGCATCATAGCTTCAGTTTGTGCTCCCGTGACGGCTTGGCTCGTGGCTGCAGTTACCTGAAGCGCCAATCGCGACAGTTGCGAGTTTCGTTTCTTAATCTTGCCTCAAGTCCCTTTAATGGTTTATAAACGTCTTAATGGTCTTGGGCCTTCTTTTTTATTGGACCTGCTTTTAAACTATGAACCCTCGCGGACTCTGAGGTCTTCTGGTAACGGCCTTTTAGTTGTTCCCAAAGTGAGAACTAAAACTCACGGCAAGGCCTTGTTCCACCATTACGGTCCTGGTCTGTGGAACAGCCTGCCAGAGAAGCTCAGGGCTGCTGCTCAGGGAAATAAAATCCGCTGCTGAGCTGCTTCGGTAGAAATTCAGCAGTTTTCAGTGTAACAGGAGGGACAGCTTTACCAGGGAGCAGTGGATTATATTTATCAGTGAGGATGCGCAGACGGTAAGTGTTGCTGCTCGTGTAACTTATTATCTTTTGTGTCAGAGACCAGTAAACGATGGTAGACGAGTGGTGTCAGGCTGCTAATGTAGCTGCAAAAGCTAACAGTGTTTGGTTAACTTCCCGTCAAACGTCCACTCCTTACGTTCATCAGAGTCCAGCCCTTTTACTCCGCACATCCTCTCTATCAACCGTACTGTTACATTTTTATCACGTTTTTCTCTGTTGGGACATCATTTCCTTCACTTGGTCTGTTCTAATAAAACTTTGTTTTAACTTTGACGTTTGCCTCGTGAACGCGCTTACAGACAGGTCTAATTCTTGTGCGTATTCTCGCAACAAACAAAAGTACGAGATAAAAAGAGGTTAAAATGAGCTCATTAAAATTTTCCTCCCACCCAACTATAATTAAAAATTCATTTGAAGATAATTTAAGGATTGTGTATGTAAAACATTAGGTTATGACACCTTTAACATTTGTTTAAAAGTGCATCATTTCTTTTTTATATACAGTAGGTACGGAAAGTATTCAGACCCCTTTAAGGTTTTCACTCTTTGCTTCATTGAAGCCATTTGCTAAAACCAAAAAAGTTCATTTTATTTCTCATTAATGTCACTCAGCACCCCATCTTGACAGAAAAAAACAGAAATGTAGAATTTTTTGCAAATTTATTAAAAAAGAAAAACTGAAATATCACATGGTAATAAGTAATCAGAGCCTTTGCAGTGACTCATATTTAACTCATATTCTGTCCATTTCTTCTCATCCTCCTTGAGATGGTTCTACTCCTTCATTGGAGTCCAGCTGTGTTTAATTAAACTGATTGGACTTGATTAGGAAAGACACACACCTGTCTATATAAGAGCTTCCAGCTCACAGTGCATGTCAGAGCAAATGAGGATCATGAGGTGGAAGGAACTGTCCAAGGAGCTCAGAGACAGAATTGTGGCGAGACACAGATCTGGACAAGGTTACAAAGGAATTTCTGCAGCACTAAAGGTTCCTAAGAGCACGGTGGCCTCCATAGTCCTTACATGGAAGAAGTTTGGGACGACCAGAACTCTTCCTAGACCCGGCCGTCCAGCCAAACTGAGCAATGGTGGGAGAAGAGCCTTGGTGAGAGAGTAAAGAAGAAGCCAAAGATCACTGTGGCTGAGCTCCAGAGATGCAGTAGGGAGATGGAGAAAGTTCCACAAAGTCAGTATCACTGCAGCCTCCACCAGTCGGGGCTTTATGGCAGAGCGGCCCGATGGAAGCCTCTCCTCAGTGCAGACATATGAAAGCCTGCATAGAGTTTACCAAAAACACATGAAGGACTCCCAGACTGAGAGAAATAAGATTCTCTGGTCTGATGAGACCAAGATTGAACTTTTTGGAGTTAATTCTAAGCGGTATGTGTGGAGAAAACCAGGCACTGCTCATCACCTGCCCAATACCATCCCAACAGTGAAGCATGGTGGTGGCAGCATCATGCTTCACTGTTGGGATGGTATAGGGGATTATCACGCTTACCGGAAGTGCCCGGATTTTGACACTTCCTCTTCCGGGCCATGTTAACGACAGCCGTTCCTGCTCTGTTATACTGTTTAAATCGGATAAACTCCAAACATACTCAAGTTACAACACCGGCACTTCACAGCATGCTAGCATTAGCCAGCTAGCGTTTACTGACGTGCTTAACATTGTGCGTCTTAAAACACACAAACATCTGAAAATCGGGTCTGTACCTCCCTGTTTCCAGTGGAACAACTGGGGACTGCCAAGAAAGGAGACGCTTTCAGATGATTGTGTGTTTTCAGCCGCACAAAGTTAGGCACGTTATCAAGCTGGCTAATGCTAACCTGCTAACACGACTGCGCAGTCTGCCGGCCACAAACAAACGTGTGTCGTTTTATTATAAAGTTCGGTCCTTCACCGCGGCGAATCGGTCGTTTTAATCCACTTCTTCCTTAGCATCACTTCAGTCTGGAATGAAAACTTGGCATTGGCGTTTATCCGATTAACAAAGTTTAACAAAGTAATAGCTGGCGGACTATTGTTAGCAGGTTAGCATTAGCCAGCTTGATGACGTGCCTAACTTTGTGCAGCTGAAAACACACAAGCATCTGAAAGCGTCTCCTTTCTTGGCAGTCCCCAGTTGTTCCACTGGAAACGGGGGGTACAGACCCGATTTTCAGATGTTTGTGTGTTTTAAGACGCACAATGTTAAGCACGTCAGTAAACGCTAGCTGGCTAATGCTAGCATGCTGTGAAGTGCCGGTGTTGTGCCCCACCGGCGACAAACAAACGTGTGTTTTATTATAAAGTTCGGCCCTTCACCGCGGCAAATCGATCGCTTTGATCCACTTCTTCCTTAGTATCACTTCAGTCTAGAATGAAAACTTGAGTATGTTTTGAGTTTATCCGATTTAAACAGTATAACAGAGCAGAAACGGCTGTCGTTAACATGGCCCGGAAGAGGAAGTGTCAAATGTTTCAACTTCCGGAATCCGGAATCCGGAACGCGGAAGCGTGATAATCCCCTATTGGGCAGGTGATGAGCAGTGTCTGGTTTTCTCCACACATACCACTTAGGGGTGTTTTTCTCTGGGACAATTCTGGACCATTCTGGACCGGCCCAGCCAGAACCCTGACTTAAACCCAGCTGAGCATCTCTAGAGAGACCTGAAAATGACTGAACACCACCGTTCACCATCCAACCTGACAGAACTGGAGAGGATCTGCAAGGAGAACGCAGAAGATCCCAAAATCCAGGTGTGGAACACTTGTTGCATCATTCCCAAGAAGACTCATGAATGTACAAGCTCAGAAGTACTTCTACTCAGTACTGAGCAAAGTACTGAATACTTATGACCATGTGATATTTCAGTTTTTCTTTTTTAACAAATTTGCAAAAATTTCTACATTTCTGTTTTTTTCTGTCAAGATGTGGTGCTGAGTGACATTAATGAGAAATAAACTTTTTTCATTTTAGCAAATGGCTGCAATGAAAGAAAGAGTGAAAACTTTAAAGGGGTCTGAATACTTTCCGTACCCACCGTATTTATTTGAAGTGATTTTTTAAAAAAAATCTTAAAAGAGTTTTTAAAAAAATCAGTTTTCATTCTAGCCTTCATCATATTAATTTTGGGGTCAAATGCAGTATCTGTCCCAAATATCGGCAGGATGTATCGGTCATTGGCTGAGGCTGTTGAATAAATATTGGTATTGGCCTTTAAAAAAAATCTGTACCAGTCTATCCCTAGTTCAAACACACACACACACACAAAATAACACTGAAAATTTTAAGCCTGATGTCTGTCGGTGAAAAAATTGAGTACAAGGTGAGATGAGCAATGAGAGGGGACACTGAAAAATGGATCTGGGGAAGCAGAGCTCAGAGAAATGGATCATAAAAGGGACAATTTCAGAAAATATCTTTCAAATGACAATGAGACAAGCCATGTTGCTCTACATGACTGGGAAGAAAGCTGCAGGTCAAACTTATTTCAGAAAGAAAAATATCACTGCATTCTAACTCAGGTGACTAATTAGTGAAAAGGTGGCTGCAAAACGTCCATCACAAAGTTTACGCTGCTCTGAAAAAGGGTTTCACAAAGCAAATCATCACTTCAAACATGCTGGCTGCTAAATAAGAGGGCAGCCATGTTTGAAACGCCGACCCAAAGGCCAACGAGGGAAACCCCAGATCCAAAATAAGTTGGGACGCTGTGAAAAATGTAAATACAAACAGAATGCAATGATAAACAAACATGAATCTATATTTCATTCCCAAAAAATAGTGGCTCCCAACCTGGGTTGCAGGACTCCTCCCCCCAAGGGGGTCCCCAAAGCTTTGACAGTTTAAAGCAGGGGTGTCCGAAGCCGGTCCTCCAGGTCCAGAGTCCTGCAGGTCTTCTTTCTCTTCCCGCTCCAACACACCTGAATCTGATCCGAGTCATTGTGCAGAACTTCATAGGCTGTTAGATTCATTTAATCTGAGTCAGGTGTGTTGGAGCAGGGAGGGGAAGCCGCAGGATTGTGGCCCTCGACGACCGACTTTGGTCACACCTGGAGTATATGATTAAAATTAAAGGGACAGCTTGGAATTTTTTACATAGAGCCTCATTTCTGAGTCAGCCAGGGTACTATTTCCCACTGGAAACAGTTTCAGCATATTTCATCCTGTTATTCTGGTTGCAGGAGGTCACCGAAGCTAATGCTAGCGCAAGTCAAGGGGAACTGCGCTAGCCTGTCATTAAAAACAATCTTAACCAACCCCAGAACACCTGAGACAAATCAGTTCTAATCAAAACTGTAAGAAAGAATGGATGTAGCATCCGCTAATGTCACCGTTGGTTTCTGAAGAGCTGAAAGTGAAGCCAGCTGGATGTTTCCCACCATCGCTGTGAACATCAAATGATTTATAGCCAATGTACATTTAGCTAAATGCTAACTGAGCTTACGCTGACCTTACAGGCGCTAACGAAGATAGACCGGCTAAAGGTAAGGGACGCTCGGCCTCACTTTTGGCCTCATTGCGGCTAAAAACTGCGGTGGTCCTACACTCTTAAAAACAGAGGTACGAGACAGGAACATTTCTGTACCTGTAGGTACAAATATTGGTCTTTATGAGGCCAGAAGTACCTATATACTATAAAAAAGGGTCCAAAGTAATATAAAGTACAAATTTGTACCATTTCAACCCTAAGGGTACCTGCAGCATTGAAAAACGTGTATAGCTTGTACAATAACTATAAATAGCAGTACTTCTAAACAGTAGTATAATCATAGTTATTATATCATGATTTTCATAATAATCATAGTAATCATAGTAATAATTACATGTATAATTATATATGTGTTTGGCCTAATATTTATATAATAATTATTCATTTATTATTAGCATCTTTGGTTGTTGTCATAATCTCTATTTTACTTACTTTTGTTCATCATTTTTAGTCGGTTTAATTGTTCTTTATTAACTCGTACAGCTTGATAAGGTACAAAAATGGACCAGGACAGAAGGTGCAGAAATGTCTTTCAGAAAGGAACACCCCCAGCAACAAGCTTTGGACCCTTTTAAGTACAAATTGGTACCTCTATTTATGAGTGTGTACTCTACTGCTGACTGAGGCTTTCCTGGGAGCAAACAGGGAGCTAGCTCCTCACCATCAGCCAGTCTGCCACCTGTCAATCAAATGGGCACGAACCGAATTATATGTAATTTAAAGATTAAATAACATCTAAATGGAATAGTTCTAAAAAAAATTAACTCTCCTTATAGTTGATATGAAGGTAAACTTAACCTATTAAACCTAAAATGGTGTTTTGAACCAGGCTGTAAACATGTTTATTTCTGCTGTAAATATGTTCATTTCTATTGTAAACATGTTTATTTCTGCTGTGAGGTTGGCCTTTTTAACATGGGAGTCTATGGAGATTAACACCCTTTTGGAGCCAGGTTGCCGCTTGGTTGTCATGCAAGACCATCTGTGTAAATGCTGAGTTAATAGAATAATGTTGCAAGTAAAACTAGCCTTGCATTATGTGGCATTTTGATGGTAAAATGTCTCAGCAGCAACAAAGTTTTATTCATCCTGTATTTGGCAGCGGAGTGATATCATCTACCACTACGTGCACCAAGGCATTTGACACAATCAAAAATGTGGTCATGTCTGAAAGGCATGAGGATATGTCGGGTTTGAAGATGATTTTAAATGTTTTTTCATCAAACAACGGCCGCCATATCTCTATGAACCAGCATACACTGACGAATGTAGTAACACCAAAGAGTATATACACCAAGAGGCGATCCTGCTGTGTTTTAGGGAAACGCGTTGTCCGCCATTTTGGACTGAAACAGCTTTCATTCTGGAAATATGGGTATGAGTGGAAAATTCTATATTCTCAGTAATAATTGTAAGAAAATGGCCTGGAAATGGCATACAAGAAGACATTACAATAATTCTGAAAATAATTAGTTTACAAGCCAATATCTAGTCATTTAACTTGTATTATTTTGAAACAATTAACATATATTAATATAAAAATGTTGTAATTAAATCAAAATAAAATTTTAATAAATTTTATAATGTAATCATAATGTTACAATTTAGGCTACTTTGGCCGGTAGGATTGTGGGGATTGATGAAAACAGCCTAGGATATTAGGATAGTTGGAACTATTTATGAATAAAAAGTAATTCAATAGAACTGGTGGTGGGAATGGATATAAATAGCTTCCTCTTGATAGGCTTGCTCTGTGTTAATGTGTTTTAACAATAGTTAAGAAGTTTTAAGCTGTTCAAAATTGCATGGCTGTGTTTTATTTGTTCCTTACAATAGGGGATTATCACGCTTACCGAAACTTCCCGGTATTTGGACACTTCCTCTTCCGGGCCATTTCAACATCAGCCGTTCCTGCTCTGTTATACTGTTTAAATCGTATAAACTCCAAACATACTTAAGTTTTCATTCCAGACTGAAGTGATACTGGATCAAAAGCTGGATCAAAGCGATCGATTCGCCGCGGTGAAGGGCCGAACTTTATAATAAAACACACGTTTGTTTGTAGCCGGTGGGGCACAACACCGGTGTAGGTACCAGATGTACTCGGCTTTCCAGATCGGCTCGGGGTCCTGCGGCTGCTGATGACTTCATCACTCTACGGCAAAGCTACTTGGACAAACTACCCTTTTTGACAACATTGACGGGAGTAATCTATTATAAAACTAGTTACGAATACGTGCATTTAGAATTACCCCGTTCTCGAGGCTTTTAAAAATAAAATGAAAAAAAAACTCCCTGCTTTCAATCTGATGGCTTATAATATGCCATTTATAGTACTTATATTTCAACATAGGTTAATCATTCAAAATAGCCATGCTGCGAGCCGAGCCGATCAGGCCGCCTCGAACTGCCTGAATCGAGCCAATCAGGCTGCCCGAACCGAGCCAATCTGACCGCTCGAACCAAGCTGATCTCCGCCAAAGCTGAGCAGAACTGGGCGCCCCGAACCGAGCCAATCTGGCCGCTCGAATCGAGCTGATCTCCGCAAACACTGAGCAGAACT
This sequence comes from Atherinomorus stipes, assembly GCA_023101725.1. Lineage (NCBI taxonomy): Eukaryota > Metazoa > Chordata > Actinopteri > Atheriniformes > Atherinidae > Atherinomorus > Atherinomorus stipes. The sequence goes on along the minus strand of JALJCO010007506.1, from coordinate 132,859 downwards.
GGGCGCCCCGAACCGAGCCAAACTGGCCGATCGAATCGAGCTGATCTCCGCAAACACTCAGCAGAGCTGGGCGCCCCGAACCAAGCTGATCTCCGCCAAGTTTCAATCGGGTTTTAAGTCTCTCCACAGCACAGAAACAGCACTTTTAAAAATTTTTAATGATCTCTTTTTAACTCTTGATGCTGGTTGTCCAGCTGCCCTGGTCCTCTTGGATCTAACCGCAGCCTTTGATACTGTAGACCACCTTATCCTTATATCCCGGCTGGAGCAGTGTGTTGGCTTAAGAGGTGCTGTTCTAAGCTGGTTTCGGTCCTATCTCACTGATCGAACTTTTACTGTTCAGCTTGAACAGCATTCCTCTGCTGCCGCACCTCTTTCCTGTGGGGTCCCACAAGGTTCTATTTTAGGTCCTCTCCTGTTCTCGCTTTATTTACTCCCTTTGGGGTCAATATTTAGAAAACACAAGATCTCCTACCATTGCTATGCAGATGACCTGCAAATTTATGTTCCCCTTAAATCAACAGATGGTTCTGTGTCTGGGTTGCTTGATTGTCTTCAGGACCTCAAAGCCTGGATGGCAATCAACTTCCTCCATCTAAATGAACAAAAAACTGAAATAATTATTTTTGGTGATAAGCTGCCAAATGATGCAGCCAGCATGTTGGGATCTGTGGCCTCTTTTTCTCGTCCCTTTGTTAAAAGCCTGGGGGTAATCATAGACAATTCCTTGAAGCTTGATAAACAAGTTAGCTCAGTGGTCAAGAGTGTTTTCTTCCACCTACGAGTCCTCTGGAAGGTCAAACCTTATCTGCCCAAACATGACTTTGAGAAGGTGGTTCATTTGCTTATTATGTCTCGTCTTGATTATTGCAATTCACTTTATTACGGCATCAGCAAATCATCCCTCCACCGTCTCCAGCTTGCTCAGAATGCAGCTGCCCGTTTGTTGACTGGGAAGAGGCTTTCTGACCACATCGCTCCCGTCCTCGCTGAGCTCCACTGGCTTCCCGTCAGCTTTAGGGTCCAGTTTAAAATTTTATTACTTGCTTATAAGGCTCTGAATGGGTTAGCTCCGCCATATATGGCGGAGCTTTTGATCAGGCACGCTCCCACTAGATCTCTGAGGTCCTCTTCTCAGTTGCTTTTAGAGGTTCCTCGAACCAAATGTGTTTCTCGAGGCGATAGAGCTTCTCAGTGATGGCCCCGAAACTGTGGAATGGGCTGCCGCTACATATTAGAAGTTCCCAGTCTGTCCAAGCCTTTAAAACTTTACTGAAGACATATTTCTTTGCTCTAGCTTTTAACTAGTTGAGATGGTTATTCATACTTTGTACTTTTTATTCTCTTGAGTATTTATTTGGTCTCGTGTTTTATATCTTCTAATTTGGCCATTTTATTCATTTTTATCATTCTATATGTTCTAAGTACACCAGTGTTTTGTGCGTCCCTGTGTGTATGTGTGTATTTGTGTTTCTAGTTTTTACACATATGACCACACAGTAGGTGTGAATGTGTTCGTATGTTTTGTGTTAATGTGCCGTCATCAGTGTCTGTGTTCTTTCATCTGTCTATTTGGATATCTTTCAAATCTCTGTGAAGCACTTTGTGCGACCACGGTCGTTGTAAGCGTGCTATACAAATAAACTGAACTTGAACTTGAACTATTTCTGCTCGGCTCTGGCGGAGATCAGCTCGGTTCGAGCGGCCAGATCGGCCCGGTTCGGGCAGCCTGATTGGCTCGGTTCGGGCAGTTCGAGGCGGCCTGATCGGCTCGGCTCGTGACTGCTTGGCTATTTTGAATGATTAACCTATGTTGAAATATAAGTACTATAAATGGCATATTATAAGCCATCAGATTGAAAGCAGGGAGTTTTTTTTAAATATTATTTTATTTTTAAAAGCCTCGAGAACGGGGTAATTCTAAATGCATGTATTCGTAACTGGTTTTATAATCGATTACTCCCGTCAATGTTGTCAAAAAGGGTAGTTTGTCCAAGTAGCTTTGCCGTAGATTGATGAAGTCATCAGCAGCCGCAGGACCCCGAGCCGATCTGGAAAGCCGAGTACATCTGGTACCTACACCGGCACGTCACAGCATGCTAGCATTAGCCAGCTAGCGTTTACTGACGTGCTTAACATTGTGCGTCTTAAAACAAACAAACATCTGAAAATCGGGTATGTACCCCCCCCCCCCCGTTTCCAGTGGAACAACTGGGGACTGCCAAAAAAAGGAGACGCTTTCAGATGCTTGTGTGTTTTCAGCCGCACAAAGTTCGAGGCACGTCATCGAGCTGGCCCCACCGGCGACAAACAAACGTGTGTTTAATTATAAAGTTCGGCCCTTCACCGCGGTGAATCGATCGCTTTGATCCAGCTTTTGATCCAGTATGACTTCAGTCTGGAATGAAAACTTAAGTATGTTTGGAGTTTATATGATTTAAACAGTATAACAGAGCAGGAACGGCTGTTGTTAACATGGCCCGGAAGAGGAAGTGTCCAAATACTGGGAAGTTCCGGTAAGCGTGATAATCCCCTATAGCGATAAACTGCTCATTTCAGTCCAAAATGGCGGTTGCGCATGGGTGAAATACTGCAATGAAGCGTTCTATTGAGTGTCGCCTCTTGGTGTTCTGTACTCTTTGCTAACGCTACCACCCGGAAGCAAAATATGACTCCGCAGCTGGTGAGAAAATAGTTCCTCAAAATGCGAGGCAAATTTAGTCATACAAAGCTAGTTTTATTTGTAACATTATTCTATTAACACTGCATTTACACAGATAGTCTTACGTTATAACTGAATTGCCCAGGTGTTCTGTGGCGTGGATAAGATTGTTTTTAGTGCAATTCCTGTTGACCTACGCTAGCATTAGCATTGGCGACGTCCTGAAACTAGAATAACAGGATGAAATATGTTGAAACAGTCTCCAGTATTTAAGTGTATCAGCTCAAGTTTTTTTTATTGTTATTATTAATATTTTGGTGTGGTTACATCATGGTTTTATCAATGAACGAAAGGAATCAGCCAGAATGCATCATTTGTAGCAAGAAGCTAGCAAGGGAAAGCATAAAACCTAGCATCGGTTCAGCAAAGGGGGTCCACGGCTTTAGGGAGTTGAATGAAAGGGTTCTTCAGGGAAAGAAGGTTGGGAACCACAGCTGTAGAACTTTAATAACATATCATATGCTGAAACTGAGACTTTCAACTTTGTCCCATGCATACAGAGATTCCTCTTGATTCCCTGATTCTTCTAATGATATTTAACACTGTTGGTGGATCTTTAAAGTCTGAGGAACATTTTTCTAAACTTGTTCCACAACTTTTACAGCCATTTTGTCTCAGATTGGTGAATCTCTGTCCATCTCTGAGAGACTTTGCCTCTCTGAAATGCTCCTTTATACCCAGTCATGTTACTGACCTGTTGCCATGTTAAAATCTCCTCCTATTGTTATTTTCCAGCCATTTGTTGCTCCTGTTCCGACTTTTTACAGACGTGTTGCTGCCATCAGATTCACAATCAGTGAAGACTTTCCATCAAATGTAAAATGTCTCAGTTTCATCATCTGATACCGTATGTTGTTTATATTTTATTGGGAATAAAATATGTTGATATTTAGTAGCTTTATGTTTTTATTCAAACTTTGCACAAAGTCCCAACTTTTTAAGAATTTGGGTCATATATGAAATATATTTATTTTAAAAAAATAAAGTAAGGGAAAAAAAGAAAGCTAGATGGAGAATGATTACTATTTATCAGCAAGATAAAAGTAAAAAAAAAAGAGGCAAATCTGGCTTATCTGCACACCCAGTCAACTTGCCTGATTTTCACCAATGAGCTGTTTAGGAGGAGATCAGTGAAGATTTTATTTTAGAAAAACTCTTACAAGCATCCCAATGTAAAGACGAACACATGAGATTTTCCCAAACCATTACACCGCCAACCCCCCTAAAACATATATATGGCTTTCTTGCTGTAGTGCGCAAAAACTACGGAAGAGAATTCTGAGATTAATGTCAGTATTCTAACTTTTTCAGAAATTGAAAAAAAAAAAATGTTAAATGTTCTGAGAAAATAGTCAGAATTCTGACTTTCATCTCTGAATTCCAACTTTAATCTCAGAATTCTGAGGAAATAGTCAGAATTCTGACTTTCATCTCAGAATTCTGACTTTTTCCCAGAACATTTAAAAAAAAATTCAGGAATTTTATTTTTAAAATTTCTGAAAAAGTTAGAATTCCGACTTTAATCTCAGAATTCTGAGAAAATAGTCAGAATTCTGACTTTCATCTCTGAATTCCGACTTTAATCTCAGAATTCCAACTTTATCCTCAGAATTCTGAGAAAAAAAGTCAGAATTCTGACTTTCATCTCTGATTTCCGACTTTAATCTCAGAATTCTGAGAAAATAGTCAGAATTCTGACTTTTTTCCCAGAACATTAAAAAAAAATTCAGGAATTTTATTTTTAAAATTTCTGAAAAAGTCAGAATTCTGACTTCAATCTAAGAATTCTGAAATTAAAATCAGAATTCTGACTTCTTTCTCAGAATTTGATTTTTTTCTTCAGTGGCCCTAATCCTCTTCCATACAAAAACAGAGGGAGAAGTCTGCTAGAAAATTCCACTCCACTTTCTCCTCCAACACAGATCATTGCCATCAGAGACTAGAACGGATCTAATCATGCCTTCTGCAGTTCGAACTCCCACTCCTTGTGTTCACACTCATGCTCAAAGTCAGGGGGGATAACTTTACTATTAGCATCTTTTTTTGTTTTGCCCAACAGAATGTCAGAGGTGTGGTCTGTGGGATCCAAGCTTTTCAAATGACATGCAGAAAAGGAGTCTGTACAGTACCATGCAGGAATAAAAGATGTCTGCATCCTGCATGCTTCAAAGCCAGTATATTGAGAGCAGGGGTGTGATGGGGAAAACCGAGGGTCTGTTTACAGGCAGAAGCAACTTCTGACAAATAATAAAGAGCAAGTGGAAGGGGTAACCGACCTCTTGGACAATCCTTTAGTTATAAAGAGTAAGGATATCAGAGGCACCCCGTCTCTTTTTTCCTGCATCCCACCACTTTACCAGCTGCCCTTTCAGGTTAAACTTGCAATTACAAGTGACTAATATGTCAACTTCATTCGTTGGGTCATGGAGGCGAGTCCGGTCCTCAAGGCAGGCAGAAATTTGCAGTTCATAATGGAACGCAGCGGCTTCCTTTTACCTCATAAAAATGCCGAAGCTATCCGAGCTTCCTGGATGTGGCTGTCTGCTTTCTTTGCACATATTTCACTTGTTGCAGGAGACAGCAGTTCGGGAACAGAGACAGAGGTAATCGATAAAGTTTTAAAGCTCTCAATATACTGTGTAAAGTTTTGGAATAGCATGGAGAAGAGCTGGCACCACTTTAACCTATTCCAGGACAACAAGAGCAGATAGTTTTATCCCCCACAGTTAAACCTCCCTGACAGTCGGAGGATTTAATAAAATTACACAAAAATCTGCCATGAAACTGTGGTGGATGATGAACAGATCTACAAGGTTCTGTCCAACTAAACAACAACATTAAATCAACGTTTCAATAGTCAAGTCGTCCACACAGCCCCCCTCCCTCCGGTTTACACACACTAACAAACATTCTGTCTACGGATGCATGAAACTCATGTGGCCGATAACCGATATCGACACCGATATTAAAGCTGAAAAAAATAAGCAGTCATTGCAAATACCAGTTTTGTTATCTGTTTCCGACACTTTGAAAAAAAGGGGTGTGAAAAAATATCAATACACTAAAATATTGCGATATTTTCATATACCAATATCAAATTGATATTTAAAATGCGGTATCTATCTATTTTACTTACAAAATCTCACGAGATTTTATCGTTCTGTTACAAAATCTTACGACATTTTGGGAATTCTCGCGAGATTTCGTAACAGGATAAAGAAATATCGCGAGATTTCATTAGTAAAATAGATCAATACCGCATTTTTAAATGTCAATATATCAGCATATGAAAATATTGCTATATTTCAGTGTATCAATTTTTTCCCCACGATTAGTCTAGAGGTTTTAAAGTCTCTAAAAAAGAAGTTTTTGAAGATTTTTTTTTTTTCTTTAGAAACAGTGGGCTGATCGGTTAAATATCGGTTAAATATTGGTGGGGTGGTTGATGTCCGATACTCAGTTTCAAGGCTGATATAGGTGCATCCCTAATTCTGTCATTTTGTTGTTTTAACTAGTGTGGAAAAGCTCATGATTCATGAAACCAGACCAACTGACTAAACCTGGCAATGTCCCTATAAAGGATCAAATGTGGATGAAACACACACCTCCCTTTGCCAACATGCACACTTTATCTCATACACACACCAACTGTTATTATAAAGAAAAGAAATCCAGAATAAAAAGGAAAACCTTCATCCATGCAATAATTAAAACTCCTATATAATGTGTTACAAGCTGCAGTCTTGATGCTGTGCAGTGAAAGCTGAGGGTTTTTAGAAATCAGCTTCCTTTCAATCAAACCAACGCACATGCATGTGTTCAGACACCATCGCGCGGCCTCTAAAGGACATCTGAAACACACATGATGAAATATAAACGCAGCAGTGTTTATATTTCAGATTTTCTTTGGACCGGTGCGTCTCTCCTCCACTGGTCAGCAGATCACGGACCAGTTGGGGACAAATTTGTTGTGATGCTCCTCGGGGAGCGTGTAAATTGCAAATGAGCAGATTTAACTCAAAGTACTGATGACTGATTTGAAAAAGGTGCAAAGCTGTGTTTTCACAGTGTATGCAAAGAAGGCAAAGCAGCTGGCAGGGAAATTAAAGGAAGGAACATGAACAAGAACAACCCTTATTACAAAAAAGTGGGACGCTGCAGGATTGAAATAAAAACAAAATGCAAAGGTTTCTAAATCTCATATTTTATCCACAGTAGAAAAACTGCGACATTTTCTCATTTCACTGAAAATATTCAGGTTATGAATTTAGATATTGTGTAGGATTATGCCAACAAGAAGTAGATCCAGAGTGATGTTGACCATCGTGTAGTTACACGTCTGTAAAAAGTAGTTCCAGAGTGATGTTAACCATCGTGTAGTAACACGTCTGTAAAAAGTAGCTCCAGGGAAATGTTAACCATCGTGTAGCAACACGTCTGTAAAAAGTAGTTCCAGGGTGATGTTTCCCATCGTGTACCAACACGTCTGTAAAAAGTAGTTCCAGGGTGACGTTTACCATCGTGTACCAACATGTCTGTAAAAAGTAGTTCCAGAGTGATGTTAACCATTGTGTAGTAACACGTCTGTAAAAAGTAGTTCCAGAGTGATGTTTACCATCGTGTAGTAACACGTCGGTTAACATCACTTTGGAACTACTTTTTACAATCGTGTAGTAACACGTCTGTAAAAAGTAGTTCCAGGGTGATGTTTACCATTGTGTCGCAACACATCTTTAAAAAGTAGTTCCAGGGTGATGTTTACCATTGTCTAGCAACACAACATTAAAAAGTAGTTCCAGGGTGATGTTTTTTGCATCGTGTAGTAACACATCTGTATGAAGTAGTTCCAGGTTAATGTTTCCCATTGTGTAGTTTCACGTCTGTAAAAAGTAGTTCCAGGGTAATGTTTACCATCGTGTAGTAAGACGTCTGTAAGAAGACGTTTCAGGGTGATTTTTACCATCATGTAGTAAGACGTCTGTAAAAAAGTAGTTCCAGGGTAATGTTTACCATCGTGTAGCAACACATCTGTGAAAAGTAGTTCCAGGGTGAGGTTTACTATTGTGTAGTAACACGTCTGTGAAAAGTAGTTCCAGGGTGATGTTTACCATCGTGTAGCAACACATCTTTAAAAAAGTAGTTCCAGGGTGATGTTCACCATCGTGTATCAACACATCTTTTAAAAGTAGTTCCAGGATGAGGTTTACTATCGTGTAGCAACATGTCTGTAAAAAGTACTTCCATGGTGATATTTACCATCATGTACCAACACATTGTTAAAAAGTAGTTCCGAGGTGATGTTTACCATCGTGTAGCAACACATCCTTCAAAAGTAGTTCCAGGGGGATCTTTACCATCGTGTAGCTTCATGTCTGTAAATAGTAGTTCCAGGGTGATGTTTACCATCGTGTTGCAACACGTGTGAAAAAATATATTTGTGGTGATGTTTACCATCATGTACCAACACATCGTTAAAAAGGAGTTCCATTGTGATGTTTACCATCGTGTAGCAACACATGGTTAAAAAGTAGTTCCAGGGTGATGTTTACCATCGTGTAGCATGACGTCTGGAAAAAGTAGTTCCAGGGCTATCAGTGAGATGTCTTTAAAAAATTGTTCCAGGGTGATATTTACCATCGGGTAGCAACATATCTTTAAAAAGTAGTTCCAGGGGCTTGTTTCCCATCTTGTAGTAAGAAGTCTGTAAAAAGTAGTTCCAGAATGATCTTTACCATCGTGTAGTAAGACGTCATTAAGAAGAAGTTCCAGGGTGATGTTTACCATCGTGTAGTAACACGTCTGTAAAAAGTAGTTCCAGGGTAATGTTTACCATCGTGTAGCACCACATCTGTAAAAAGTAGTTCCAGGGTGAGGTTTACTATCGTGTAGTAATACGTCTGTAAAAAGTAGTTCCAGTGTGATGTTTACCATCGTGTAGTAACACATCTGTAAAAAGTAGTTCCAGGGTGAGGTTTACTATCGTGTAGTAACACGTCTGTAAAAAGTAGTTCCAGTGTGATGTTTACCATCGTGTAGTAAGACGTCTTTAAAAAGTAGTTCCAGGGTAAGGTTTACTATTTTGTAGTAACATGTCTGTAAAAAGTAGTTCCAGGGTGATGTTTAACATTGTGTCGTCAGACGTTTTTAAAAAGTAGTTCCAGTGTGATGTTTACCATCGTGTAGCAACACATCTTTAAAAAGTAGTTCCAAGATGAGGTTTACTTTCGTGTAGCAATACGTCTGTAAAAAGTAGTTCCAGGTTGATGTTTACCATCATGTGGAAACACATCTTTAAAAAGTAGTTCCAGGGTGATGTTTACCATCGTGTAGCAACACATCTGTGACAAGTAGTTGCAGGGTGAGGTTTACTATTGTGTAGTAACACGTCTGTAAAAAGTAGTTCCAGGGTGATGTTTACCATCGTGTAGCAACACATCTTTAAAAAAAGTAGTTCCAGGGTGATGTTCACCATCGTGTTTCAACACATCTTTTAAAAGTAGTTCCAGGATGAGGTTTACTATCGTGTAGCAACATGTCTGTTAAAAGTACTCCCATGGTGATATTTACCATCATGTACCAACACATTGTTAAAAAGTAGTTCCGAGGTGATGTTTACCATCATGTAGCAACATATCTTTGAAAAGTAGTTCCATGGTGATGTTTACCATCGTGTATCATCTCCCCTTCTTTTATCACCCATCTGTAACCGTGTGGGAAGTGTTCTGGCTTTTTCTCTGCATGATGGAGCTTTAACCTGCATTTGTGGATTTCAGTATGAACTGTGTTCACAGACAGAGATTTCTGGAATCTTCCTGAGTCCATCAGTGGTTTCCAGCAGAGAATCATGTCTGATTTTAATGCAGAAGATCACCAGCATCCAGCCTTGTCCCATGCACACAGAGATTCCTCCTGATTCTCTCCATCTTTTGATGATATTCTAGACTGTAGATGGAGGATCTTCAAAGTCTGAGGAACATTTTTCTGAAACTGTTCCACAACGTTTAGAGCCGGTTTGTCCTATGAACCTCTGTCCATCTGTTCATCTAAGAAACTCTTAAATGCTCCTTAATACCCAGTCATGCCACTGACTTCTCGACCTAATTTAAATTCAAAATAAGTGGATATTTTTCATGAAATGACCAAATGTTTTGGAATAAAATATTTAGATTAGATTTACAAGTCATTATTTTCTGTTTTTATTTACATTTACATGGTGTCCCAATCTTTTGGGGGATTTAGTTTTTTATAACGAGTGACTGAATTGAAAGTCAGACCAAACCACCCTTTTTATTATGACAATATACGTATATATATATATATATATATATATATATATATATATTTGTTTTTAGTACCTGAACTCCACGTTCTAGTTCATACAACTGCCATCGTTCCACTGTAATTTACAGATAAATTGTGATGATCATGCAAACATCCAGACTAAATCTGTTGCCTCTGTGTCAGAGTTTTTCTCTGTTTCAGTAATTTTTAAACACACTGAGCAGTCAGGGGGCTCAATGTCACAGTGACCTTTCATTTGAAAATCAAATACGTTGGAGTGGCAGTCTCACATAAACCATCCTCGTGCTGCAGTGATATTCTGCAGTACATTCAGTAGCAAATAATAAAGTAAAATATGTGAGGTGACTAGTCTGTAAAAGGTTTTGTGTCGTTCTAGCTTTGCCTCCGTTCATATTTAGCCTGAGATCTTCAGAAAGCCTCCTTTTCTTCTTTTATTTTTACAAAGTAGGCCTCTCTGTGACCTGTAGTGACTGTCCTTCTTATCCTGGAAGGGCAGCAGACAGGAGGTGGTGTTCCTGAAGCCCTTAATCTGAGTGTTTCCCTGGCGAAGTGCATACTCCTTTCTGTGGGGTTATCAGATGGAGAGCATTCTGTTACAGTTCTGTCACTGTGTTACCAGCCAGCATCGCACTGCAGTCATTCCCAACTGCAGCTCCTCTTAAATAATATGCTCATGACCCACAAACACTGACGGCACCACTCCACCTCCACTGCCTACTCACTGCACCTGGGCATTTTGTTTTCTTTCTGCCAGTCTTCCCTCTGCATTCAGCATTTAATCAGACATGTTTTTTTCCCCACCCACAACACCAACCGTGGTTTTAAGGTAGCACTTAAAATTTATCTTGTTGCTGCTTTATGTTTCTTTTAATTCTGAAATAAATGCTATTTTTACATTTTATTTCAGTACAGTGTTTTATTTTCTAGGTACTGGGATGGTATTTAATCCTGAACCATGTGATTTTCCTTAAACCTAACTACTATAGGTACGTATGTATGTATGTATGTATATATATACATATATACCAGTAGGACATTGCATTTCCTGGAAGCGTACCCATGCGAGTTCACGACACTGCATTATCAGCGCCTACTCTGCCGTAGGGATGTAACGATTACCGGTAAAATGGTTAACCGTGATAAAATTCCCAACGATTAATGATACCGTTTCAAATTTTAATTATCTTTAAAACCGTGACTGATCACCACACTTTAAAAAACTCCCAGTGATGCTGCTCATTGGCTGGAAAAGCAGTAGTAGTCGCAGTTTGCAATGTTAAACTTATGAAAACATGGTGAAAGGCAACAAAGGCACCAAGGTGGACAGTTCTATTGAGATTTTTTCCCCATTTAGAAAAGACAAAGTAGACATTTAGACCCATTTTGGATATTATTAAAGATGATGGGGGGGTATTTTTTATAACACTGCGATAAAAATGATAACCATCATTTTGGTCACAATAACTGTGATATTAAATTTTCATATCACTACATCCCTACTCTGCTGATAATTCAAGAGAAATTCGCTGTTTACGTTGTGCTAAGAGTGCCAGAGCTGCAGACAAATCAGGACAAACACACGTGGGGTTGGCCATTGATTTAAAACAAAGAAAGAACGAACAAACGCGTGATTCCATCTGCCGCGACTTCTGTAGTGTCCTGAACTCGCATGAATGCACTTCCAGGAAATGCAATGTTCTACTGTTTAGGCTATAAAATCTACTAAATGATGTGGTTTCCAGAAAATTCTGGACGCTACCCACTCAGGACACTTGGATTACATTGGACGAGCAGTATGGAGGAATAACTGACAAGTTTTTGTGGACTTTTATGGACCTTTTTGGTTTAGTCGCTGGTGAACTCCATTATATGAATGTCAGCGGATAACAAGAAGCCTCCCGGATCTCCGGGTGCATTTGAGATATTGAAAAAGTGCTCCAGAGTCTTGCTCAGCATGAGGGGGAGTAGAAAATGAAAGCTTTTCATTCTGTGGGTGTACTATTCCTTTATCTCAAAAATTCCTAAACAATAAGTTTTTTACTCTTACCAGTAAAGAGGATATCTAATTAGGAGATGTTAGTTCCAATTTGGTAGTGGCTGCACATTTTTTGGCCCTGTGTTTGCAAGTAGGTACCAGAGGTTGTTGTCATCTCGATGAAACAAAAAGAAAATTGTATGAACTGCTTTCGTTCATTCATTCTCCAGCCCCTCCAAGAATTTGCGATGCTCAGTCAAACTTTGTGAACCAACCTTGTGTCCAATCACAGCAACTTACAAGGTAGAGTCCGGAGTTCGTCCCTGTTTCTGTTTGTAAACAGCACAATTCAAACCATGCGCTCCTCCCCTCGGGCTAATGGTCGCCTCGCTCTTCAGCCTATTCAGCTCCTTCAAAGCTCGGAAGCGGGTGAAAGCCAACCAATATTAACCCTAGTTTTCCAACGTGCACTATCAAAAGCTCTTTTCACCGCAGAGTACTTCCTTTTCTCCGCTGTTTCTGCCATTTTTCTTTCTTTTGTTTTTCTTTCCCCCCCCCAAGAGTTCGAGTGACTGGCGTCTGCTCCAATCATGAGCTTATCCCCACATAGTGTCATGCCCTTGGCTCTGTCATTGGCTGGTGACATATACAGAAATCTCCGCCCAGAAACGTCCCGAACACACCAAAACAATGGAAAAACGCAAATTACAGACAGGGGGAGAGGGAGTTGCAAGCAAACTCACCACTACACAAAAGTAGAGGCCCAAAGGTGCAGATTGAGACGGATTTCACTTGCACAATTTAGCATTTCTTTTCAGGGAGTAAACACCGGACTCTACCTTTTTGATGCAACTTTGGCCAATAACAGCACTCCTCCACATTATTCACATACTTCAAGTTTGCTTCCATGTTGCTGATTATGAACGTGCAGACATGCGTGAGAGAAATGTGAAGCATGTTCTGTCTAAAGTCCCCACCACTTTCCCAGAGTTGATCAAGGAGGCAGAGGAAAGTGAACCTACAAGTGTGTTGGAAGACTATATATAGGTGAGACAATCTATTATGACGGAGCTCAGAACATTTAGATTTGCTGCAGTTCATCATACAATTTGAATAGATTTTTCTCATTTGCACTTGCCGTTTGATCAATAAATTCCAGCTTGAAGATCTCAATAAATCTCAATAAAGACATATGAAATAATAAAACTTTGAATGTGAAATTAAAGGTGCAGTGTGTAAGAATTACTGACATCTAGTAATAAAAATAGGCACAGCAACGACTTCAGGCACCAAACAGTAGTGAATGGATGGTGGCTGTCAGTGGCCAAAATTCTTGCAGACACAAAGATATTTTCCTGTGTGAGTGGATCCAGTCGCCTCAGATGCAGCGATGACTGCAGAATAAGTAACTACTTTAACATTGTGTACATGTGTACTGTCTTCTTCTATGGTTCTTTTAAGGCGTTGCTTATCCCAAACGGTAATGTAGCTCCTATCAAACATGAGGCTCATTCGGACAGAGAGGTTCTAGGAACGCAGTCCTATAACTACCCGTCTTGAGTTTAGTTCTCAGAACTACCTTCCCCATCAGTTTGCGTTCACACATGAGGGAGGACCTTGATAGGAACCATGTTTGACACAGTCGTCTGCGACAGAGACAAATGCTCCAGCAGATCTGGTACAAAACTGAGGTTTCTCATCTCTTTTATTCAAAGCTATTATAAAAGCTAAAGCTACCAGCTTTCCCTCCCTTTCCCTTGTTTACCTTTTGTTGAAGTGTGCCTGGACACTTTTGCAGCTGTATTTGGGTCATTAAATCAGTATGAAAATAATTGCTTTTGGACATTTCAAAATAGTTCTGGATTCAGGACGAGTTCCATTGTGATCGATTTAACAATGAATTCCTACATTCCTATTGTAATAGTTCTTGTTGTTATTATGATCTCGGTAAACAGCTATAGGAGTTCACGACACTATGGAAACCACAACACTTAAACACCTATTCTGCTGAGTAGAAGAAGAAATTCTGCTTTTCATCTGTTTATATTTATATTCTGCTGTGAGCCAGACGAGGATGATGTCGCAAATTACTAATCAAACTTTTTCTAACTTGAGGAGACGCTAACCTCATCCTTGTCTGAATTTGCATGGATGTGCATCGGGGAAGTATGATGTTCTACTGTTTAGGCTCTAAAAATGTACTAAATAATGTTGTTTCTAGTAAATTATGGACGCTACCCACTCAGGACACTTGGATTACACTGGACGAGCAGTATGGAGGAATATGGCCACGTTTTTATGGACATTTATGGACCTTTTTGTTTTGAGCGCCGGTCATCCCCATTATATGAAACTCGGCGGATGACGAAAACCCCCCCAGATCTGCATTTGACATATTAAAAAAGTACTCCAGAGTCTTGCTCAGCATGAGGGTGAGTGGAAAATGAAGGCACATCATTGTGTGGGTGCTGTATCCCTTGAAGCAGACACTAGGCATGATGGCTGCATCTTATAAGGGGGTGAGGACCCCGGAAGTCAACCACAACAGAGGAGTTAACTTCAAAAAAAGGAATAGGTTTATTGAATGGAATACAGGATTGCCTGATCCTCTGGGGGGACCCCAACAGAAAACTCCAGTTAAGGCACCAGTCCAAAACCCAGAGGTGAGATCTATAAACAAGCAATAGTGAAACACAAAGATGTCAGGCTGCTTATCAGGGATAAGCGAATAATCGGCGGTAATCGGCGGAACAGAGCATGGGCCGGTGTCCAGATACCCAGAGGTCCAGGTCCATCATGGGCAGTGGAAGGAAAGTGTGTCCAGGGGCGTGGTCGTTGCGAGCAACTTGGAAAAACAACAATCAGAATCAATGTTGGACTTCGACTAGCAAAAGGCTTTCAATAATCTGGCTGAGAGGCAGAGACTGGAGAGATCTCAAGTAGCGTCGAGCACAGATGGGGCAGGGGAACATCCAGGTGGGCTGAATGAGGCTGATCAGTGAGGAAAAGAAGCAGAGACACGATCTGGTAGAAGCCCTTCTTCCATCGTCCCAGAGTCCCGTCTCTCGCAAACTGAAGCCTTTCTCTGGATAGCCTTTTTTCTGTTTAATGACTGGAGTCATCTGAAGGCTTCTGAGGTGCTTACTTTAAGCTCAGTGGGCAGGTTCCACCATCGCCATCTTGGCAGCATTGCACGTCTGATCACTCCTGGACAGTGTTAAGCCCCATTTTTGCTCCCTTATGTACGTAAATGGCGACGTCCATTTCATGTGTTTCATGCATCGCCCTGCGTGGCTGCCTTCATACTTCTATGCGTCTTCTGCGTTCCCATGGTTCACCAGGGCCTGTCTCTGTGCCCCGGCGATGCGATGTCGTAGACATGAGTGTATTTTTGGACATGCTGGCACAGCCTCTCCTCAACAGCTCCAGCCCTACAGATGCTCTCTGTTTGTTTGGTGTCTTCTTTCTCCAGTGTTTATTGGGCTGTTTGGCCCTGGCATGTTTTGTGTTGTATATGTTCCAGTTCCTGTTCTTCTTCTCTGGTTGGTTCCTTTTGCTGGCTGCATATCAGCAACACAGCTCAACACTGACCTCGCGGTTTCCGGTGGTATTGCTCTGTCTTCTGTGTTGAGTGACGGACCAACAAGCCCCTCGACAACAAACCAAATTACGTGCATAACCGACGCAGACGACAAATGAAACTGTCCGTTTGTCTTCATATCCGTCTTCTGCGTCAAGCTAAATAGGCCCTTAGGCGGACATAGGCGGGCTAAAGCTAAGGTACGCAGTTTGCAGGCCAAAACACACAGTTGTGCTATTCTGCTACCGGCTGAGGCCTTCCCAAGAACAAGCAGGGAGCTAGCTGCTAGCCACCAGTACGAGTGCCGACAGCTGACCTGTCACCTGTCAATCCAAAGGACACCTCTAGTGGATGAAGAGTAAACTGCATTTTTTGCCACATCGGCATCTGCATCACTTTTCACTGCTGAAGTTTCTTCGCTTGGATTATCCAACCTGATTGTTTTCTTCTGGCTACACAGCTGTTCAGTCCCAATGATGCCTGAGTTCCCTTCACATTGTTCATGTGGAAATGTTCTTAATTTCGCCATTAAGTATAGTCCTGAGTTCTACTGTTGTTTATTTACCATCTGGTTTAAGTGATCATTGATCACCATCATTCAGGACTAGAAGGATAGTGAGGAACCAGATGATGGGTCCCCACTATCCGTCCAGTGTTTAATAATGCGTTGGACAGTTCTGAACCCGGTTCGAGTAGATTCTGATATTTCCTTTGCGTGATGCTGATAATCTGACCCTTCTGAAACAGACTAACATGTTTTCCACACCCAAGGGATGAGTCTTCCCACATGGTTGTTTCTTAAATGAGAAGCTGCACACTGCATCAGTTAAGGTTGCATCTGAAACTTCATCATCCATGCAAGAATTATCTAATGAGAGCCTCTTAAATATTTGCTAAGTTAAATCCAGGTGGTGATTTTTTTTTTTTTTTTTTTTTTTTGAACAGGCAATGTAAATCAGAACCTTTCTGTCCCCCTGCCTCATTTTGCTTTGGGTCCTTCTTCCTAGCAGCCACTGTGACACAGACAGACCAACATTCCTTTTGGTGTGTTCAGACCAAACACGATTTGGGCGTCAAAAACGCGCCTGACGCCCAGAGTTGGACGCTAGATTGCTAAAAAGTCAGATGCTTGATTTCCAACGCGCATCAAAGAATGCCCCCTCCCTTTTTTCCTGTCACCGGTCTGTTTGCACCATGGCAGATTAGAGAGAGCGGCTCGGCTTTATGTAATAAACAAAGCTAGGGAACGTCGTTGCAGGGCATCTCTGCTCTGTCTGGGTTCACCAGGTAATTCCAGGTGTTCTGAGTGTGATGAGTTTCATCATTTACTCCAGGAGCTGCGCTGACGAGAGGCGCTTTCAGCTGTCTGATCCGGCCCAGTTTAACAACCTACTGTCCTGATGCGGGGCAGCATTATCAGCCCAGTAAACCCCATCGGCACAGCAGGTCATCAAACCACCGTTCAGACACTGGGACCGGACACAGATCAGTTTATCCTCCTCTGTCTTCAGAGAGAGAGGAGATTCCCCTGGTTCTTCTTGCTGTTTCCCGTCCTGTCAGAAAATGTGTCTGCGCCATGACATTGAGTTGCTCTGATTGGTTGATGCCCTGTGTCAAGACACCGAAGTTCAGATTTTCCAACTCTGCCACCCGTGACACGTGCTCAAAATCTCAAAACTCGTTGCGCAAAACGCCTTTAGACCGAGGTTATAATAGTTTGGGATTTCTAATTAGTTTCAGTTTTATTTAGTTTTGAGTTTTTGTTTTTCATTTCAGTTAGTTTTAGTTTTTTGAGCAGGTTTGCTAGTTTTTATTAGTTTTAATATTTTGGAAAATGCTTTGTTTTAGTTTAGTTTTTATTAGTTTCAGTGTTAGTTTCAGTTTTTGGGGAGTGTTTTTTCCCCTAAATTATATGTATTTGTCTGGTGTGATATTCAAAATCATTAAAAAGTTACTTACAGTAAAACCGGTAGAGCAAAGTAAATAGATTAAATAGAAATAGATTTCATATCAACCCAAAATGCTTATGTCAGTCATTTTCTGTACCGCTTATCCAGTTCAGGGTTGCTGGAGTCTATCCCAGCTATTATCAGATGAGAAGCAGGTACACCTGGACAGGTCGCCAGTCAGTCGCAGGGCAGGGAGACAGACAACCATTCACACCCACGTTCATTCCTAGGGGCAATTTAGAGTAACCAATTAACCTAACATGCATGTCTTTGGATGGTGGGAGGAAGCCGGAGTACCCGGAGAAAACCCACGCATACACGGGGAGAACATGCAAACTCCACACAGGAAGGAGTCCCCCTCCCCAGCCGGGAATTGAACATGCAACCTTCTTACTGTGAGGCTGTGGTGCTAACCACCACACCACGGTGCAGCCCCATCAGTTAACAAAAATGTTTTTTCAATTTTAGTTTTCATTTTGTCCTTAGTTTCGGTTAACTATAAAAACCTTGCTCTAGACGCACCGCGCATAACGGGCCACAGGGTTTTCCATGCCTCCTAGGTGCGTGTTGGCCATTGACTTTGCATGCAAACCTAACGCCCTTGATGCCAAATCACGTTTGGTCTAAACACACCTTTACACTCTAAAAACCGCTGGGTTAAAGTGCTGATGACACGTTTTTGACATTTTTTGCCATGTTTTATCGACCAAAATGTTCTTCATAATGATCTATGTAACAGAAACAAGCACAGCTGCAAAGATGAGTTATTAGAAAACATCGCTGCTTTTCAGCACATCTGACCAGGGCCATGGCCCTGTCTTGGACAAATTTGTTCAATGGTGCAATGACTCCTACTTGCATCTCAATGTGTCCAAGACCAAAGAAATGCTAATTGACTTTCGCAGAAATCCACCTCCCACTGTACCAACATTAATTAATGGAACAGCTGTGGAGACTGTGACGGAGTACAAATATCTAGGAATTATCCTTGATAAGAAACTGACCTTTGATGCGAATACTGATGCGATTTGCAAAAAGGCCAATCAGAGATTGTTCTTCCTAAGGAAGTTAAGAGGATTTAATGTTGACAAATCTCTTTTAAAAATGTTCTATTCATGTTTTATTGAGTCCATTTTGACTTTTGCAATGATCTGCTGGTTTGGTAACCTTAGCATTGCAAACAAAAACAGGCTGGGAAATGTCGTCAAGCTTTGCAGGAAGATTGTTGGCACAGAATTGATTGATCTTAACCATGTCTTTCAAATAAGAGCCGCTAAGAAGGCAAAAACTATCCTGGAGGACCCACGGCACCCCCTACACGCAGAGTTTAGACTCTTACCAACAGGGAGGAGATTTTCTTATGTTAGGAAGGCCAAATCTAATAGATACTTGAGATCATTCGTCCCATCAGCTGTTGGTTTTTTAAATAGGCTTTAGGCGCTGATGCTGTTACATAAATTGTGTTGTTGGGGCTTTTTTTTTTAAATAACTCACAGATAATTATAGTTTTTAATGTATTTATTCTTACTTTTTATGTACATGAATGTGTATGTATATGTAGGTGTACATATATATACATATGTATGTGTACATACCTGTATCTCACTGTCCATGATGTAATGTAATCCACAAGTTAGTATGTTTTGTTTTTTTTTTTCTTTCTTGTTGTTTGCTCATTTTTGTGTATGTATGGACTACAGCTGCAAAACAAATTGCCCCTCGGGGACAATAAAGATTTTCTTATCTTATCTGACCAGACTGTGGCGCTGAGCGCTGAAACTGGATATGACGTCTGCAAGAGCCTCTTCTTCGCAGCTGATTTAACATTGAAGTCAATGGCTTCATTGCAGTTTTTAAAGTACCTTTTCCAGTTTTACAGACAAAAAGTAACGACACAGCCTATAAATTGTATTGACAGTTAATGTTGAAAAGCTCGTAAGTACAGCATTAGTTTATTTAGGTGGCCTACAGATTTAGAATTTTATTTTGAAGAGGATAAAGAAGCAGGTCGGAGTCGTACTCACCGCGAAACAGTAGGAGCCCGTCTGCTCGTCTCTCCTGTCTACAGTGTCTGTTTACTGGAGCTTCAGCCACCAAAGTGTTGAGATTTCTAACGCAATAAAACTGCGATCGTGTCCTCTGGAATATTCTTTTTCAACCATCATTGCTTCATCACATCGGTCATACAGCTCCTGATCGACAGTCAGCTGCTGCTCGGTTATATGAACATCTCCGGTTATCAAATCTCCTCCAGCTGCTTCCAAAGATGCATCCTTCCCTCCATCCTCATCCTTCTAAAGGGGAACTATTTCAAACTCGACTGGAACCATGAAAGTTGTTATCTTCTCATTGTTTAAAGGCTAATTATTTACCACGGCTAGCTCGCAGCTAGCTGTTAGCTGCTAGCTAACGCAGGGAACGAGTGTCTCTCCTCCGTCACACCTGGCTCATTGTCAAACTGGTGCAGCTCCTTATCAGTTGTGGGTCTGCTTGTGTTGTTCCGGGTCGCTCCTTACAGTTCTGGTTCCCTCGGTGTGGTCTTGCAGGCTTTTAGCTGAACCAGTGGACCTGAGGCTGGAGACAGACTGTAGGCAGCTGCTACAGTTCTACTCCGGTTCTAGCTTGTAAAATGTGATTTCCCCAAATTGCTCAGCATTATCACACTTTTCTGAACTGGCTGAGCCAACCACTGGGTCAGTATAGCACCAACCCAGCAGTAGTTAATTTGACCCAACAAAATGGGGTGTGCATCTTAACCCAACTGGATAGGCTACACATTTAACTCAAATGCTGGGTCGTATCAACCAACATGTTGAGTTGTTTTGGCAACGCATACTGTATTTTTCATTTGTCCTATCTGCAAATTCTGCAACAAGTTACTTAAAACAAACAAATAAATAAAACCAAAGATAATCACAAGTGGGAAATGCAGTTTTCTGCATCTAAGCCATTATTATGACTAGAGTATATTTCTCTATGCAATAGGGTACACAGAGTCAGAAACGAAACACTAGCCTTCATAGCCAGTGATCTGCCATTAGTGATCAGTCATCTATGGTGGTGGGTTTATCTCCCGGTACTGTCATTCACACTCATGGTGCCAACTTCAACATTCAAACTGAACAGAATTTTCAACAACTTTGACCAAATGTGAACATACCTGAAGCCTGGAATACTCTGTGCATTATTTTCAATCTTTGCTCGCAGCTCCAAATCAAATTGTGCGAATGAGTTTCAGAGTTCAAAAGTTCACAGCTTACGATGTTTGTCCTCACACTGTACGAACCGACTGGAAAATCGGCACAAAAATGGCCAAAAATCGGACAGTGTATGTCGGGCTGAATACAGTACGACACATATTTCAAATTTATAGGATGCCAATCATAAAAGGTTAAATTTCTGCTGCATTTGCATTTCCCATGAGCCTTTGTGGTCCAGATTCATTGAGTTTTGAAAATAGCCCCGCCCCCTCTAACAGAAACATACCCAACCCAACAGTTGGATTAAAAAAAACAACCCAGCATTTTTAAGTGTTTAACCATTGCATGGGTTCACAGAAAATAACCTACATAATAACCCAAAATGGGTTAAACATTTCATAACCCAGCAGTTGGGTTGATGAAATAACCCATCATACCTTTTCCCTCATCTACATGATAGTATAACACAAGTAAATTTAGTTTATCTGTGTATATCTTGTGTTTTGGGTTTGTCCAGGTGCTCACATTTGCTTCCTTCAAGTTTTAAAATCTCCCTGAATATTTCATGTGAACCTTTGACTGGTGTGAGAAAGGTCAAGCGGCATCGGTTTGTGCTTCTCTGGTTCGCCTGATCTTGTTTTGGCCGTTTGCGTCTTGTGGCCGGGCAATGACACGATCCGGAAGTCGGTTGTTGGGTGTCAGTGTACCCGACGAGTAACTCAAGCCTGATAATCTGGTGCTGTGCTTTGAGGGAAAGTCAGTTTAACTTTGTTTTTCATGTTGCCTAAGGATGCTTTCTTTTGGAGTGCGAGGTGAGAAACTGCAGTCTCACATCGCCTGGAAGTAGAGCATTTTGTTTCAGATAACAGAGTTACAACAAGAGAGAAAGAGAATCAGATAACAGTTAAAGAGGAAAAAAGAAGTGAGAAACCAGGGAGACAGGCAAGGCAAGCATGCAAGTGTGTAACTGAGTTTAGGCTGTATTACGCCTGCTTGTTATGGATAAGGAGGAGGCAAAGGGACAGGAATCAGTAGTGGAGAGAGATGAGGAGAAACTGCAGAGCATGCCACATTAGATGGGTGCACAAGGAGATCTGCAAGGGATCAGTCAGAAGTACGAAGGAGAGAGAGGGAGCTGTTTGGTAGTGAGGTAGAAGCCAAAAGAGCTTAGTTAAGGAGCTTAGTTGAGGTAGGTTAGCTCTGAAGATGGACTGTATTAGGGGGAGCAGGGAAAGAAGGCCATGAACAGGGTTAAATCCATCAACTGTAACATTAAGATCCCTCTCATCTCTGTGCTCCCTCTACCCTTCCATCCCTCTCTGTCCCCATGGATGTGTGTCTTTCATTCCCCCCATCTAGGCGTTTTCCAGGTAGACTCCGTGTTCGTCCAATCTCACACCGTCCTGCCCGGCGGTTAAGTCAGGAGCATTGTCAGTGTGACAGCGTAATAGCTCATTTAACGGAGGATACGAGTCACACACAGCACTTTGGAAACAAGCGCCTCTTTTTCTTTTTTACTTTAGTCTTACTTGAAATGATGGGATGGAGGAGTAAACATGAAAACCTCCATGCTGTTTCAATGTTTACCAAAGAAAAGGGTGGGGAAGGGGGGGGGGGGGGATGCCATTCGGTACATGGAAGCAAACAGAAAATGTCCACACTGCATTCGGCACAGAGCACTCTCCTGGTTCAAAGGTGTCTCCATTTCAGTGCGCAGCCATGGAAAGCCATGCCCTCGTTCACGTTCCTCACTTTAAACCCAGTAAAAAAAATACCCTGCAGAACCACGCACCCCAAACCAAGATGGCCTACAAGTGATCTACAAAAGGACTTGACTACAGCTCTGATTTAATGCTAAGACATCTTCATCTCTAGAGAAAAACAACAGAACTCTTTAAGGCATATGCCAACTCTGGATGAAACTGAGCCTCCCCCGCAGTCCCCTGAGGTGGACAAGTGGGCTGAAGCATTTTCAAACCGACCCAGTCATTCTCTGAATCTGGCAGCACTGACTTATGCTTAGCTTAGCTTAGCTTAGCTTAGCTTAGCGTAGTTGCTGTAATCTGGCATTTGCAACCAAGTGGTGCTAGTTGGATCTGCCAGATTGCAGCAACTATGCTAAGCTAAGCTAAAGTCAGCGCTGCCAGATTCAGAGAATGACTGGGTCGGTTAGAAAACACTTCTGCCTACTTGTCCAACTCAGGAGACAGCGGGGGGAGGCCAAATTTCACCCAGGGGTGGTATATGCCGTTAAATTCATTTAGTGAAGGGAGACAATGAGATGGTCATGTGGAAACACAAAAAACACTTCTTAGAAATCCTTCAGCTGCTACTAAAGACTTTTTTCTGCATTGTGGATCATAAACAATCACATAAAGAGAAAAAGAGAAAATGAGAGTGACTATTAGCTCTTTTACAACTAATTTCCTCGTCTCCTCCAGGTCCTCCTGGCCTCACACACGACTGTTAGCAAAGAGACGCTTGCTTCAAAGTGCTGCTCACACCGTCGGCCTCCGCTGTGCTCCAGGAGCCACAAAAAATCTGTTTTCCCAGCAGAGGTATGATGCCACTTTAAAGCCAACTAGTGGGCCTACCTGATTCTACTTTAGACTACTGAGTTTGTTTTTGGAAAGGCTGCCCCTCAACCACGCCCCCCACCACCCACCACCATCACCACCATCCCCACCCTCCCATCCCACTCAGGGCAGCAGTGGCGCCAGCTCGGTGAAAAAATGATAAGTTGTTTTTTCCATGGCTAGAGAACGAGGACTCACATGGTATCCCTATGGAGCAGCATAGTGGGGAAATAGAAAGTACAACAAAACATTATACAAACACACACACTCACACACACTCACCTACACGTGCATGCTAGCACCCATTCATCATAACAAAGCAAGACTTACATACACAATTCTGCCCATCTTATCCTGAAAATGAAATCTACGCACTAAATGGCATGCAGTAACCACTCACAGTGCGTGGGATAGGATGTGTGAATTTGTGCACGGTGAAGGCTATTTTATATTAAACTCAACAACAGACTCTAAACTTTTCACTTTATCACCCATTGATGTTGACATTTCCAAACTGACTGCAGTGCAATAAATAACACAGGTAGGGCTGGATGATATGGACCAAAATTTCTATCTTTGTAATTTAGACAAAGTCATTCTTCAGAATCTTGGGGTTGTAAATCAAAAGTTTGATCGCATTATGATATATTAATTCAGTGGATAACAATTCAACTTTTGCAAATATCACAAATTCTGCTGGGATATTATTTCCATTTGATTTGATACATCAATCAGCTTTGACAAAATATCACATGTTGATTTAAAATAAACGTTTTAATTAAACCCCAAAAAGCATCTAAAATAAACTTCTGTCCATCTTTCCATCTGAGAGACTCTGCCTCTATGAAATGCTCCTTTTATACCCAGTCATGTTACTGACCTGTTGCCAGTTAACCTGATTAGATATTAAAGTCTCCTCCTATTATTAATTTTCTAGCTTATTGGGCTTTAAAGGATAACTTTCTTTTTTTTTTCAACCTGGACCTTATTTCTAGGAGTTAATATGTGCATTTACTCACCGGTAAAGTTTCTGCATCACTTTGACTCCTTGGGAAGATATTACATTGAGTTGCCCTTCAGTGTACATCCAGTATAATGGCAAAGACGAGGCAGCCGCTATCTGCAGCTAAATCTCCTTGATTTCATCAATGCTTTAAGTAGAATGAACAAATGAATGAATACTATTGTCCTGTGAGTTCAGAGTTTCACAAACTGTGTTTTTGTTGTTGTCTGGGTA
The DNA here is from genome assembly GCA_023101725.1 of Atherinomorus stipes. NCBI lineage: Eukaryota > Metazoa > Chordata > Actinopteri > Atheriniformes > Atherinidae > Atherinomorus > Atherinomorus stipes. The sequence goes on along the minus strand of JALJCO010007506.1, from coordinate 108,318 downwards.
ACGAGCTGCTCTTCTCAGTTATACTATGGAACACATGACCCCGAAAAGTGTGTAGAACACCCTGATAACTAATGGAGAGCTAAATCTGGACTCACAGGACAATAGTACCCATTTGTTTGTTCATTCTACTTAAAGTCTTGGCCAAAATCAAGGAATTTTGCTGCTATAATAATGCCTTTTATAGGGACTGCCCCATCTCCGCCATTATACTGGATGAACACCAAAGGGCGACTCAACCTAATATCCTCCAAAGGACTCAAAGTGATGCAGAAATTTTACCGGTGAGTAAATGCACATTTATACTCCTAGAAATAAGGTCCAGGTTGAAAAAAAAAAAAAAAGTTATCCTTAAGCACAACTCCACTACTTCCTAACTTAAACCACCTCCTTTGTCTCCTGTGTTTCATTATTGGATGATTTGATTAATCCAGGTGTGTCTGGCCTCAGTAAACACGAGAACTATGAAACTCTTAGAGCCCAGAACTATTCTGGCACACTTAACAACAACCACCGCTGATCAAGCATTGACCATGAAGGTGGGGGAAGCAGTTTTGTCCTGTGTGCGACATTGTGGGAGAAGAGCCTCTGGAGAAGGTGTTAGATGTGAGAAGACGAAGAAAAGCACCATGACGAGTCTATAAGATCTGGATCAGCTGTAATGCTGAAAGAATCACAAACTAAAAAGACAACTTGTCACAAAAACTTCCGCAAAACAGGCAGTTTGGGTCACAGCAATCCAAGCCCTGTAAAATCCTGGAGGGACTGATTCATGTATTGATTTTTTAGTAATACCTTTAATTGGGTCATTGATCACTGAATTGGTGCAAATTGATATTTTCTAACTCCTCACACTTTCTTCTATACAGTATGTACTTTATAATAGCATTATTTAATACTGATTATACTTTTATTTACAATTAAGTTTAAAAGAACTACAGACGATGAACCAAACTGAACTGGATCATTTGAGATCACTTATTAACCTACAATGATTTTATTATAATAAAATTGCTTATTATTTTCTGTGTGTGTTTCAGATGATGTAACTAAGTAACACTACTATTTCATGAATAATATGAGCTGTTCGTGAATCTGATGCAGCAACACGTCTGTAAAAAGTTGGAACAGGAGCAACAAAAGGGTGGAAAATAATAATAGGAGGAGACTTTAATATCTAATCAGGTTAATTGTGCATAGAATAAGGCTTGGTGCTGGTGATCTTCTGCATTAAAATCAGACATGATTCTCTGCTGGAAACCACTGATGGACTCAGGAAGACTTCCAGAAATCTCTGTCTGTGAACAGTTCACCCTGAAATCCACAAATGCAGGTTGAAGCTCTATCATGGATAGAAGAAGCCATAAGTTGCAGATTTCAGCAATGCCATGCTGAACAACATACTGCATCCATCAAAGCAGCATGGCTGGAAACAGGAGAAGAGTCTGGTTGCTGAACTGGTTTGCCTGCAGTCCAGATCTTTCACCAACAGAAAACATCTGGAGTATCATTATAGCAGAAATCCAGCAACCAGGTCCAGGACTGTAAAGCAGCTAGAATCCTGCATCAGACCAGAATGGGACAACATTCCTCTCCTAAAACTCCAGAAACTGGTCTCCTCACTTCCGAGACGTTAAAGCAACCTTTACCAATCTTGCATTTCAGAAACACAGCAAAATTAAAAAATAGTCCCCCCACTTCTAAACACCCCCATTATTCCCTCTCCTCCCATCAAACAAAGGTCTACAGGCAGGCCGTTGACAATCCAAGGTGCACCCCACTTCAAGTGGGTTCATTAAATTTATAAAATAATAAGTGGGCTGCTATTACCAACCCATCAACAACCTAAAAAAAGCAACACAATCTAACAGACAGTTATTGATAGAAGAGGACATGATACACGATGGTAAACATCACCCTGGAACTACTTTTTACAGACGTGTTTCTGCCATCAGATTCACATTCAGAGAATATTTTCCATGAAATGTTAAAAAAATCTCAGTTTCACCTTCTAATATGTTGTTTTGATGTGTTTTTATTTAAATACTCAACCTTTTTGGAATTGTAGCTCCACTGAATAAAACATTATCTAATGTAAAATCAAACTATAATGATGAGTTGTATTTTCTCATTCATCGATTGAAATAAGTGGATATATCGCCCAGCCCTCGTGTGACAGATTTACTGTAGCTATTTTGTCAGTTTATACCCCATATAAAGCCAAATAGGAAGAAGAGATGTTGCTAAAAGGACTGGATATGAGCTTCAACTGGTATTATTAGTGACATTCAAACTCTATCTGAAGGAGATGATGTGAAAGGCCAGCTTTTTGGGTCCTTTTTACGAGGTTTCAGCCCAACAGTAGGAAGGGCTGCTACTGAGAGGTTCCACAATCAACTGTGTGAAGGGGAGTGGTTAGTGACAGGTTAACATGGGGGTAGTAAAGAGTATGATAGGGGGAAGGGTGGGGTTACTTAGTAAAAGCAGGCAGTGTGAGCTGCAGGAGGAAACTAAGCACGGCTGAAGGAAAAAGCATTCCTCTGATCTGATATTTAACTTCTACAAAGTAGTGCATGTCTGCCAGCATGGGTCTGACAACTTCTGCTGTGATAGATCTTCCACTCTCCACCGACCCTACTCAACCAGCCACGCAGAAATGACTTTACAACATCAAAGCTGGCATTAACGTCTCATTTCCCCCATGTAAATGCAAAAACCAGGAAGAAATAGAAAGCTTTCCCTTCCCCCTGCCTCTTTGGTTTTCACTGAGAATCACTGCTGCCCCCCACGAGACGAACCCTGATGCACAGTTTTGGGGGAAAAAAACGGGTTAGAGGATCCTGGGGGCTGTTTCGCATTACCAAAACAAACCATTCAGCAAACAAACAATTAGACACTCATGAATTATGGACAAGCTATCAAAAATAGCAATAAAAACAAGGAGTGGGAAGTTGTGAGTGAGCGCTGAGCTAATGAAACTTATGTCAGGCTGTGGTGTAGGACGCTACGGAGGTGAGTCAGTGAAGGCATTCCTGACAACATTGTTTACATTTGACCTATGCTGATGATTCCACACATTTATCCGGACAGGTGCTTGTGAGCGACAGAAACAAAGGGAACACTGAGAAGCATGGGACACAACGGAGACAAGGTGACAGGAAACAAGCTGGCTAGCAATCCACCAAGCTACACAACTGTGCATCAGCCATTTTGCTTTTCAGTTCGTACCCCTAACCCTGTGTTTACCTCTCACAGACACGCACAGTCCATGCAGCAATGATCCAGGAGGATATACTGAACACCAGCAAAACGGTTCCTGGACAGATGGTCATGAGAGTCTTCATGACAAAGCGCGTGTTAAAGTTGATCTTGTTGAGGGCACCGATGCTGCGGGACGAAGCGTCCGTGAACAGCTTGCTGTGGAGTAGCATGACTCTGCCGATGAGGTAGAGTCGCAGGAACATGGGGATAGAGAGGATGATGTCCACGTCAGCGTCGGCCACAGACGGCGTGTAGGTGAAGGCCAGCCGCGCCGTCCAAGTGAAGACGTACTGGCCTGGGATGGGGTGGATGGCACACACCAGAAGCTCCAGCACAATGAAGAAGATCCGCTCATATGTCATGGCTATCCTCCAATCGTCCGCACCATTGTCGACCATAAACAGCTGAGGGAAAAAGCACACAGAGATCAATGACATTTAGCTTCTACATTTTAGTGTTCCAACAGTGATAGATGATCAATAAAAACTTCGGCAACATCGCTGCTGGTCTTCATTTACAAGGAGGTCCTTCGTGGGATATAACACAAGCAGGAATGTCATGCACAAATCAAACTTGCTTGTTAAAATTAACCCACAGCGTAGACGGCTGAATTTCTCTAGATTTGCGCTGACAGCTCAGCACGCATCTGCTTACACGCAAGTCAGCAGGACCACTGATAACCTATTAGGGTTGTCACGATACCAAATTTCTGTTTCGATACCGATACCATTTTGTATTTCGATACTTTTCGATACTTTTTTAAAAAGGTAAAACAAACTCAATATTTCTTTTATTTGTGTTATTGTTCTTGAAGTCTTTATTTTAAAATAATCAAATGAAGTAAAATCTTCAATTTAAAACACAGAGAACCAGTAATATAAAGCAATGCCAAATTAAAATCAAAATCATTCTATACATGAAACATTATATGGACATAATTAGAAAAATAAATTGTAAAACTATCTAAATGAATTACATATTGTAAGGCTTTTGGAATATTATTTTAATTGTTTCAAAATGTTAATTTATTTAAAGTTGTGTCTCAATAGTTTATGATATGAAACATTATTAGGTAATGTCTATAAAATCATGTTTGTGTGACTGACTTCAACATCAGACAAGTTGTATTAATAATTATAATTATAAATATAATAAGTGAACATATCAGTCAGTTCATCTCTGTCACCATTTTTAAACTTATTTAAACATTTTAAGGCTGTAAAACTTTAAGAAAATTAAAAATGTATTATTAACCGTTTATGTGGTATGTAGGCTTCTGTAGGTTTCTACTGGGCTGGAAGGTTTTGTGCTTTTTACTTTGACATAACTGAACAACATCAGCAGCAGTTGTTCCTACTGAAGTCACTAAGTCCGCGTAGTTTTCCTTTAAGGAAAAAGAAATGGCGGCTTTGGAAAAGCCTGTGTTGATAAAGTAGGGGCTCAAAGTACAGTTTGGAAGTATTACGGATTCAAAGCTAATGATGAAGGCGAGCCGTGAACACTAAGCACCGCAGTAGACGATGCTACAAAGTCCGTCTGCAACGGAGGCAACACTTCAAACTCTCCATCCGCGGCAGCGTCCCTCGCCATAACCAGCCTGTCTGCCCTGCGTCTCCTCCTCCTCCTCAGAAGGTGCTTCACTAGAGCCGCATCATTAACTACGTCACCTCACTCTGCCTCGCTCTCTTAAAAACAGCCCAATTACCAATTACCGTTTCTTTTTAAAACCGTTTCTTTAAATCTGGAAGACCGTAAACCGTAATTGCGACTATACTGGACCAACCGTGCAACCTATAACCTATGTGACTGTTTAAAAGGTGTCCCAATTTGTGGGGGTTGACTTTCAGCCCTACTCTTGTAGCTTCGTTTTAGAGTGGCAAGGGCCAAGGGAAACGGGTAGGGGTAAAAAAAAGAAATGAGATTAGGCCTAAACACAATAGCTTTCATGCATTTTTGCTCCAACTTCTACAATAGTTTTGTTTTCTGTGGTGTTGTGTTAATGTGCTTTAGCTTGTTAAGTGTTTGACTTTCATTCAGAGGCATCTTTATAACAGGAACATAAGCAGAGCTTAATGCTAATGTAGCCTTAAAGGCAACAATTTTTGCAATATTCTGTAAAATTGGGATCACTACCCCATACGCTATGATTAATTGAAAGCTTCAAATATATAAATATTATTATACATCAGCTGTGAAAGTTATTGGGCTGAAAAAACATCCGCCAATCATCTCTGCATCCCTTAACTTTTTCATTTGTCTGCTGGCTCGTCAATCACTTTTACTACCATAAATAGAGTGATTGACAGTCAGTTCAATGGGTAATAGCCGAGACTGATCAATAAGAGTGATTAGCTGGGTTTCCATTACACCTGGAATTGCGCAAAAACCAAAATATCACAATTAAAAACCGCTAATGGAAACACTTACATTTCGAAAAAAACTCTCAAATATCGCAAAAAAGTTTTTACGCTTTCATGAGGCGCAAATCCAGACGTTTCGATACAGCACTTTTGCGCAAAAGTGCAATGGAAACATTATTGTCGCAATTACTCGCCACAGGGCGTGACGTAGGGGGCTAAGAATCCAGTTATTCCTCCTCAATTATGATAATTATGATCATTTACAAGCATTAACTGTGAAATCGGAGTGATGGGGGAAGTTTTGTCAGTCACATGTAAAAATCCCCAAATCGCCGTAACTCAGCAAGCTGAGTTCATTTAGTCATTATACAGATGGTTGAAGTTCTTCATGTATTAACGTCTGGACACCAGCTGTTTTGTCGTTTCCACACATTTGTAACACCACAACTCGGTTATCTCGTTCCCACGTTAATTATACGTCAACAGAGTTTAATAAAACGTGACCACGGATAACATTGTATGACTGCGCCTTCGTATCAGCAGCTGCATCACCACATCAGTCAGAAACTGGTGCCGATAAAAGTGGAAATAAAGATCCAGAAATGACATCCACACTCCAGAAGATGATCCTGAGGGGTTTTTCATTTGTGTTACGTTTTGGGCGTCTGTCCTGGAAGTCTCCACGAGTGTTTTTCCTGCTGATCAGAGGCTCCTTACATACAGACTTTACCTGTGAATCATCATCCGCTGCTTTCATCTCCTGATGAGCAGCAGCTCTGAAAAACAACATGTTTATATCTCCATCCTCCTCAAAGTGGAGTCTTGCGGGGCGGGATTTTACAAGAATTACGGCTTATACCATTCAATGGAAACACCTACATATCGCTATTGTACTTTTTCGAAAATTCAAGAAATATCGCTTTTATTTTTCGAAAAAGTGTAATGGAAACCCAGCTATTGATTGGCGAGAGTAATACTGCGACCTGGAAGCTGCACACACTCGTCTGACGTTTACAGCAGGTACAGCGGGGGAAAAATATTTTGAACACGTCAACTTTTTCTCAGAAAATATATTTCTAGTAGAGCTATTGACATGAAATTTTCACCAGATGTTGGCAACAACCCAAGTAATGCACACATACAAAGAAATCCTAACATTTATGTCCATAAATTAATTTATATCTAATATAGTGAAATGACACAGGGAATAAGTATTGAATACATGAAGAAATGGAGACAAAAAGATCTGAAAGCCAAGAAAGCAGCTGGAGTCTGTCAGTATTTAGAAAGTAATCCTGTCCTCTATCAGTGCAAAGTAATATCAGCTGGTTTAGTCCTGATTGATGCCTTTAAAAAGGTTTCTCATCACCAAGGTGTCAGACAAGAAGCATTGCATGATGGGTAAAAGCAAAGAGCTGTCTAAAGACCTACACACTCAAAAATAGAGGTACAAGACAGGAACATTTCTGTACTTGTAGGTATCTATTTTACAAATGTTCTCTCAAAAGTACAATATTTGTCTTTATGAGGCCAGAAGTACCTATACACAATGAAAAAGGGTCCAAAGTTATAGAAAGTACAAATTTGTACCATTTCAACCCTAAGGGTACCTGCAGCATTGAAAAATGTGTGTAGCTTGTACAATAACTATAAATAGCAGTACTTCTAAACTGTAGTATAATTATAGTTATAATATTATGATTTTCATGATTATAGTCATCATAGTAATAATTATTTGTGAAATTATATATGTGTTTGATCTACTATTTATATAATATTTATTTATTTATTATTGGCATCTTTGTTGTCATAATCTCTATTTTATTGACTTTTATTTAATCATTTTTAATTGATTTTATTTATTAACTCATACAGCTTGATAAGGTACAAAAATGGACCAGGACCAAAGGTACAGAAATGTCTTTCAAAAAGGAACACCCCCAGAAACAAGCTTTGGACCCTTTTAAGTACAAAATGGTACCTCTATTTTTGAGTGTGTACCATAGACTGTATATAATTACTGGACGTAGCTTCCGTCTCTTCTGAATAGAGAAATGTGAAGCCAGGTGGGCGTGTCTTACCGTCGCCATCTTGCCGTGTCACGTACGTCGTCACTCCAGGAAAATACTAAAATGGGCACAGCGCGGCCGCGGGACAAATGATTGACAGCTGACGTACTGTGGGCTAAACGCTAACTGAGCTAACACGAAACTAAGAGGAGCTAACAAAGATAAGCCCCCTAAGCGGCATGGTTAAGGTAAGACATGCTTAGACTTGCAATTCGCTGACTAAACACCGCCGTTGTGCGACTCTGTAACAAACTGAGACCTTATTAAGAGCAAAGAAGGAGCTAACTAGGAGGCCTCCGGTCGGCAGGCGGAGCTTCCGGTCTGCCGCATGTCAATCATAAGGACACGCCCTTAATTATGTGTAATTTGAAGAATAAATAACATCTAAACGAATGAGTTATAAAAAAATTCACCCCCTCACAGTTGACATGAAGGTAAACTTAACCTAATAAACCTAAAATGATTTTTTGAACCAGGCTGTAAACATGTTTATTTCTGCTGTGAAGTTGGCGTTTTTAACATGGGAGTCTATGGGGATTTGCTCGCTCTTGGAGCCAGCCCCTAGCGGATGAAGGGAGGATTACACTATTTGCAACAAGGAAGCGAGCTTCACTGTTCTGAGGCGGAGTTGCCCCTTGGTGTGTACGCAACCTTATTATTGCAAATACACTGAAGGCATTGGTTCCAGGTGCATTTCTAAACAGCAGGTTGGTCTTGTGCATGCGCATTATTAAAAAACTCTGCTTTCTGAAATGACTAAAACATCTTCTATAACACCTTTAAAGGCATATGCCACCTTTGGGGAAATTGAGTCTCCTCCCACAGTCCTCTGAGTTGGACAAGTGGGCAGAAGCGTTTTCTAACCAACCCAGTCATTCTATGAATCTGGCAGCACTGACTTTAGCTTAGCTTAGCATAGGTGCTGTAATCTTGAGTTTCCAGCTAGCATCACTTGGCGAAAGTGAACTAATTAACTCAAGATTTTTTCCAATTACATTTCGTGACCTGCATATTCTGATCAAGTACAAACGAGAAGCTGATTTCACATCAAAGGATTGACTAGGTGGCATTCAATAGGGGACAGAAGTACAGGCCAATCACAGGGAAGCACCGTGGATAGTAGCAAAAGCAGCACACATGCGCAGCGCCCCCAACTTACGTAAACAGGGTTGCTACTGGATGCTGCGCATGCGTGCTGCCTTTGCTACTTTCTGCGGTGCTTCACCTGTGATTCACCTATTGAATTCCCCTATTGAATGCCGGCTTGTCAGTTCTTTGATATGAAGTTGGCTTGGCATTTGTACTCAATCAGAATGTGCGGGTCATGAAATGTAATTGGAAAAAATCTCGAGTTAATTAGTTCACTTTTGCCAAGTGGTGGTAGATGGAAACGCCAGATTACAGCAACTACGCTAAGCTAAGATAAAGTCAGTGACTGGGTCGACTAGAAAATGTTTCTGCCCACTTGTCCAACTCAGGGGACTGTGGGGGGGACGCTCAATTTCACCCAGGGGGTGGCATATGCCTTTAAACAGCTTGAACGCTACACAGCCTGTTACAGCTGACTTTTAAAGAAATAACTTCATCAGTCAGTACCAAAGTGTAAAAGATTTCCTTGTCATTGTTCCATAAATTATGCAAGAAAGCAAACATATCAGAGCAGCAAAATTGTATGTAATATAAATTGATAAAAAAAAAGTGACTCAGCAACAAAACAACCTATACTTTTAACTGAATATTTTAGACCCTAAATTACAGAAAACAATCTTAGGCGTTGGCATATAGTCAACTGACTGGTTTGATTAACTTTTACGTTGGTTCTTGTAAAGCGTTTAAATCAGTTTGTGTTAAATCTGACAAAGATTAAAACTTCCCAGAAACTTTAGGAAGAAATCTGCATTTCTGCGGGATGTTTCCATGAAAAATTTCTCACTCAAACATCTGATTCTGATGTTGACTCTTATTTTGAGCCTCTGGGTCCCCGATGATGACAGTGAGGTGTCTGACTGGAATCTGATTTGCAGCAACATTGCAATATGGACAAGCTCTGGATTAATCCTGATTCTGACTTCTGCTCATTACTGCTCTGACAGGGGAAGATCCTCAGGTGGAGGCAGTGTGATGGTGTGGGCCAGCAGCTCCCTTACTGGGAACAAGGCCTGTCGTGGCCGAAGGATGATGCCGCTGGACCCCACAGAGATGTACAGTGTACATTCTAGGACATTCTCGTCCTCAGAGTGTCAAGTGTCAATACAAAAGTCATCATCTATCAGGAAAAAATTGTCATGTGTCAGAAAAAAGTTGTCCAAAAAAAATCGTCAGAAACAAAGTTGCCATAACAAGTCAGAAAAAATTCAGTAGAAAAAAGTCAGAAAAAAATCGCCAGAAAAAAAGTCCAGAAAAATTTGTTAAAAAAGGTTGTCAGAAAAAAAACGTTTTTAGAAAAACGTCAGAGTAAAGTCGATTGAAAAAGTCATGGCATGTTGCAGAGCAGTGTGATGGTGTGTGGCAGCAGCTCCCTTACTGGGAACAAGGCCTCATGACTGAAGAACCGTGCAGCTGAACCCCACAGAGCAGTACAGTATACATTTTAGGGCGTCCTTGTCCTCAGAGTCAAGTGTCAAGACAAAAGTTATCATCTTTTATCATCATTTCTGTCAAAATTTTCTTTTTTCTGAGAACTTTTTTCTGACGACTTTTTTTTTCTTTCTAACACCTGACAAATTGTTTTTTGAACCCGGGTTCGAGACCCCGACCCGACTCCTAGGTGAACCACTGTGGACCCCTAAGCAAGGTCCTTAACCCCACCAACTGCTCCCCGGGCGCTTTAAGAAGCAGCCCACTGCTCTCTGGTACTTCTGTACAGAGATGGTGAAATGCAGAGCCTTAATTTCCCCTTGGGGATCATACTAGAAAAACAAACAAACAAAAAATCTATCAGGAAAAATTTGTCAGGTGTAAGAAAAAAGTTGTCAGAAAAAAATAGTCAGAAACAAAGTTACCAGAAAAAGTCTGAAAAACTTGGTCAGAAAAAAACGTCGGAAAAATATTTTTAAAAAAGTCGTCAGAAGAAAGTTTTAGGGGGGAAAAAATTGTCAGACAAAAGCTGTCAGAGAAAAGTTGCCAAAAAAAAGCTGCAGCATGTTGCAGAGCAACTGAACACACGTTATTCTTGCTCTCATTCAGACTTCATGCCTTTTACATGACCACAAGCCGGTGCTCGTTACTTCTGGAACTTTCCTGCCTAACAACGCTGCACTGAACAGAGACCGCCTCCGGAGGATGGAGTCCTGACCTCATCCGTACCAGACTGACCAGCACAACCAGAGGCTAACTGGTGGCAGATGCTGGGTGGAGAATGGGATGCCATCCCACGGCAGAATGAGACCAGTATGAGGAGGAGGAGCCGGACTGTTGTGGCTGTTTGTTACATGATATTGAGGCTCCTGGTTGTTAAATGAAGAAATTATTAAATCAATGATAAGTTTGATTTCTTCAGACTTCAATCATCCAACCTGCTCTAATAAACACTAAGCAAGAGTCAGCAGCAGAATCAGCTGTTTAGCAGAGAAGATTTAGGACATTTTTTTTATAGGAACAACCCACATACTGAACTGCTGCTCATCCCACACATGCATCCTCCTCCCAGATGTGGCATTTCAGATACTCTTTTCTAGAAGATCATCACTTTTCTGGCCTCAGCTTTCAAATCAGAAATGACTTTCCTGATTGTCCCCTAAAAATAACACAACACTGATCTCAAATTCTGCTGGATTTCAATAGAATAAAACAAAAACACAAGCAAACTATGAAATTATTCCACTCACCTGGATTTCCCGGGCATGGTACATTATTATAAGACCAAGCAATATAACAGTGGAAAGGCTGATAAGGCATTTCAGTGCAAATGAGTATGAAGATTCCTGTGGTGACAAAAAAACAGACAAGAAAGAGAATATTAGAAATAGAGTAACACTAAGTATAAATAGCATGCACATAGAAATGTCATATATAAGAAAACAAAAGCAAATCTTATCTATGAGTCATGTCTGTGGATTGTTGCACAAAAGTAGGATTAAGACACCCTGGATAAAAACTAAGCTGGGCTCATCTAATGGAAGCGTACGAGAAAGTCAAGGACCAAATACAAAAGAATGGAAACACCAGGGAATTCATCTGTGGAACCAAATTGTTGATTTTTTAAGGCATTGATGCATAAACAACAAAGTTATTACTGATTCCATATTAAAAATACAAATTTGGCATTTTCCCAGCAAAAAAAGCTGGTTTATTCTTTATTCTTCACTAGGATCCCCATTAGCTTCCACAAAGATGTCGCTACAACAAAAATATAAAAATGTTAAAATGACATTATATAGCAATATATAAAACACAAATAAGTGATGAAAAACAATAATAAGCTGATAAATAAAGTCACTTCACTACCGATTTAGTTTTACATACAGATGATTGAAAAGAATCACATGAGAATAAAATGACGTGCATGAATTAGTAATTAAAAGTTCCATTGCAACTACCAATTATATGGAACTAATTAAATTGTGTTTCAGTAACTTTTTAAAAGATAATTTGCTACGGATGCTTCGAACATTAGGTGGGAATGTGTTCCAAGTCAAAGAAGCTCTGTAAAGTACAGTTTTATCATAATTTTTCTGTGGTTTAAGCACTGCCAAATGACCTCTGCTCACTTGATGAGTGAGCACAAAATTCCATCCGTTCATGAAAAAATGTGGTGTTGTGGAATTACTGTTGTGAATTTAGCATTTTTTAATTGGAGGGTTTGAAAACTTTTGAGGACAATGTAGATCCTTGACCTCGGTCTGGTTTTAGGATCTGGTTCTCCATGGCAACTTCTACCATAACATACAGTATCTCATTATCCCACTTTTGTGCATAAGTTGATCCAGGATGACCAACATATCCCGGCTTCTTGGTTTTGTGCAACAGGCCCCTGCTGCCATGTTTGGCATCAATGTTACTGAGCTAAAAAGCAGATGAACAAAAAAGCTATTCCTTGACAGTGGAGTGCATTTTTTTTAGTATGTTGTAATTACTGAGATCTCGTGGTAAAGATGGGTATTTGAAAGAAAAGATGTTTTCTTTCAAATGACTTTATATTCCAAGCACTGTTGTGAATATATGGTGGCCATTAGTGGCCAAAATTCTCCCAGATATAGCTATGTTTTTATCTGTGAGTGGATCTGAGGAACTATTTTTCATGTCTTTTAAGGCATTACTGATCCCAAACAGTCTCTAACTCCAATTTAACAAAGCCGGTACAGCAGTTTTCAAGTTCCAAGTTCTCACTTCACCCACATTGTTTTGTCCATTCAGGGACACCGTAGTAAAAATGGTGGAAAAAAATAAGGCAGCCTCCAAATGTGCACCACCCAGCAAGTGGATATAAATGACTCATTCTAAGGAAATAAACATATAACAGCTCTTCTAGTACAGTGATAACACATCAATAGGAAAACGGTTTTAAATCATATATCACATTTTTCTGCCATTGACCTTTGATTTTTTACATACTGTACCTTTAACATTTCATATCATTTAAATGAAAATGAAAGCTGCAAAAAATCCACACAAATGCTCAGACTTTAAACATAATGGGATTTAACACACGACCATGGATTTAAGATGTTGCTGAACAATGCAGCGGCAGGTGCAGGCGCAGCCTGATATTATCTGAACACTGCTCTCCACAACCTAAACCAACAATTCATCAAATCCCAACACAAACAAACGGACTTCCCACTTAAATGTTGGAGCTTAAAAGCTGGGGCTCGCATCAACAGCAGGGCCACCGTAGCGAGCACCGCCTGTGATAAATAGACCAGCTGGACGCTGGTGCTACAGCGTTGTTTATGCGACTACGTGCATATGTGGGGGGCATAGATCTTGGAAATGAGAAGCTGTACTACTCAACCCCCCCCCTCCATGTGGGTAAAATTCCAACTGATGAATCAGTCTAGCAGCCGTGGTGTAAAAAGGCTGCTCTGCAGGAAGCTAATGATCAGATTGTTATTATTATCATAATAACACCAAGAGAAAAGATTGTGCAAAGCCGTCAGTCAGAGCTGCTCAGTACTTCCGTCCTTCAGCGGTCCATATTACAGCATGTATTTTTAGCCGTCAGTTAGATTGCTTTGCCCCTCAGTTCAGAAACATGCTCTCAAGACATTGGAAAATTGTTTTGAGGAGTCCCTGATGAAATAACATTGAGTAAAGCAATTAATCCACCTGCCAGAGGTCCAGGGATTCCTCAGTCCCCGCGCTCACTGCCACTTCACGCGTTTCACCGTGATGCGAGGCGGGAAACGGACCAGCACGTGCTACCTTTCTGATGTGGGGGGGCGGGGGTGTGGTGACGCTCTGAAACAGCAGGTCATTTCCATTCCAGCTGAGGTCAGCTTGATGAATGGACTGAGTCCCACTCAGTCACAACAGATCGACCACGTTTGTAAAAACTCCATAAATCAGACGGCAGATTAGCCCACAGGCTCGCCCACGGACCCAACGCAGGGGAAGGTTTTGTGTGTCCGGGCTGCATGACATGGACCAAATATCATATAACGATATACAGTTGTGTGAAAAAATGTTTGCCTTCTTCCTGATTTCTTACTTTTTTGCATGTTTGTTACACTTATATGTTTCAGATCATCAAACAAATTTAAATGTGAGACAAATACAACACAAGCAAACACAAAATGCAGTTTTTAAATGAAGATCTTTATTTTTGAAGGGGGGGGGCACACCAGGCCTGATTACTGCCACATCTGTTCTCAATCAAGAAATCACTTAAATAGGACCTGCCTGACAAAGTGAAGTAGACCAAAAGATCCTCAAAAGCTAGACATCATGCTGCCATCCAAAGAAATTCAGGAAAAAATGAGAAACAAAGTCATTGAAATCTATCAGTCTGGAAAAGGTTCCAAAGCCATTTCTAAAGCTTTGGGACTCCAGAGAACCACAGTGAGAACCATTATCCACAAATGGTGAAAACATGGAACAGTGGTGAACCTTCCCAGGAGGGGCCGGCCGACCAAAATGACCCCAAGAGCACAGCGACGACTCATCCAAGAGGTCACAAAAGACCCCAGAACAACATCCAAGAACTGCAGGCCTCACTTGCCTCAATTAAGGTCAGTGTTCATGACTCCACCATCAGAAAGAGACCGGGGGGCAAAAATGGCTGCATGGCAGAGTTCCAAGACCAAAACCACTGCTGAGCAAAAACAACATAAAGGCTCGTCTCAGTTTAGCCAGAAAGCATCTTGATGATCCCCAAAACTTTTGGGAAAATACTCTGTGGACTGACGAGACAAAAGTGGAACTTTCTGGAAGGTGTAGGTCCCATTACATCTGGCGTAAAAGTAACACGGCATTTCAGAAAAGGAACATCATAGCAACAGTAAAATATGGTGGTGGTAGTGTGATGGTCTGGGGCTGTTTTGCTGCTTCAGGACCTGGAAGACTTGCTGTGGTAAATGGAACCATGAATTCTGCTTCTACCAAAAAATCCTGAAGGAGAACGTCCGGCCATCTGTTGGTGACCTCAAGCTGAAGCGCACTTGGGTTCTGCAGCAGAACAATGATCCAGAACACACCAGCAAGTCCACCTCTGAATGGCTTAAGAACAACAACATGAAGACTTTGGAGTGGCCTAGTCAAAGTCCCCACCTGAATCCCATTGAGATGCTGTGGCATGACCTTAAAAAGGCGGTTCATGCTGGAAAAGCCTCCAATGTGGCTGAATTACAACAATTCTGCAAAGATGAGTGGAACAAAATTCCTCCACAGCGCTGTAGAAGACTCACTGCCAGTTATCACAAACACTTGATGCAGTTGTTGCTGCTAAGATGGAACAACCAGTTATTAGGTTTAGGGGG
Organism: Atherinomorus stipes; assembly: GCA_023101725.1. Classification (NCBI taxonomy): domain Eukaryota; kingdom Metazoa; phylum Chordata; class Actinopteri; order Atheriniformes; family Atherinidae; genus Atherinomorus; species Atherinomorus stipes. The sequence goes on along the minus strand of JALJCO010007506.1, from coordinate 92,715 downwards.
GAATCACTTTTTCACACAGGGACATGGAGGTTTGGATTTTTTTTCCCCTTACTAATAACATTCTTCATTTAAAAACTGCATTTTGTGTTTACTTGTGTTATCTTTGTCTAATGTTTAAATTTGTTTGATGATCTGAAACATTTAAGTGTGACAAACATGCAAAAACGTAAGAAATCAGGAAGGAGGCAAAAACTTTTTTACGCAACTGTATTTATTTTAGATAACAATATATGATATATACCGGTGTTTTCACCCTAGTTTGTCTGAAAGTTTAATTTCATATCAATCACCTGTTTTTAGTATTGAAACATGTTTAGAATAGGGGAATCGCTCCAATATCAATACACTGAAATATTTGGGAGTGGGTGGCCTAGTGGTAGCGTCGTGGTCTTTGGCGCGGAGGACCCGAGTTCCCGACACGACCCCTAGGTGAACCACTGTGGACCCCTGAGCAAGGTCCCTCACCCCCCAACTGCTCCCCGGGCGCTTTAAGTAGCAGCCCACTGCTCTCTGATACTCACAGTACAGAGATGGGTGAAATGCAGAGCCCTAATTTCCCTTCAGGGATCATACAAGTATAACAAAAAAAAAAAAAGACAAAAATATATCGCAATATATTCATATGCAGATACCATATCAATATTTAAAAATGCGGTATTGATTTAATTTACGAATGACATCTAGCGAGATATCATTGTTTTGTTATGAAATCTCATGAAATTTCATGAAATACTGTGAGATTTCAATGTTCTGTTATGAAATCTTGCGATATTTTGTTAAATCTCATGATATTTTGAAACAAAACAATGATATCTCGCGAGATTTCATTAGCAAAATAGATCAATATTGCGTTTTTAAATATAGATACGGTATCAGCATATGAAAATATTGCAAAATTTCAGTGTATCAATATTTTTTTTTTTTTTTTTTTTTTAACTTGTCCTGTCCAGCATCGAAGCAAGCAGAATGGAAATCTGATTGCTTTATTCTGTTGAACAGTTTTGCTTTACCAAGCGGAGCTTTATGAACATAAGGCTCCACTTGATATCATGTTTATTCATTTTATTCCTTTATTTAAACATTTGTCTATTACACCATTCCATTTCATACTGCTGGGCCTGACAAGGGAGAAATGAAAGTTAACAGAGGTAACGATAGAAAGTAAAACAGAGAGAAAGGAGTAAGGAAGAGGAAGAGAGAGAGGAGAGAAAACATGAATCCACTTACACAGTTCACTGATACGGTATCAGCATATGAAAATATTGCAAAATTTCAGTGTATCAATATTTTTTGCCACCCTCATTAAATAATCAGGTGACCTCTAAGTAGTCAGTCGAGGTGCAGCCGGGTCATTACGAAAAAATAAAGCAAAAAAAAAATTTCACAACTAACACCGCGATATAACGATATAAATAATCATATCGTATATAATATATATATAATATCATATCTCTCCCATGTAACTATCATATCGCGATATCATATCAGTGTCAAATCTGCTGATTTGTGTCTTTTCTTTCAGTTTTTGAAAGTTTCATTTTTTTGTGGGAAAAGTAAGAATTTGGAGGTCAGATGTGTTCGGTGAAGGAGTGTAACAGAGCAGGTAACAGAGCTGCCCCGAGTTTTCCGCATTCACTTCAGCTTTAATGCGTCTTCTGTGGGAAACAACCGTTACCTCCAACATATAGAACAAATTTATGGAAATCATGGCATAAATATTAAATACAAACAAACTAAAAATAAAACAAGTAAACAAGCATTGTGGGGCTCCTGAACTGAAACTTTGTCGAGCAACATTTGAGACAATCACTGTAATCAGGTGTTTCTGTAACGTCCAATCAGACGTCTGCACCTGCTGACAGGTATGTTGGTCCATGTTCATGAGCAATGTGCTCTAATTGGTCTGGGACAGTTTTTTTATTGTCATTTATTAAAACCACATCTTAAATCAATATTTTACTTTACTACATTATAATTTAGTAAATTTTAATTACTTATTACTTTTTTCTGTTTCCTTTTATGTAAATTCCTGTTGTGAATTTAGCCTTTTCTTTAATGGGAGGTTGTCTAAACTTTTGAGACTTTTGTGAAGTGATGGATATGACACAGGGAGGTTGGACTGCATATGCACTTTCAAGTAAGAAGAAGCTTACAGTTGTTAAAAAAAAACAAAAAAACAATAACCTTATTACTTTTAAATAAACTTTTAAATTGTTTCATATCAATTGGTGGATCCTAAATCAAATCGACTCAAAATCATATCACGATTAAGTTTGAGATATTGACAAACATCAAATCACTATCCATTGTATCAATATAATATTGTATGGTGATCATACCAGTGATTTATGTTGCCAAAAGTATTCATAACATGTTCGATTAAACATTTTCAAACTCAGATCTGATGTTCTTTGCATGATGTCAGGTCTGGTGTGGCGTTACAGTTTCAGAGAGGTTAGAATGACACCGGTAAACTGTTTTTAAAGTGAAATATATAGTCAACAACACATTATTCCATCGGTCTCAAAAGGGTAAAAGTTGCCGGGCACAAATTTAAAATACTTTTTTCCTTCTTTCAACCATCACGTCACATTTTAAGAAAACCTGTAACAGGTGAACAGATAAGTCATCGTACTGTGTAATAATACACAACTACATGTTCTCTTCAAATTACTGTATAACTGAATAAATCTACCGCATATTTAGTCGTAATTAGGGATGTCCCGATACCGATGCCAGTATCGGTACTCGCTCCGATACTGGCCTTTTTTGCAGTACTTGTACTTGTCAAATACTCGCTCATGACATCACCTGATACCAAGGAGTTTTTTACACCAACTTGCTGGCAGTGAAATACTTGCTTTGCCTTTACTCCGTTGAAGTTTACGTTTCATTTTGAATTAGAAGATACTACACAAGAACAGATTAAATACATCTGGCTTTTACAACGTTAGTGGTGGTTGGAGCGGACCGCGTCTAAGCTTTTATTTCCACGAAGTCCGACTGTCGTTTGACAAAGTGCAAAAGTTGCAGTTGCAGTTCGCAACTCTCATATTTTTAGGAAAACAATCCTACAGTGCAAAAACTCAAATCTTAGCAAGTACATTTTTCTAATTTCTAGTCAAAATATCTCATCACACTTAAAATAAGACAAAATCACTTAAAGAGAAACATTTCAGTGAGATATAGGAACTTTTTTAAGCAATGCATTTTATTTCAAGGAATTAGGGATGCACGATATAATCGGCACCCTATCCGTATCGGCCTATATCGACCTTAAGATTGAGTATCTGACATCGGCCACTCCACCGATATTTAACCCATCAATTTAACCTGCTATTTCTAAAGTCCAAAAACCCCCCAATATGTTTATATATTTTCATATGCTGATAGCATATTGACATATAAAAATGTGGCATTGATCTATTTTACTAACGAAATCTCACGTTATTTCATTGTTCCGTTACAAAATTTTGCCAGAATTTACAAAAATTTTGCAATATTTTTATATGCTGATATCATATTGACATATAAAACGCAGCATCTATCTATTTTACTAATGAAATCTCGCAATATTTCATCCTTCTGTTACGAAATCTCGCGAGATTCACGAAATATCGTGAGATTTTGTAACAGAACGAAGAAATCGCGTGAGATTTTGTAAGTAAAATAGATCGATACCACGTTTTTAAATATCAATTTGATATTGGCATATGAAAATATATCGCAATATTTCAGTGTATCGATATTTTTTTCCCACCTCTATTCTTCAAAGTGTCAGAAACGGATAACAAAACTGCTCTTTGCAACGACTGCTCATCTTTTTCAGCTTTAATGTTGGCTTCAATATCGGTAATCAGCCACATGAGTTTTAAAATATTGGCATATCGGATATCGGCCAAAATTCCAATATTGTGCACCCCCACAAGAAATCTTATCAAGAAAATTTTGCTTGTTCTATTGGGAGAATTTTTTTTTGCTCATTAAAAGCAAAAAAAAGAAAAAAGAAAAAACTTTTTACTTATTTTAAGAGTAGCCAAGATTATGTTCATGTTTACATGGACTTATTTTCATTTTGGCTAAAAAGAAAACACGGATACCACTATGGAACTTCTGGAAAACAGCCGACAGTCGCAAAAATAAAATAAATAAATAAATGAAAAATCTGACTAAAGTTCCGATCACTCCAGCTTCATAAACAATTAATGGTAACTACCGTGAAAATACCTCATACAAATAAGTACAGACTCCTTGAAATGTTTAATCAGCGCCGCCTGGAGACATCACAGACGTGGAGCTGGAAAATTTTATCTTAAAAAGGAAAGGTCGCTAAAGCCATGTCAGTAGTAAGAACAGTTTAAAACACCAGTTTACACCAAAGTTGAAAAATAAATCGAAAAGAAGATCACCTGAAACACGTCGTAACTTATTAATAAAGGCAGGGTGTCAAAAACCACAGTTCACTGCAGTGTGACATCTCATTCCCAAGCTCTAATGTCTGCATCACACCTGAGCACCAGACATGCTTCTTTTTTTATAAAAAAAAACAAACAGAAACAAAAGAACATGCTTCTCACTTTTCCCTTTTAATTACTCGTATCAGTACTCGGTATCGGCAAGTACTCAAATGTCAGTACTCCAACTTGTATGTGGTTGGTAAAAAGTGGTATCTGGACATCCCTATAGTCATAATCATGCTTTCTTCAGCTAAAATTCACCTGATTCATGTGATGAAATGGTTTCTAAAACGAAACTTTGACTCAAACTGGATGGAAATTTGCTGTTAGAACGAAGACTGGATCTTGGGGCGGCGTGTAACTCGGTTGGTTGAGCATTCGCCCATGTCCCGAGGTTTCAGCTCCTCCTTGCAGCTGACCCGAGTTTGAGTCCTGGCTTCTGGCGGCTTTTTCTGCATGTCATTCCCCTTCTCTCTGACCCCTTTCCGGTCGATCCACTGTTGGATAAGCCCACGGAAGCCGTACAAGCCTTTAAAGGAGCCACATCACGAAAAATGGACTTTTAAGAGCTTTTAAGCATGTTACTGTCTTATTTCCTCCTAAAAAACTTCATTTTTGTTGTTTTGTTTCTTCATTTGTGCATATTTGAGTATATAAATACTCAGGCGAAGCTCTGGCTTCCTTAAATGACTGACTGACCACCGGTAGGGATGATCCGATCACGTGATCGGAAATCGGGCCCGATCAGACTCGATCGGTATCAGCTGTTATGTCCCGATGTCGGACAAATGTTTCCCTTACACTGACTCAGCAACAGCGGGCTGCCACGGTTTAGGGCAGGAATTTCATGGCTGCCATGACGGCCATGGCCCATGTTGCTCCTCTCTTTGCCCGGAGATCTCTTTTTCCTCTGTGGGATTTTCTTATCAGTTACGTTTTTTTGACCAGTGGTTTCATATGAACCGCCGGAGTCCCGCATGCAGCTCAGTGCTGTGTGATGCAGCCAACCTGTCCTCCAAAGTCATACGTACTATACGGTCGTTTTTGCATGCACGAAAATACGCGCTCTGTGAGCGTATTTCACACGCTCCCTGTCACTCCTGGCGGCGGCAGGAGAAATGACGGCGAGTCTGACTAAAGAGAAGGAAGCCGACTGAAGAAAGATATTTAAAAACTGGTTGAAACACTTGAGGCGTGTTTAGCTCAACTGGTTGGGAAGCTGCTCCAGTAGTCAGGGGCTGCGGTTCTTCCACGCAGCCGGTCTCGGTACGATTCTCAGCCTGGGACCCACTGCAGCCCCCTCTCTCTGCCCCCCTCCTCCCATCCGGTGATATAAAGGCCATCAAAGCCTGAAGAAACACCTGATTATAATATGACAGTGTGCATTTTATATGTCACTTATTTGAATTCTGTTTATTTATATTCATTGACGAATGTGCACGTTTATGACATGAAAAAAGTAACTGCCAGCCACCGCAACACCGCACATGTCCTGTTAATCCCTTTCTTCCGGCTCGTTGTTAATAGCGTCCTTAGCAACCACCGTAGCAGCACTCACAAAAACTGAAAGAATGTCTGTCAACACGAAAAAGAACTTTAGGTCGTTTACATGACACGAAGGGATATTATGAAAACAAAGTGTATGTTTGACGCTAGAAAAGTTATTAGAACAAAGCTGAAACCGCAATCTATCTTAAAAAATATAAATTTCTCCTGAAGATTGAAGGGGTATCCGCCATTTTTCTTTTGGTCACACCAGGGAGGAACGCGGCAGTCACGTAACCACCACTGGGAGTTGCTATTGGACGCTTTTAAGAAAAAAGTAAATGTAGGTCGTATTTTCGTGCATGCAAAAACGACCGTACAGTGTGTATGACTTTGGAGGACGGGTTGGATGCAGCATCACCAGGTAATACAGGAGTTAAATGTCGCAGCAGCAGCTGTTCATCCAGACGTTGTCAAGGCTGATTGTTTGATCCATTGACAAAATATATGACAATTAACTCAATATAATGTCTCACACATGGTTCATGTTTAGCCATGCAACAGGACGATGTGCTGTTTTAGCGTTACTGGTACAGCATGTGAACCTGTGCTGGTTTGACAGGGCTGCTGTGTGTGACAGGACCCGCGACAGGCTGAAAAAAGAAAGAATGCTGCTTAAACTTTGTTTGCCGTTAAATAACAGGGTAAAATCAAAGCACACATTAAAGTCATACCGTGTAACTTTTGGCCACTAAGGGCGCTAAACCTGCAGCGGCGCCAACGTCTCACAGGCCTCATGGCAATTACGCAAATTTAAATCTCCTCTCCCGTGTTTGGATATTGAAATAAACGAGTCCATCCAGATTCAAGAATTTTCTAAAGGATTTTTCACTATTGGAGGATCTGCCCCTTGTGGAGGTTTGCGCCTCTGTTTCTAATTATATATGTTTACATAGCTGAAACATCACACACACAAACGCACAATGCAAAGATAAAAGCACAATCAAAACCGGCAACGAAACCAAGTTATAGTTTTGTGCAATGAATGAAGTCGTAACTTTGGCAAAACTCACGTTTGTTATGAAAACGTCTGGATTAGCTCAGCTTACGGGACATTACAGTGGCTCTGCTTCCTTCTGAACAGCGTATGAAAACCACACAACCAAACCAAGCAAACTGCCGATCGTTCTGTTACTTCTTTGATATTTATATGAATTACAGAGAACGCATTTATTGCTGCAAACCAGCCACAATTGCGCAAAAGGTTTAGGGAGTCACGTTAGCTTTGGTCAATAGTAATTCTAGCCGCGTTTCGCTAACAGGAAACCATCGGCAGCTTATACGGCTCTGATTGACGTTGTTTGCGTTTGACGTCGTTGAAAAAAAAAAGAAAAGCATCACATTTTTGTATGCTTACACAACAGCCAAACTTACTTACAGTCTAATGATACGGTGGCAAACAGAGAGTGGGTTTAGCTTCCACACTGCTGTTTCAGAAATCTCCAACGACTGAATTCTTTTCCAATGTCCACTCGTGTTTCTGATCTGCCGTGATTCTTTTGCCTCTTTCTTTTTCTGGTCTGCTCAGACATCACTTTCACCTTTTTACTTTGTTCCGCCATGACTAAGCTTTGAGTAACGAGAGAAAAGTAGAGCTTTCTGTGTTTACGGATGAGGAGCCATAAAGCAACTTGCTTTTCGGCAGTTTCATCGACGGCCCGCCTCTCCAAAGTTACGCTGTCTGGTTTCTGCAGAGGGCAGCCGCTCAGAGTGCTGACACGCGTCAGTCACTGTTTATTGGCCCAAAAAATCATCTAATACTGCTCATTTTAGGCTTAATGTCAGAGTCAAAAGTTACACGGTATAACTTTAAATTATCTGTTGTTTCAGTTTAGTTAACCCTCTAGGCACCAAATTCGCAATATTGCGACAGGCGACATTACTGAATATAACAGACCTTATCTGTAAATCTATAGCTTCGTACTGTTACTGCTTGGTTTTACTACATCGCCACGACATACAGCGTCAGTTCTGACGTCATTTTTGAGTGCGTTTATATGAAAAAAAATCAGAGAAATAAAGGTTTGAAACCAGACAGCCGCTGTCTGCGCGCGAAGCTGCAGAGCGCGGGAGAGAGAAAGAAAAGGCGAAAGCAGCAGCGTGTTGGAAAGAGTGAGAGACAGATCGCGACTTTCAGAATAAAAAACTAAACTCCCAGAGGCCTTTACAGTGCAGATGAGGTGCTGCACTGATCTCTGCTGATCAGGATTAGAAGGAGACGATCAGGCTTCGTCAGAGACGAGTGACTGACGTCGCAGCGCGCTGCCGCACTCGCGCCGCACAAACTGTCAGAAAGCACACTGATGACGGTGAAAGTTTTCTCTGCCGCGGTGATGGGAGAAAGTAAGAGGGATGTGTGGGCAGAAGAGGGAATAATCAAAATAGGGGAGTTATTGATGACGGCTGGGAATGTTTGAGAGGTGAGGAAGTTTTCCATGAATGGATCAAAGACACTGACGAGCCTGTGTGGGACATCGCGGACACGAGGATCTCACAGATGCTCGTGCATGTGATTTTCTGTCTCTGTTTTCGGATGAGGAACCTCATCACAAATAAAAAGATATGCTCACCAGCACCGACACACACCAACTCCAGCCAAACTCCAGATTTCATGGTTGGTGTGATGGTATGAGGGGTCAGCTAGGTTTTGACAAACTATAAATCTATAATAACAAAAAAGGGGAAAAAAAACATAAAAATATAATTTTACCTGTTGATATATAAATTATATTAGCAAATGTACTCAATTTCTGTTAATTTATTCTGAAGATGAAAGGGTAAAAAAGGATCAGTGAAAAAAAATGAAAAAAAAAAAGATCTACTTTGTAAATATGTACGGAATTCTGTTTTACTGAGTTTTACCTGCTGATATAAAGTTATATTAGCAAAGTTACTCCAATCAAACTCATGTTTCTTTATTTAGAGCATGATATGACAGTATAATTTTATTTCCTGTGTATAAATTTGTTCAAAAATCTGTTTTTTTACTGAAAGTTACACAATCCAATATGGTTGCTACCTGATGACATCACAATATGCAAATTACATGAGTAAATTTACCCCCATCACAAACTTTAGGTCATGATGAATATTTTTCTCATTTACATTATGGATCTATCTCTCACCACCTCCAAGCTACAGCATTTTGAAATCTTAAAGTCCAAATGGAATATTTTCCGAAATAAACTCTGGCGCCTAGAGGGTTAACCTCTACAGTGTTGGTTTTATTTGCTGTCCAACAGATAAAGAACCGAACGTTTCCATGATTCAGAGAAAAGGAAAAATAAACAAATAGTTTCCTTTGTGATTTCCACAGACATTCACAAACGATCAATTCCTCATTAATTTGCTGTTAGTTGGTGTATAAATGTATGCTAAAGATCTTGTTTTAAAAATGTGACTGAAAGAATGTAATTGATCAGAGGAGGTGTCAAAATAAAGTAAAATAAGTAGGTAAAAGGAAAAAATATAACAAATTTGACGCCTCCTGATCCCCAATTCAACCTTCAAGCTATGATTTAAATTAGGATTCAGAATCAGATCAAGCTAGGGTGCCCCCCGCCCCTCCTCCAGCCAGTGGTATCACCACCGCTACAGCATGCTGTAGGGAAACACTGCATCTGTCTTTTTCTGTTCAATTTTTATTTTATTACAAAAGTATCGGCAGATCCTCAAAATCAGATGACTCGGAATCAGTGTACGCAACGAGGTGGACACTTGGGGTGAATTCCAGTTCCCCCTCAGCCCTAGCTCTTGGCCCTAACCCTTCGTTTTGCGCGTTCATGTGAAGGGGTAGTGATGTCCCAATTCTGGTTCAGACCCAGGGCGAGTGGTAGGGCTATCTGGCCCTGAAATGGAGATTTTCCAGGGGCACACTAGAAAACGAGTGGTATGTGATATTACCACAATTCCATGCAAAATAGAGGCAAAAGGGAAATTGTCAGCAGCAGCCAGAGAAACGTATAAATGTATTTTTTGTAAATAAAATATGAAAATCGCTATTTAAGGTCACTGTAATGTATTAAATACAGTTTTATTAGAAATGTGAATAAGGTCGCTAGTTTTGTAGCATTACGTGCAACTGATCATGTCTGAAAAGTAACATGAACGGCAAGTTTGAGTCGAAGGGGTCTTCTTTTCCTTTTCATTTTTTCCTTTTTTTTTCGGCCGAAAGCCAAAGAAATAATCCAGTCGCCCAGGAAAGGGAGATTATTGCTGCTGCTGCATGCGGCTTTTTTTTCTTTTTCAACAAAACTTGCTGCAGACGGCATTTTCGAACTCTTCTGGAAACAGCCGTGAAGTCGGATTACTGCGCTACGGACGACTATTGGTGACGCATGAGGATTTCGAAGTGTTGTCCCATTTCTTAGGGGAATGATTCAATCCCTAACACTTGAAACCTGTTTCAAGTGTTAGGGCCAAGGGGAAGGGCTAGGGGTAGAGGTAGTAGGGATGAAAAGAGGAATTGGGCCTTGGATTACATTGGACGAGCAGTATGGACGAATATTGACAAGTTTTTGTGGATTTTTATGGACCTTTTTGGTTCGAATCCCAGTGAACTCCATTATATGAAAGTTGGGGAAATCAAAAACCTGTCGGATCTCCGGCTGCATTTGAGATATTAAAAAATGCTCCAGAGTCTTGCTCAGCATGAGGATGAGTAGAAAATGAAGGAACATCATTCTGTGGGTGTACTATTCCTTTAAATGTTCTAATGTTGACCGTAGACCTGCCGATGACCATGAGCATGTAAATGTTTGGTCTACCTTGTAGTTCATTGGCTTAAACACACAAATAACCCCTAGTATAAAAATAAAGGGCTAATTAAAGTTTAACACAGATAAGATGATGCAGCAAATGTCCCTCCAGCGTTGTTACACAACACACATCAGGACTAATAATCACCCCCCATCAAAGTGACAGCTGCCAACCCCACACAGCTCAGAAAATAACAACAGCCATCACTCACGCTCCCACTCACGCCTCATGCACATGCACAGCCTACCTTAGTGTAAACTCCCCATGACAGCTCCGTCTCTGTCACCATGACAACAATCCCAAACATCCCAAAGATGAGCGCGTAATCGCTGAGCCGTTTCCGTTTCTCAAACAGCGCCCTCCGGTGGCCGAGCTTGTAGCCAATGTCCTTGTTTTTCTTCTGGGGAGCCCTGCCTCCCCCTCGCCCCGCTGCCCTCCCGCACCAAGCTCTCGTTGGACGCCTTGCTGGGGTCTTCGCCGCTGTTGCCCTTGGACACCACCACCTCCAGACCGGAGCTGTGCAGCGTCTGCAGAGGCTGCGTCTCCGAGTCGAGCTCCGCGAGGTTGCGGCGCGACGAGGACGCCAGACTGCCCACTAGTGGTCTCACCACTCCGCCATTGTACTTGCAGGTGTTCATGGCTATCTGAGGGAGTCTGCCACTGCTCTCAGAGAGGGAGGGCTTGGATCCAGCATGGCTCAGCTTCTTCTGCTCAGTAGTGGCCTGGAAATAAGAAAAAGTAGCAAGAAATGAACAAAGTGGTAAAACAACAGCACCAAGTCATGGAGCCATAAAGCAAAGCGCTCCAGGTCACACGAGAGACGGATCCACTCCTGCAAAGAAACCATAGCTGCATTTGGACCTGGAACCAGGTGAGATTGCAAAAAATTACAAGAAAGGATCTCAATGAGTTCTATAATGTTTGAAAGTTTCCAGATCCAGATTATCCAGATCCGGATCCAGAGAAAATTCTGGATACTATGATCCAGAACACGCCAAAAATATGAAGTCGTTGCAATTTTCAATGCTGAAAGGTAACAAATGAAGATACAGACATGCAACGAACACCAGATTGTAGCCCAGACTCAGCTGAATTGGGAGAATGTCAAAAGAATTTACTTCAATTGCAACAAAGCTAGATCCTCAAGAAGACCGCCATTATGGAAATATCAATTTTTGGAAATAACCATTGAAGTAACAGTGATACAAGCATGATTCCAGATGCTGCTGGTATGTTTTCATGGTCCAGGAATCCAATGATGTCGATTAAGTGAATGCAGCAGTAGAAGTTTTTGTTGTAAGTCACAATATGAGGGGGACATGGGCTGCTTGGTGGAGGTCTGCACTCTCTGAGTGCTTTTCTACTTTAACATGTTTTGTTTCTTTAAGGATCACTTTCTTTTTTTTTTCCGGGACCTTATTTCTAGGAGTATATAGATTACTTTGACTCCTTGGGAGTCGGTGTACATCCAGTAAAATGGCTGAGACGGGGCAGCGTCTCTACAGTATAGGACATTATCTGCAGTAAAACTCCTTGATTTCATCAATGCTTTAAAGTGGAAATGAAACGGTCAACCAACCTAACTTTATTTACTAGACTGAGTCCTGGTCTTATCAATAATTACATACCAAACGTGAAATATGGAAGCATATAAAAGAAAATCGTAGCAAAGTTTTATGTTTTTAGGACAAGGGCGCCGCCATGTTGCAGTACTCTGACGTCACCGGGTTGGTTAGTGCTCTGACTCTGCATTAAATCTTAAATATGATGGAAAGCGAAGCTGGGAGGCCGATGCTTTCCAGCCATCACACCGTTTGACTGAGGAAGGAAAACGAGAAGCCGGTACTGCTCCGGGAGGGGCGGCTTGGGAGCACCTGTAGGTGTGGGTGGCTGCTCTTTAGCAATGCGTGAGGCTGTCTGCTGTCAGGAGGTCCGCGTGGACCAGGTCATGCGTGGAGGATTATACATATGGATTACTGTACCGGGAGGTGGACGTTTTGGAGGCGGTAGTGTCCCTGAAGGAGATCCAAGCGGACACACAGGAGCGTCCGGCAACCAGCAGGGAGGCTAACTAAGCTAGCGGTAGTAACCGGTGGTTTAATGTTTAATAAAATAAATGCTATAGTGAGACAGGGATACGATGGGAAAGATGCAAAGCATCCAGGCTGCAGGATGAAGAGGGAGAGCGCGATGTTTGGTAGAACCGGACCCGGCGTGGAAAACAGGGAGTCCCAGTTAGAAAGTTTTTATGATGTCATTTCACATCAACCTGCTCCAGAGCTCTTCTGCTCATCATCAGGCTGTGGGGAGGAATTATGAGTGTTGCCGTCTGACGTGTGTTTAATAAGCGGCTCAAAGAGGAACAGAGGCGGAGAGCTACGTACTGATGTTGGTACGGACTGATGTTGGTACGGACTGATGTTGGTACGGACTGATGTTGGTACGGACTGATGTTGGTACTGACTGATGTTGGTACGGATTGATGTTGGTACGTACTGATGTTGGTACGTACTGATGTTGGTACGTACTGATGTTGGTACGGACTGATGTTGGTACGGACTGATGTTGGTACGGACTGATGTTGGTACGTACTGATGTTGGTACGTACTGATGTTGGTACGGACTAATGTTGGTACGGACTGATGTTGGTACGGACTGATGTTGGTACGGACTAATGTTGGTACGGACTAATGTTGGTACGGACTGATGTTGGTACGGACTGATGTTGGTACGGACTGATGTTGGTACGTACTGATGTTGGTACGTACTGATGTTGGTACGTACTGATGTTGGTACGGACTGATGTTGGTACGGACTAATGTTGGTACGGACTAATGTTGGTACGTACTGATGTTGGTACGGACTGATGTTGGTACGGACTGATGTTGGTACGGACTGATGTTGGTACGTACTGATGTTGGTACGGACTAATGTTGGTACGGACTAATGTTGGTACGTACTGATGTTGGTACGGACTGATGTTGGTACGGACTGATGTTGGTACGGACTGATGTTGGTACGGACTGATGTTGGTACGGACTGATGTTGGTACGGACTGATGTTGGTACGGACTGGATGTTGGTACGGACTGATGTTGGTACGTACTGATGTTGGTACGGACTGATGTTGGTATCGCGTGCTGATGTTGGTACGGACTAATGTTGGTACGGACTGATGTTGGGTTTTTTTTTTTTTTTTTTTTTTTTTTACGGACTGATGTTGGTACGGACTAATGTTGGTACGTACTGATGTTGGTACGGACTGATGTTGGTACGGACTAATGTTGGTACGGACTGATGTTGGTACGGACTGATGTTGGTACGTACTGATGTTGGTACGTACTGATGTTGGTACGGACTGATGTTGGTACGTACTGATGTTGGTACGGACTGATGTTGGTACGACTGATGTTGGTACGGACTAATGTTGGTACGTACTGATGTTGGTACGGACTGATGTTGGTACGGACTGATGTTGGTACGGACTGATGTTGGTACGGACTGATGTTGGTACGGACTGATGTTGGTACGGACTGATGTTGGTACGGACTGATGTTGGTACGTACTGATGTTGGTACGTACTGATGTTGGTACGTACTGATGTTGGTACGTACTGATGTTGGTACGTACTGATGTTGGTACGGACTGATGTTGGTACGGACTGATGTTGGTACGGACTAATGTTGGTACGTACTGATGTTGGTACGGACTGATGTTGGTACGGACTGATGTTGGTACGGACTGATGTTGGTACGGACTGATGTTGGTACGGACTGATGTTGGTACGGACTAATGTTGGTACGTACTGATGTTGGTACGGACTGATGTTGGTACGGACTGATGTTGGTATGGACTGATGTCGCAGACCTGCTGGTGAGTGGAGCTCAGCTTATAGACGGTGATATTAAACACTCAGAGCAGCTGCAGGCTTTTGTCTGCTGATCTCTAGCTACCAGACTCTAAGTCTCCTCATCATTTTCCTCATTTTCTCTAGAAATTGTTACTTCAGCTTGTTAATCATAGAGCAGCGTAGCTGCTGATTCCTGGTGATTTAATGCGGAGTTAGACCGCAAACCAACCCGGTGACGTCAGAGCTTAAAGAATGCAAGATGGCGGCACTCTTGTCCTGAAAACATAAAACTTTGCTACGTTTTTCTTTTATACGCTTCTATTTTTCACATTTGGTATATAATTATTGATAAGACCAGGACTCAGTCTAGTAAATAAAGTTAGGTTGGTTGACCGTTTCATTTCCACTTTAAGTAGAATGAAAGAATGAATGAGTACTATTGTCCTGTGAGTTGAGAGTTTCGCAATTAGTGTTTTTGTTGTTGTCTGGGTAGCAGCTGTACTTTGTGAATGCGCAGCCCTGAAAAGTGTGTAGAACACCCTGATTACTAACGAAAAGTTAAATCTGGATTCATAGGACAATAGTACTTGTTCGTTCGTGCATTCTTCTTAAAGTATTGGCGAAAATCAGTTTTGCTGCAGATAACGTCTTATAGAGACGCTGCCCCGTCTCCACCATTTTACTGGATGTACACCGAAGGGCGACTCAACATAATATCTTCCCAAAGAGTATAGACTCCTAGAAATAAGGTCAAGGTTGAAAAAAAAGTTATCCTTTACGACTTTAATTGAACAATCCATTAAACATCGAACAAGAGTCAGCAGCAGAATCAGCCGTTTGGTACAGACTTTCTGGTGAGTTTTTCATGGGAACAACCCACAAACTCAACTCTGCTGCTCATCCCACACTTTCCTTCCAAATCTGGCTCCATTTAAAAGGAAAATAAACCGATTTATCACCAAGAAGGCTCGCAGCAAAACAAACAAAATTATTTCCCTGTTTGTGCGTTCAATTTAGATTCAGCTGTCCATTAAAAAACATAGTTCACACTACGTTTTCTTGTGTGTGTGTGTGGGGGGGGGGGGGGGTCATCTCTATTTTCAACAAAAAGGCATAAAAACCCAAACTCTCAAAAACAAATCAATAATAAATGCCGTTCGGTGTATAAATAAAACCATATACCCGATAGTGGACCATGCAAAGTGCAGAAAATTGAATCTTTGCACAAGACAAATTTAGATATGAAAGATTAATGTTCATCGTGACCCTGTTTCCTGTCACACAAACACTTTCTTCCAGCAGAGAAGAGACGTTGCTACCCAGGAGGGAAAAAACAAAAACAAAGCATGGACCCTCTATGTCAGAGGTAAAAGAAGTTTTCACCAATTTAGTGAAAAAGCAAAGGATGAAAAACAAAACTAAAGACAGAATGTTGTTGTTTATCATATTTTTCATGTTTAAATAAAAATATAGAAGATAAATTCAGGACTTTTTACTTTTTTAAGCTTTAAAATGGAATGATTTTTTTTTGTTTCCTTGTTTGTGCGATCCAGTGCCATGACACACAGTTTCCAGTGAGTCATATATCATTTCTGCTCTCCTTGTTAGGAGCTTCACCCGCCAACAGTGACAGAAAATGCTCTGTGCATGCAGAGGCTGGAGAGCAGTCACCCCAGAAGCATCTATCTGCCTGTCGATCCCCAGCTCTTCAGAGACTCGCACAGATTATCATAATGGCTTATGAAAACTTCACATGGAACAGTGCCTTTTCCGAAACAAGTCAGGGGTGTGTGATAGCACTGCTGGCCCTTTTTATTAGCCTTGACAAAGCATGCCTAATGCCTTTAAATGTGCTGCTGGGAATACAGAAGGGCAGCCCTAATGGAAATTTACTTACTCTGGTCCTGTGATGCTATCGTCTTCCGCATATTGTGGCGCATGAGAACAGGACTAAAGGTTAAGGATTAGTGCAGCCCATAGTGTTTCTAATCCCCTTTTCTGTATTAAATTGCTTTTTAATCTGTGCCATTAGAACCCCTTTTACACTGTAAAGTCTGAGGAGTGAGTCAAGTTTGGGTTTGAATGACAGGAAAGACTGCAGAAATAGATGCTGATATGGTTATACTGGTCAAGGAGCAGTTTTTTTCTGAGGGGATAAAATTAGAACAGTGAGTATGCTAATCAGAGCTAATTTAGATAAGAGCAAGTCCCCCACAGATGCTGTCTGGATCAAAGTGTCTGGTGACTGATTTAAGAATTAATTATGTCAATGTGAAGATTTCGACATATTTGAGTTTAGAAAAGATTTTATATACTGTCACTTGTTTTTCAGGTTAAGGGATCAAACAAGAAAACTTTAAGTGTACGACGTACAGACTAGAGAAAAATGTTGGATTGATCTTAAGGGGGTTTCACATAATACTACCTGCACCCATACCATCCACGTGATCAGGTCCATCTTCACTGCAAAAACTCAAATCTCACCAGGTATAATTTTCTAATTTCTAGTCAAAATATCTCATCACACTCAAAATCAGACAAAACTGCTTTAAGAGAAACATTTCAGTAAGATAAAGGAACTTATTTTAAGACAATACATCTTATTTCAAGAAATCTTGTCAAGAAAATTTTACTTGCTCAATTGGCAGAATTTTTTTGCTTATTACAAGCAAAAAAATCTTGGCCACTCTTAAAATAAGTTTAAAAAATGACTTTTTTTTTTAATAAGCAAAAAAATTCTGCCAATGGGTCAAGCAAAATTTCTTGATAAGATTTCTTGATGATGATGACCGTTGATGAATATGCAATCTGGGCATTTCTGCCAGAACGAGCAAAATATTGAGAGGAGACGATGCAAACAACCCAGCTTTGCACACACAATGTGATTTATCAACTGTGCAACGGAGAGCAGGCTCTATTTTTTTAGTTTATCGTAGAACATCTGAAAAGCAGGTATTAACTGGCATATTTACACACTGATGGCTGTAGGAGAGCAACAAGTTAATGCTGCAGGACTGCAGACGTGAAGCATTGGGTGAAAATCCTTTCTCATGAAGTGTGAGGGAAACACATTAAGTTTTCATTATTTAATCAAATAACCATCAACATCACTATTTATCACAGAATTATCTAGACAAATGAATCAGAGCATATATGCAGCCATAGTATAATGGACTATATGCATGACTCCTCCACTTCCTGAACTTCAGAGCACCTTTACTTCCCGTCTTTCATTATTGGACAAGCTGATTAATCCAGGTGTGCTTGACCTCAGTAACTGGCCAGACACACCTGGATTAATCAGTTTGTCCAGTAATGAAAGACAGGAAGCAAAGGCGCTGTCTGATTTCATTTCAGGCGCGTGTCTGCAGGTTACTGCTGAGTGTATGGATGAATGTCTCCAGGTATCACTCCGCCTCCTCTCCACCAGAGCACCATGACAACAGAAGCAAACGTGCCTTCTGGTCCCGCCCACCGAACCTCGGTCATTGTACGGCAGTGCTAACAGTAGTGCTAACTCGTAGCGCCTGCTATTCTATGACAAGGCTGAGTTACGGTGAATGATCCTTTCATACCGTACTCAGGTACTTAGAGTCTGACTGAAAGGGACCAAGTCACCGGGAATTTCATGTTACTGACACTTTAAATTATCAACTAAATGCCATCGTTCCTTTAAGTGTTGCTTCCTGATTCAGAGAATTTCCTGCTTTTGTTTGGGGGTAAATGACTGAAATCCACTCTGAGCTCAGAGTATTTTTAGTCACAGTTACACATCTTGACATGTTTGATAGTTAAATATGGATCCAACTAGCTTCTGTAGTATCAGCCTGAAAAGACTCACCAAAGAGCATCGTCTAAAAATAACATTGGTGTAAATGGTGAGGGACAGTATCCAGCGTATCCTGATTAAATTCAACCACAGGACACATTCCTGCTGTTCCTCCGTCCTTCTGAGACGAGCTCGATGCTGCTGGTGTGAAATTTAAATGTTAAAGCCAACTGTACATGCACCCAGTGTTTTCTGTCTGATGATGATCGGGTCACCAGAAGCTGCACTGCAAAAACTCAAATCTCATCGAAGATATTTTCTAATTTCTAGTCAAAATATCTCATCACACTCAAAATAAGACAAAATTATTTAAAGAGAAACATTTCAGTGAGATATAGGAACTTCATTTAAAGCAATACAACTTAAGAAAATTTCACTTGTTCCATTGGCAGAATTTTTTGCCTTTTACAAGCAAAGAAAAAATAAACTTTTTTTTTTTTTAACTTATTTTAAGAGTAGCCAAGATTTTTTTTTTTTTGCTTGTAATAAGCAAAAAATACAAATAAAAATATCTGCCAATAGAAGCAGGCACATTTTCTAGATAAGACTATATCTCACTGAAATGTTTCACTTCCTGTAATTTTGTCTTATTTTGAGTGTGATGAGATATTTTGACTAGAAATGAGAAAAATGTACTTGGTGATTTGAGTCTTTGCAGTGTGGTGTTATGAAGCAGGGTGGACAAACAGGGGGCAAACGGACGACATTAAAAAAAAAGGAGGTTCTTTTCTAACTAAACCCAATAAGGTCGTTTACATCATTAGAACTCATCACATGATGAAAGTAGCATAAAATTAAATCCATACCACCCATATGTGTGCTAGAGCCAGAAAGGTCACCCATTTATTTGTTTTATGATCACTTTCCAAGCTAATTCATGGCTACCAGGTTAACATCTCCTTCCCTATGAGGCCATAATGTGTTTCCTGTCTGTGCCACCATGAAGGTTCCAAGAAGGAAAAACTTACAGTTGTGTGAAAAAGTGTTTGCACACTTTCTGATTTTTGCATGTTTGTCACACTTATATGTTTCAGATTATCAAACAAATTTAAATAATGGACAAAGATAACACAAGTGAATGCAAAATGTTTCTAAATGAGGATTTTTATTAGTAAGGGAGTGAAAAAAGATCAAACCTCCATGTCCATGTGTAAGAGGTCACAGAAGTCCCCAGAACAACATCCAAAGAACTGCAGGCCTCACTTGCCTCAATGAAGGTCAGTGTTCATGACTCCCCCATCAGAAAGAGACTGGGGGGCAAAAATGGCTGCATGGCAGAGTTCCAAGACCAAAACCACTGCTGAGCAAAAAGAACATAAAGGCTCGTCTCAGTTTAGCCAGAAAGCATCTTGATGATCCCCAAGACTTTTGGGAAAATACTCTGTGGACTGACGAGACAAAAGTGGAACTTTCTGGAAGGTGTAGATCCCATTACATCTGGCGTAAAAGTAACACGGCATTTCAGAAAAGGAACATCATAGCAACAGTAAAATATGGTGGTGGTAGTGTGATGGTCTGGGGCTGTTTTGCTGCTTCAGGACCTGGAAGACTTGCTGTGGTAAATGGAACCATGAATTCTGCTTCTACCAAAAAAATCCTGAAGGAGAATGTCCGGCCATCTGTTGGTGACCTCAAGCTGAAGCGCACTTGGGTTCTGCAGCAGAACAATGATCCAGAACACACCAGCAAGTCCACCTCTGAATGGCTTAAGAACAACAACATGAAGACTTTGGAGTGGCCTAGTCAAAGTCCCCACCTGAATCCCATTGAGATGCTGTGGCATGAGCTTAAAAAGGCGGTTCATGCTGGAAAAGCCTCCAATGTGGCTGAATTACAACAATTCTGCAAAGATGAGTGGAACAAAATTCCTCCACAGCGCTGTAGAAGACTCACTGCCAGTTATCACAAACTGCATTTTGTGTTTACTTGTGTTATCTTTGTCTCACATTTAAATTTGTTTGATGATCTGAAATATTTAAGTGTGACAAACATACAAAAAAGTAAGAAATTAGGAAGGAGGCAAACACTTTTTCACACAACTGTATTGCCGCGGTTATTTCATGTTAAATGACCTACTACACTAAAAGTACTAATGTTATCAAGTAAATTTTGTTGCTAATATTCAGCATGTCTAGTACTGAATCACCACCAAAGCCACGTTACTGTGATATTTGTCTTATAAAAAATATTCAACATGGACTTTAAACTGGTATTTAAAGAGTTAAAGTCTTAAAATGCTGAAATTTTTTGAGCGGGTCTGAAGCTGTTCAAATGATTAATGGGGGAAAAAAGTGAAAAAATACAGATGTATGATGATTGTATGGCAGTTTTGTGTGTGGACACTTTTGGGATTTCTGACACTACTTAAAAAATACAAATGGAGTCAAATCAGTTTTGTGGCTAATATTTGACATTTGCAAGTATCTAATCATCACCAAAGATTCATCCCTATAATATTTATTATATAAAAAATATTTCAGTTTTTGTGCTTCTTTGTAATGAATGATTCCATAATTCAACCATTTAAACTGGCATTTAAAGGGTTAAATATGGAGCTAAATCAGGACCATAATTTTTGTTTAAGTGAAAGAATTATTTAAAATTTAAAAAATGTAAACTGAAAATGAAAGTCATGTTTTCACTGTGAACTTTGAAAAAAAGATAATTGGATTCAAACCAAAACAAAATGTTAAAAATGTTTTTATCAAATTTTAATTTAAATGGGATTACCTTTTTTTTCATTTTTCTAAATAAACTTAAGTTGTAAACTTACAGTATTATATTTTTTCCCAAATTTGAGATTTTTCTTCTTTTTTTTTCCATTTCAGATTTAATTTTTTTCAGATTTATAGCTTTTCAATAAAGGTCAAAACATTTTTTAACAGTTTTTACACTTTCAGATCCCTTTTTTTCAGTTTCAAACTCGGAGCCCTGATTTGGCATGGTGGGCGGGGCTACAGAGGATGGGGGCGTGGAATTGTGAGTGACAGCACCTTTCGCCTTCAAAAATAAAAGTTTGGACGTCAAAGAAAAATCTGAAACTATGAAAAAATGTTTTGACCCTAATCTGAAACTGAAATGAAAAAAAATCTCAAACGACTGAAAATTTACAACTAAATTTTGTGTAGAAAAATACAAAAACGTAATCCCTTTGAAATTTGATCAAAACATTTTATACATTGTTTTATTTTAAAACCACTTATCTTTCTTTCAAAGTTCACAGTAAAAACATGACTTTCATTTTCAGTTTCCAGTTTTTCAATTTAAAAGATTTCTTCCAATTAAGAAGAGGCTCTACAGGTAAAAACCCTGTTTTTTCATCACCTGATCAATTTTGAGATTTTCATTTTTTTTTCTGCTCTTTCAACATGTTTTCTCTTAGACTAGTGTAAAAAACGTCAAAAATAAACATTTATTTAACACGTTTATTTCATGATTCTTTGTCTGATGAACCCAAATCCCGTCTAAATGCAGCTAAAGTTGGTGTTTTAAATGGAGCGCAGCCCCGTGGTGCTCGTCTGAACCCCGTCATGTCTGGTATCTTTGGAAATGTGTCTTTTTTTTCTTAGATGTCAGCTCAACCAAACTTGATATTTCCAGCTCATGAATCTGATTGGATCTGATGTCTGTAAATAGTGTCATAGAACAAAAATGTGGAGAATTTTACAATCCAAAACTTTAAAGGCTGTTTTCTAAAAAATGAGTTTTTTCTCTTATGCCGGGTAAAAAAATCTCCACTTCAGGAGCTCTTACAGAAACCAAACTTTTAAGTTTTGCTCCCGACTGTATTCTTAAAGTTTTTACCAAAGGATTTTTTGATATCTCATTCACAGCTTGATTTATAAAACATTTCACCCCAAAAATATGCCAAAAATGAGTTTTTTTCTGGTTGTTGACTGTGATTCTAAATTGTGAAATGATCTATAGAGATATCCAAAATCCCCCCTGAAAAAAACTTTTGATTTTAATACGTGAACAAAATTAAAAAGAAACTTTGAACCTGGCTTAATCCAGTGTTTAGATTTTTTTATCCTTGAAATGTATGCACATCAGTCCATTTTTGACTATATAACACCTAATTTGCATATTTAAACATACAGTATCAGAAAGCTTGCAATACAAAAAGTGATAGCCCTAATGTGAGGAATAAACCAGGAAAGTTTCACGATGATACCAGTTAGTCACATTTTTTACCTTATTGCCTGTAGTAATAAAAATTATGGCCCTGATTTAGCTCCATCGATAAAATCCTAAAAACGATTGAATGTTTGGTAGTTTTTCAGTATGACAGAAGCTATTTAGATAATTTCTGAAAAAAAAAAAAGTGAAAAAAAATCTGGATGAATGATGATTTTATGACAGTTTTTGTGTGTGGACACTTTTGTCACTGGGATGATAAGAGGGTGCAAAATTCATCTACTGAGTATCAAAGATATTTGAGGGGGAAAAAGATGCTGGATTTAAAAAGTTTATCTCAAAAGAAGAGTTATTGCAAAAATTCATGCCCCTTGTCACAACACAGCTGAAGTTATCAAGTAAAAAAAGAAGTGATAAAAGGCAGAAGCGAACTCTTTTTTTTTAAATGTACATTTTATTGCATTTGAATTTGTGAGGAAACTTTGGTTTCCAGGGAATTTAGATAAAGCTATGTCCATGGACGCTCTTCTAATCTTAATCCGAGAGAAAAGGCTCAGATGTTGGAGCGGACACATTGAAAAATGAGACACTCAAAGTTCCCGTAATTTGGTTTCCAATGTCCACTTACATGACGATAGATCAGAGTAGCATGGCTGTGTTGTGACAGTCATGAGCCCAACACGTAAAAGGAGAACGTCCCAGCAGGAAGCGTTGCTCCAGTAATGTAATGAACTGGACTGGTGGTAAATGCTGAGCGTGCGGGGCTGCTGTTACATGACGAGCTTCGGTTACGTCTTTCTGATGACTGCTGACCGCTAAACCAGGTTAGGACTCACCCAAACGGGCAGCTAAAAAAGCTGCGTTTCTACAACCTCAACCCCCAAACAGGTGGGATTCTGTGTGAAATACAGTCGTCCTCAACATTATTCAGACTCAACTAGTTAAAGAAAAGCTTAAATTGACAATAGTAATTCAAAAAACAAGAAAGTAAAAAAACTAATAATCAATAAAAATCCAAAAAAATTATAATTTATTGAAATAAAATATTGCTTTTGAATTTTGGTTGTAAGTAATAATTAAAAAAACAAGTAAACAAAGTTGTCCCAGACACATTAGAGCAGCTTTCCCATCAACAGTGGACCAACATACCTGTCAACAGGTGCAGACGTCTGATTGGATGTTACAGAAAACACCTGATTGCAGTGATTGTCTCAAAATGTTGCTCAATAACATTTTAGCTCTGGAGTCCCATCATGCTTGTTTTATTTTTGGTGTGTTTGTTTTTAATATTTCTGTTGAACCACAATTCAAAATCAATGTCATGATTTTAACAGAATTTTTATTTATTATTAATTTAGTCAAATTAATCTTATTTCACTGACAGCTGATTTTTTTTCCTTCTTTAATTGGGAGGTATGAATAATTTTAAGCATGATTCTAAATAAAGCCAGTACGGATCAACTGATATAGATTTTTTTAGAGCCAAAACCAAAGACTGTAAAAAAAAATGGACGTAGTTTCCGGCCACGTCCGAAGAGAGGAGAGTGAAGCCAGTTGGGCATTTCCCACAGTCACCATCTTGCCGTGTCGCGTGTGTCGTCACTCCCGGTAAATACTAAAATGGGCAAAGACAGGGATGCTTGGAGCCCCGGGGTAAATGATTGACAGCTAAGCTAATGCTAACTGAGCTAATCCAAAGTGAACATGAATGAACAACGATAGACGGTTTGAAGGTAAGACACGCTCAGACTTGCTGTTGACCAGATAAAAACCACCGTCGTGCAACTCTACTACAGACTGAGGCCTTCCTGGGAGCTAGCAGAGAGCTATCTATTAGCTTCCACGGCTAAAACCAGCACCTCGCTCTGCCGCCTGTCAATCAAAAGGACACGTCCCTAATTTTGTTAATTTCCAAGATTAAATAACATCTAAATTGATGAGTTATAAAGAAATTCACTCCCCTCACAGTTAACATGAAGGTAAAGTTGATCTATTAAACCTAAAATGATGTTTTGAACCAGGCTGTAAACATGTTTATTTCTGCTGTAAACATGTTTATTTCTGCTGTAAACACATTTATTTCTACTGTAAACGTGTTTATTTCTGCTACAATTTTGTTTATTTCTGCTGTAAACATGTTTATTTCTGCTGTAAACATGTTTATTTCTGCTGTAAACACGTTTATATCTGCTGTAAACATGTTTATTCCTGCTGTAAAAATGTTTATTGCTGCTGTAAACATGGTCATTTCTTCCGTAAACATGTTCATTTCTGCTGTAAACATGTTTATTCCTGCTGTGAAAATGTTTATTTCTGCTGTAAACATGTTTATTTCTGCTGTAAATATGGTCATTTCTTCCGTAAACATGTTTATTTCTGCTGTGAAGTTGGTCTTTTTAACATGGGAGTCTATGGGGATTTGCTTTGGTTTGGAGCCCCTAGTGGATGAAGAAAGAATTACAATTATTTAACTCGACATCAGGGCTTCACTCTTTTCCAGCGGAGTTTGCCCTTTGGCCGATACTGATAGTGATATTTTCTCATCAGCCTCAGCCTCAGTCGATACAACTTAATATTTGTGGCCAATATTTGTGGCCAATATTTGGGAGCCGATACTACATTTGACTCCCAATTTGAAATAATGGATACAATAAAAAAGTAATTTACAACTCTTTTAACATAAAAAAGATCAGAGCACATCAAATAGATATATTAAAAAGAAACAGTGCGCTTGTAAACAAATATTAAATAGAAACATTAAACTCTGCAAATTGTACCAACACATCCAACGTATCAGCCAATGCCGATACCAGCAAAAAAAAATGCAAATATCGGTCTATCCTTAAAAACCGGAATGCAATTATTTCTTAATGTCACCAACATATTTTATTCCCAGTAAAACATAAACATCAGAGGACTGAGATATTTTACCGTTTCATGAATATGAGCTTGATTTTTATTTCTCAAGAATAAGAGTCCTTCACTCTCCAAACCTGGAGCACAGTGGTCATCCTCATCCTCATCCTCTGGCCTGGCTTTGCTTTTCACATTTCCCCGCATGTGGACGAGACAGTGTGACCAAACCTGCCCTTGTCATCCAGCGATGGCCCTGCAGAAGAGGCTCAGAGAGGCTGCCTGTCCAGCCAGCTAATGGCTCAATTTCATTCTGAAAAGCACGCAGCATCCCGGCTCTATGAAATGGAAACTCATAATCAAATTGAAAAGCCTCGGTGCAGAACAGCTTAAATGAAGGCAACACTCCACCTTGCATCTCTGTCTGTCTCACTCTCCAACCATCTCAAGCGTAGCAGAAAATCCTCGTTCTTTCCTGCAGGAAGGGGCCACAGTGCTGCAGTTTTTTAAAAAAACTCATATTCTAAAAATGCTACTGCAGCAGCGAGACAGGAGTGGACGGAGTTTATGCATGTTTGAGCATGTGCAGAGAGACAAACAGACCAGAAAGAAGAAGGAAAAGCGAAGAAACGGAGGAACCCTGAAAGATCGGGTAAAAAAAAACAGAAAATGAGGAATGAAAGGGGGGGGGAGCTGGGTGTCTCTGCCAGCCCCGTGGTGATGGAGACGCTCCAGCTTGTTCCTGAGACGCTGTCACATTTCTGTGACAGGCCAGCGGGCATCGGGGCTCCTCCGTCCAGCCCTAAGCAGCATGTGAAAAAACACAGAAGCTGCAGCTCCACATGCAGGAAAATCCTCCAGCACAGCTGCGTGTGTGTGCGTGTGTGCGTGTGTGCAGCTGTGTGTGCGTGTGTGTGTGGGTGTGTGTGTGCGTGTGTGTGGGGGTGTGTGTGCTGACCAAGGTTATTATTAGGGATGCACGATATAATCGGCCCCCTATCTGTATCGGCCTATATCTGCCTTAAAACTGAGTATCGGACATTTGCTACCCCACCGATATTAAACCGATCAGGCCGCTGTTTTCTAAAGTCTAAAAAAAAAACAAACTTCTTCTTCAAAAAATATTCTTTTTTACAGACTTTAATATGGAGCTAAATCAGGGCCACGATTTTTTTTTAATTGAAAGGAATCTCTTAAATTGAAAAACTAAACACGACACGACACGACCCCTGGGTGAACCACTGTGGACCCCTGAGCAAGGTCCTTAACCCCCCACCAACTGCTCCCCGGGCGCTTTAAGTAGCAGCCCACTGCTCCCAGATACTCACAGTACAGAGATGGTGAAATGCAGAGCCCTAATTTCCCCTCTGGGATCTTACAAGTATGTAAAAATAAATAAATAAATAAATAAACTGAACATGAAAGTCATGTTTTTACTGTGAACTTTGAAAAAAGAGATAATTGGATTTAAAATAAAACAAAATATAAAATGGGATTACATTTTTGTATTTTTCTAAACAACATTTAGCTGTAAATTTTCAGTATCATATATTTACCAAGTTTGAGATTTTTGTTTCATTTCAGTTTCAGATTAGGGTCAATAAGGTTCAAAACATTTTTCGTAGTTTCAGATTTTTCTTTGACCTTCAAACTTTTATTTTTGAAGGTGAAAGGTGCTGTCACTCATGACTCCACACCCCCATCATCTGTTTGATTTTGTAACAAAAGGACAAAATCTTGCGAGATTTCATACGTAAACTAGATCAATACCGCATTTTTAAATATAAATATGGTACAAGCATATATACAAGCAATATTTCAGTGTATCAATATTTTTTCTCACCCCTACCAAATACCCCTTAATTTTGGGTATTTCTTTTTTTCTCTTTTTTTTTTTGTCATAGAGAAGAAAATCCAGGTGGTTCTAGGATATAACGCAGATATCGTATTGGTTTTGTTTGAACAACTGTCATAAAGTTTGAATTGTTATACATAACACAAGTTGAGATATTTTTCTAATTTTGCACAAGGAATGAATATTAGATAATTTATTTTTCAGCTTAACATTGGTATTGATATCGGTTATCAGTCACAAGAGTTTTGAAATATCGGCATATCTGATATCAGCCAAAATTACAATATCGTGCATCCCTAGTTATAGTTATACATGCACCGATCCGATACCTGGATTGGATATCCGCTCCGATATAGACAAATTAGCTGGATTATATTTCAGATGAATGTGGCCGATCCAGTCATTTCTGTTTTTATTAGTATCATCATAAAAGTGCACTTATTTATTTCTTAATAAATAGAATTAAGTACATATACAGCGGGGAAAAAAGTATTGAACACATGGACATTTTTCTCAGTAAATATATTTCTAGTAGAGCTATTGACATGCAATTTTCACCAGATGTCAGCAACAACCCAAGTAATGCACACATACAAAGAAATCCTAACATTTATGTCCATAAATGAAGTTATGTGTAATATAGTGAAATGACACAGGGAATAAATATTGAACACATGAAGAAATGGAGACAAAAAGATCTGAAAGCCAAGAAAGCAGCTGGAGTCTGTCAGTATTTAGAAAGTAATCCTGTCCTCTATCAGTGCAAAGTAATATCAGCTGCTTTAGTCCTGATTGATGCCTTTAAAAAGGTTTCTCATCACCAAGGTGTCAGACAAGAAGCATTGCATGATGGGTAAAAGCAAAGAGCTGTCTAAAGACCTACGCAACCTTTTTTTTTTTTTTTTTTTTTTTTTTTTTCCTCCCTCCCCTCCCCCCCTCCTCTCTCCCCCCTCCCCCCTCTCATCCCCCCCCATCCCCCCTCCCCCCCCCCCCCCCCCCCCCCCCCCCCCCACCCCCCCCACCCCCCCCACCCCCCCCCCCCCCCCCCCCACCCCCCCACCCCCCCCCCCCCCCACCCCCCCCCCCCCCCCCCCCCCCCCCCCCCCCCCCCCCCCCCCCCCCCCCCCCCCCCACCCCCCCCCCCCCCCCCCACCCCCCCCCCCCCCCCCCCCACCCCCCCCCCCCCCCCCCCCCCCCCCCCCCCCCCCCCCCCCCCCACCCCCCCCCACCCACCCCCCCCCCCCCCACCCACCCACCCACCCCCCCATCCCCACCCCCCCAGCCCCCGGACCACCCGGCCCCCACCCACACCGCCGCCCCCCGCCCCCACCCCCCCACCCCCGGCCCGGCCCCCCCGGCACCGCCGTCCCACACCCCCCCCCCCCCCCCCCCGGCCGCCCCCCCCCGGGTCGGACCCCCCACCCCCCCCTCCCCCACCCCATCCCCCACCCCCACCCCCCGCCCCCCACACCACCCCCCCCCCACCCCCCCCGCCCCCCTCCACCCACCCAGTCTCGGCCCCTCCCCCCCCCCCCCACCCCCCCGTCACCCCCCCCCCCCCCCACACACCCCCCCCCCGCCCACCCTTCCCCCACCCCCCCACACATCCCCCATCCCCCCCACACCCCCTCCCCCACCCCCCCCCCCCCCCCCCCCCCCCCCATCACCCCGCGCCCCCACCCCCGCGCGCGACCACCCCCCCCCCCCCCCCCCCCCCCCCCGCCCCCCCCCCCCCCCCCCCCCCCCCCCCCCCCCCCCCCCCCCCCGCCCCCCCCCCCACCCCCCCACCCCCCCCACCCCCCCCCCCCCCCCCCCCCCCACGGAGTAGGAGGAGACCGACAGAGGTTTATGGCAGAATCTAGAACCCACAACATACTCAAATTCTTGTTATTCTACTAAAAATAATAATATTTTTTAACCCCACCACAAGACGACCGAAACAACCACCAACCCGCAAAGACAAAGGAAATTTTTATTATCAAAATGATTAACACCCCCCCTAAAATTTTTTTTTGTTTTATTATTTATGATTTATCTTTTTTTTTTTGTTTTGTAAGTCCCCCCGAAGAAAAAAAAAAAAAATTTTTTTTATTTTTTTATATTGAGAATAAAATTTTTCTTCATAAATATTATTGCAAACACACTGAAGGCATTGGTTCCAGGTGCATTTCTAAACTTCTGAAAGTTCCAGTGAGCACCATTGGGACCATCATCCGGAAGTGGAAAGAACACGGCATGGTCATAAAGCGGCCACGGCCAGATGCTCCTCACAAGATTTCAGACAGAGGAGTCAGAACAATCATCAGAAAGGTTCTCCAACAGCCCAGGACCACTCGTGGAGAGCTTCAGAAAGACCTGGAACCAGCAGCTACAGTTGTTTCAGAGAAAACAAGAAGGAATGCACTCAACCACCATGATCTTCATGCACGCACATCACGCAAGACTCCATTTCTGAAGAAGAAGCAGGTTGATGCTGGTTTGAAGTTTGTAACACAACATCTGGACAAACCCATGACATTCTGGAAAACATAGTCTGGTCAGATGAGACCAGAACTGAACTCTGCAGATGTCATAAGATACAACATGTTTGGAGGAGAAATGGCACCAAAAACACCATAGCAACAGTGAAGTTTGGAGGTGGGAGCATCATGGTGGGGGCTGTGTTTCAGCATGTGGTACTGGCAGACTTCATATCATTGAAGGAAGAATGAACGGAGAAAAGTAGAGAGACATTCTGACTTTTTTCCAAAAATTTTTGTTATTTTCAGGAAAAATGTCAGAATTCTGACTTTTTTTCTCAGATTTCTAACATTAATGTCAGAATTCTGTGAAAAATGTCAGAATTTTCACAGAATTCCGAATTTTTTTCAGAAATTGGAAAAAAAGAAAGAAAAGCCCCCATTTTTTTTTTTTTTTTATGTTCTGAAAAAAAGTCAGAATTCAGATTTTTTTTACAGATTTTTTTTTTTTCTTCAGTGGTCCTAATCCTCTTCCGTACAGGTGAGCTAATCTGATGTTTTTACATGTTTTTTCACACTGACTGCTACGATGTGAAAGTGTAGGATGCCTCTTGGAAGCGAGCAGCTGCTTTAACACGATCAGAATGTGTTAAAACACATGAAATAATCTGAGCCAAGTGTGTTTTCACCATATATGCCGTATTTACATCCTCAGTCTGCATATGGTTCAGCGTGCTGCAGCAGGCCAGAGGGATGGCTCATCTTCCTTCCAGTCGACAGATATCATCCATCACACCTCTAAGGGGCCTCTGGTGTGCTGTAGGACCTCGCTGCTGCATCACTGCAGAGTCACCAACATCTCACTCCAGGCTCCTGCGTACCTAATTAATCCTCATGCTCTAGAAGAAGACTTAACATCTGAGATCTGACAATCAGTCGCATGAATGTTTTAACATGGCCACTCATTAGATCACGGCACCAGACAGCTGAGAGTCCAACATCCGAACCGTTATCCCTGTCAGCAGAATAATTAACCAGGAAGAGCCGACAGCAAGCAGGAACTCTGGGAAAATCCGGCTGGAAAGTTCAACGACAAGACGAACAGCAACGCGGACACAGAGAGGAGGGAGGTGTTTATGCTGCATTCAGGGCACCTCACAAACATCGACGCTCCCGTCATGACATTAACAGCACCAACTAATCAGCTGGAAAACTACAGGAATACTTTTACTAAAGCTTTGTTGCTAATAAGTATTTAAATATTGCTATTTCTATGGGAATAATGTAAAATCCTGAAGTAGGAAAGATGAAGGCAGTCTGACTTCATGTTTTCTAAGAGTCAGTAAAAACAAGTGTTTGGTTGCCACTGGACGAAGCCTCATCTACAAAGTCAGGGACGATTGTGGGTGAAATTACTGGTTAAATGAAGTGAAACTGACTAATAGGAACAGATGGAAACACAGACGTCATGAACTCGTTTTTCCAAGATGGGAGCTCGTAATTTGCAGAGGACCCCGAGATTGTAGATTTAAAGATGGCTGCGTCCAGTACCGTTGTTGTGTTTATTAAACTTCTATATATCTTCTATATATCAGATATTTTCTGTTCATAAGTTTATTGTGTAAACAGCAGCGAGTTGTTATTGAACTCTACAGTCTCACAGCGGTCTTTTTTTCTTTAAAACAGCGCGAATATGTGTTGTTTATTAAACACACATACACTGAAATTGGCTGCTGTTGTCATGGTAACATTGCTATAATGTCTGTTATTTTTTTAGATTAGAAATGTGTTTATTTCTAGCGAAAGTTGATGCAACTGGAATGCAAAACACCTGGTAATGACGTCACTACCTCACGTCTGCTCGGGATCCGGAGACACCTGGAACGCTAACTGAGACCGCGGGATGTGCCGTCTCAGTCCCAGCATGTGCTGATCAGGGCTGGGCGAAGCTTTCCTGGATGAATTTATATAAGAGAAGCCGAGTTAACGAGCTGTAAAGGACCTGCGGGAAATACAGGCATCAAAAATATTTGGCAGATGGTAGAAACATTAGGGGAACTGAGACCTTATCGAGAGCAAACAAGGAGCTAACTGTTAGCCACCAGCAGCAGGCCTACATCCTGTCTGCCGCCTGTCAATCAAAAGGACACGCCCCTAATTATGTGCAATTTCAAGATTAAAGTGGAAATGCAACGGTCAACCAGCCCAACTTATTTTACTAGACCGAGTCCTGGTCTTATCAATAATTATATACCAAACCTGAAAAATACTGTAGAAGCATATAAAAGAAAAACATAGCAAAGTTATATGTTTTTTTGGACAAGGGCGCCGCCATCTTGCAGTTCTCTAAGCTCTGACGTCACCGGGTTGGTTAGTCCTGTGGTCCTGAATGAGAGTCCTCTGGTCCGGTCCACAATAAGAAATAAAACAGTGTGAATGACGGAGAGTGGTGAGCCAAAGGAGAAGAAAAGACAAAAGGGGAACCACGACTGTTTCCTCCTGGTCTAAAGGCAAGTTTTCCAAAGTTTAAGCTGAAGACAGAACAGTTAAAAACCTCCAGCTGAACCAGAAACCGATCCTGCTGCTGCTGGCGGCTCCAGATCATGAGGTGAGACTTTTCTAGAGAAAATCAGGAAAATGATCAGGAGACTTGGAGTCTGGTAGCTAGAGGTCCGCAGACGAAAGCCTGCAGCTGCTCTGAGTGTTTAATATCACCGTCTATAAGCTGAGATCCTGTAACCGGCCGGTCTGCAGCATCAGAACGTACCAACATCAGTCCGTAGCTCTCTGCCACGATTCCTCTTTGATTCGCTTATTAAACACACGTCAGACGGCAACACTCATAAATCCTCCCCACAGCCTGATGATGAGCAGAAGAGCTCTGGAGCAGGTTGATGTGAAATGTCTTGAAACCGCCTTTTTAAGGTCATGCCACAGCATCTCAATGGGATTCAGGTGGGGACTTTGACTAGGCCACTCCAAAGTCTTCATGTTGTTGTTCTTAAGCCATTCAGAGGTGGACTTGCTGGTGTGTTCTGGATCATTGTTCTGCTGCAGAACCCAAGTGCGCTTCAGCTTGAGGTCACCAACAGATGGCCGGACGTTCTCCTTCAGGATTTTTTGGTAGAAGCAGAATTCATGGTTCCATTTACCACTTTCCATTTGCCATTTTTGCCCCCCAGTCTCTTTCTGATGGGGGAGTCATGAACACTGACCTTCATTGAGGCAAGTGAGTCCTGCAGTTCTTGGATGTTGTTCTGGGGTCTTTTGTGACCTCTTGGATGAGTCGTCGCTGTGCTCTTGGGGTCATTTTGGTCGGTCGGCCCCTCCTGGGAAGGTTCACCACTGTTCCATGTTTTCACCATTTGTGGATAATGGTTCTCACTGTGGTTCTCTGGAGTCCCAAAGCTTTAGAAATGTCTTTGGAACCTTTTCCAGACCGATAGATCTCAGTTACTTTGTTTCTCATTTGTTCCTGATTTTCTTTGGATCGCAGCATGATGTCTAGCTTTTGAGGATCTTTTGGTCTACTTCACTTTGTCAGACAGCTCCTATTTAAGTGATTTCTTGATTGAGAACAGGCGTGGCTAGAGAAATTGAACTCAGCTTTCAAAAGTTGTAATAAACCACAGTTAATTTATGTTTTAATTTGTTTGATGATCTGAAACATTTAAGTGACTAACATGCAAAAAAATAAGAAATCAGGAAGGAGGCGAACACTTTTTCACACGACTGTTCAACAGCATCAACCTCCAGTCCAAATATGATGGAAGTCATGTTTTCCACTCTTTCCATTTCCACTCTGATGAAAGTGTACAGTAATAACAGGAGAGAAGCCAAACTGAAGGAAGGGAGATCTTAACTGCTACAAGCAAAAATAGATCAAAAACACGAAAGTGCATTCTAAAAAAGCCTCAGTTCACCACGAGTGAATAATACATGATGTATGCAGTGTTGCTGCAACATAACAACAATTTGTAGACTATCAGAGGGAGAATCCCAGATTTACTCATCAGTGATAAAGCCCCAATTCCCTCACTCTCTCTCTCTTCGACTTTCATTTAGGGAATCAAAGAAAAGTTACCAAAAACAAGGGTAAACGTCCACGGAGAAAAAAAGAGGTGCAGGTACACGCCTGTGGGAGCAGGTTTGTGAGGACAAACAACAGAGACGTGGTGCTTTTATAATTAGAGCTCTGCAAGGTTACTCCATGTCTGCATGTGTGAGTGTGTGTCTTATAAATTAGGTCCTGGGGAGATTGGGGTTAGAACTGAAGGGAGGGGGGGACTTTCCCTGTGGGACACACATTGCCTGATTAGGAAGAATTTTAATTTCCAGCAAATTAAAAGCGAGGGTTGTTAGAAAACAGATTTGTAGATCAGGGCCATGAAAGATGGACTGATTGTGGAGGCCGGCCCCTTAAAGCTGCAGAGGTGGACGGATGATGAAGATGATGATGCAGGACAGGTAGGATGAAGATGATGATGCAGTACAGGTAGGATGAAGATGATGATGCAGTACAGGTAGGATGAAGATGATGATGCAGTACAGGTAGGATGAAGATGATTATGCAGTACAGGTAGGATGAAGATGATGATGATCAGTACAGGGTAGGATGAAGACGATGTTGCAGTACAGGCCGGATGAAGATGATGTTGCAGTCCAGTTAGGGTGAAGATGATGATGATGATGATGATGAAGCAGTGGAGGTAGGATGAAGATGATGATGCAGTACAGGTAGGATGAAGATGATGATGCAGTACAGGTAGGATGAAGATGATGATGCAGTACAGGTAGGATGAAGATGATGATGCAGTACAGGCCAGATGAAGATGATGTTGCAGTACAGGTAGGATGAAGATGATGATGCAGTACAGGCCGGATGAAGATGATGATGCAGTACAGGTAGGATGAAGATGATGATGCAGTACAGGTAGGATGAAGATGATGATGCAGTACAGGTAGGATGAAGATGATGATGCAGTACAGGAAGGATGAAGATGATGTTGCAGTCCAGTTAGGGTGAAGATGATGATGATGATGATGATGAAGCAGTGGAGGTAGGATGAAGATGATGATGCAGTACAGGCCAGATGAAGATGATGATGCAGTAGAGGCAGGATGAAGATGATGATGCAGTACAGGTAGGATGAAGATGATGATGCAGTACAGGTAGGATGAAGATGATGATGAGATGATGATGATGCAGTACAGGTAGGATGAAGATGATGATAAAACAGTACAGGCCGGATGAAGATGATGATGTTGCAGTACAGGTAGGATGAAGATGATGATGATGATGATGATGCAGTACAGGTAGGATGAAGATGATGATGCAGTACAGGTAGGATGAAGATGATGATGCAGTACAGGTAGGATGAAGATGATGATGCAGTACAGGCCAGATGAAGATGATGTTGCAGTACAGGTAGGATGAAGATGATGATGCAGTACAGGCCGGATGAAGATGATGATGCAGTACAGTTAGGATGAAGATGATGATGCAGTACAGGTAGGATGAAGATGATGATGCAGTACAGGTAGGATGAAGATGATGATGCAGTACAGGAAGGATGAAGATGATGTTGCAGTACAGTTAGGGTGAAGATGATGATGATGATGATGAAGCAGTGGAGGTAGGATGAAGATGATGATGCAGTACAGGCCAGATGAAGATGATGATGCAGTAGAGGTAGGATGAAGATGATGATGCAGTACAGGTAGGATGAAGATGATGATGCAGTACAGGTAGGATGAAGATGATGATGATGATGATGATGATGCAGTACAGGTAGGATGAAGATGATGATAAAACAGTACAGGTCGGATGAAGATGATGATGTTGCAGTACAGGTAGGATGAAGATGATGATGATGATGATGATGCAGTACAGGCCGGATGAAGATGATGATGATGATGATGCAGTACAGGTAGGATGAAGATGTTGATGATACAGTACAGGCCGGATGAAGATGATGATGATGATGATGCAGTACAGGTAGGATGAAGATGTTGATGATACAGTACAGGCCGGATGAAGATGATGATGATGATGATGCAGTACAGGTAGGATGAAGATGATGATAAAACAGTACAGGCCGGATGAAGATGATGATGATGATGATGATGATTTTGCAGTACAGGTAGGATGAAGATGATGCAGTACAGGTAGGATGAAGATGATGATGATGAAGTTGCAGTACAGGTAGGATGAAGATGATGCAGTACAGGTAGGATGAAGATGATGATGATGAAGTTGCAGTACAGGTAGGATGAAGATGATGCAGTACAGGTAGGATGAAGATGATGATGATGATGTTGCAGTGCAGGTAGGATGAAGATGATGATGCAGTACAGGCCGGATGAAGATGATGATGATGATGTTGCAGTACAGGTAGGATGAAGATGATGCAGTACAGGTAGGATGAAGATGATGATGATGATGTTGCAGTACAGGTAGGATGAAGATGATGATGATGCAGGATGGGGGGGGGGGGGTAGTTACCTGTGAGTACTGATATCATGTAGTACGGCTCCCTGATCATAACGATACCGGGGATGGTTAACATGGATCAGTTCTTACTTGCTTGTTCGTACATGGCAGCCATGTTTTCTGACGTATGAACTGCAGGCAGATCAGTGAACAATCAAAATCATAACACCTCAAATCTTCTTAAAATTATTTTTTATGCATATGCATCATTTTAATATTTAATTTATCTTTTCTGTTATTATGTCGTAGTCGGTTCAGTCAGAGAGCATTTTACAACCACACTGTGTGACTGTGAGGTAAAATATCACATACATTCAGAAATCCTCCAGAAAGACGGCATTATGCAGATCTGTTTGAGTGTTGCATGGGTTTTGTCATGCCTGAGGAAGGACGCGTCTATCCAGGTACACGGCGCTCATGTTGCTCTTCCCTTGTAAGCAAATAACAGAGCTGAGGGCTTTTCTGTTACCTTTTACTTCGACTAGAGAAGAAGTAAAGCGGTGAAGCCTCTCGGCAGCTGATGGGGTGAAGCTGGGAACGTTTCACACGGACTCTGTGAACACATCCAACCAGTTAGATGGATCAGGAGGGGCACGTCACTCCTGAGGGATGCTGTGGATTTATAAACTCCACCTCCTCGTTGCTCCTTGAAGAAGCTTCATCTGCCTAACTCATGGATCTGTGTTGCCAAGGCAACAGGACCAACAACTGGTCTATCTCCCCAGAACAGAGACATTTCAGCCTCACACAGTGTGGAGGTGGATGCATCGTTCTCATAGCTGGAGCAAGACAAGCGTAATGTCCGCAACATGCAAGCACACGATGCTCCCTCTCTGTGTTCAGCATGTTTTAACCCTGTTCGTGCTGTAAAATATCACCCAGCAGAGCTTTCTGTAAAGCAGCGGGAGATATTTCACATCTCAGATCTAAATAAATATATCGGTTGTTACCTGAAATATGGTTTGTATGAGCTTTGGTTCTCATCAGATACCAACAGGACGTGGAGCAAATGTCATCATGAACTGTGAAAACTCAAAATACACATTTGTCATTTTAACATTTATTTCTAAGTTTGGTGACAAAATAGTTTTAAAAAAAGGCAAGGCAAGTTTATTTGTATAGCACATTTCATGTACAGAACAATTCAAAGTGCTTTACATAAAACATTATAAGCAAAAGGGAGAGAAAAAAAAACAATTAGAAGCATGATTCAAAATTAAAAGCAAAAAAAAAATTTAAAAAAAAAAGCTGAATTAACTCAGAGAGTCAAGTTTATAGATCAGCTGCAGTGAACTGAAATTCTTCAGATGAGACGACTTGAAATGGTTGTTCAGGTCTCGTCTCACCATCACGATTCGATGAATACATGTTAGTAAGTACTTCCAGATAAAAGTCCACTCATACAAAACAACTTGTGTTGTTTCATTGTTTCAAATACATAAGATGATTTTTAAAGAGTATCAGAAGTCTTAAGGCAAGGCAAGTTTATTTGTATAGAACATTTCATGTAGAGAACAATTCAAAGTGCTTTACATAAAACATAAGCAAAAGGGAGAGAAAAAAACAATTAGAAGCATGATTCAAAATTAAAAGCATTTAAGATTAAAAGAGAATACAGAGATGGCGGATTTTAACTTTTGAATAAAATTACGTAAATGCAGCTGAGAACAGGTGGGTCTTCAGCCTGGATTTAAATAAACTAAGTGTTTCAGCTGATCTGAGACTTTCTGGGAGTTTGTTCCAGACATGTGGAGCATAG
Organism: Atherinomorus stipes; assembly: GCA_023101725.1. Classification (NCBI taxonomy): domain Eukaryota; kingdom Metazoa; phylum Chordata; class Actinopteri; order Atheriniformes; family Atherinidae; genus Atherinomorus; species Atherinomorus stipes. The sequence goes on along the minus strand of JALJCO010007506.1, from coordinate 54,721 downwards.
AAGCTGAACGCAGCTTCTCCAGGTCTGGTTCTGACTCTGGGAACTGATAAAAGACCGGATCCAGATGACCTGAGGGGTCTAGTAGGTTCATACTGGGTCAAGAGGTCACTGATGTATTTTGGGCCTAAACCATTCAGAGCTTTATAGACCAGCAGCAGAACTTTAAAGTCTATTCTCTATGGACCGGCAGCCAGTGTAAAGACCTGAGAACTGGACTGATGTGGTCCACTTTTCTGTTTTTTGTGAGAACTCGGGCAGCAGAGTTCTGAATGAGCTGCAGCTGTTTAACTGGTTTTTTAGGTAGACCAGTAAAGACGCTGTTACAGTAATCAAGCCGACTGAAGATGAATGCATGGACTAGTTTTTCCAGATTTTCCTGAGACATCAGATCTTTTATCCTTGAGATAAAAGATCTCAAGGATCTTTTATCTCTTAAGAGTTTTCTGAAATGCTAAAAGTTCTCTTTCCTTCTTAAGTTGCTGATTTCCAAACAAAAATAACTAATTGACTAAGGATGCACGATAAAACCAGCCCTCTATTGGTATCGGCCTATATCGGCCTTAAAACTGAGTATCGGACATCGGCCACGATATTTAACCGATATTTAATGAAATGAATGAATGAAAAATACTTTATTTATCCCAGAAGGAAAATTCAGCATTTAACCGATTTGATTTAACCGATCAGCCCGCTGTTTCTAAAGTCTAAAAAAAAACCAAACTTCTTCAAAAACTTCTTTTTTCACAGACTTTAAAACTTCTAAAGACTAAGGATGGGAAAAATATTGATACACTGAAATATTGCGATAATTTCATATGCTGATATCATATTGACATTTAAAAATTCCGTATTGATCTATTTTACTAATGAAATCTGCGATGTTTCATCATTCTGTTATGAAATCTCTCAAGAATTCACAAAATATTGTGAGATTTTGTAACAGAATGATAAAAACTTGTGATATTTTGTAAGTAAAATAGATCGATATATTTTATAATTTCATTTTATTTTTTAACCCTCTTTAACTCTTGATTCTTCTTTCTTTTTTAAATTGATTTTAGGCTTACATAAAAAAGTACAAAGGCTGGTGACAAAATTCACGTTCATCACAAATGAATTAATATATAACAAAGCCCACTATAATAAATAAACTATAAACTTATACTTCCATGCAAGCTAAAAAGGGGATGGAAAAAAGCCCTGCTTATCCAGTTCCAGCCCTTCCGTAAAAATTTTTTGTTGTGCGAAGAGACTGACAGATTACTTCAGAATGTCATAAATCCTGGACTGAAGGTGACCCAGGTGTCTTTAAATGATTTTAAATTAAAAGTTAAATGTAAAATTCAGTTATAAGCTTACATTTGTACTTTGATATTTAAGGATCATGATCATTTTACATGGACACTATTTTTGTTATCATTATCATGATGTGGCATAAGTGGCGCTCATCCCCCCTAAATGATGGATTAGGTTGCTGATGTCATCGATATAAGATCTCCCATCTGATATTCGCAAAGTTGATGTTGATGAGTGAATTCTTCCTCTAAACCTCTTTGAGACTCAACATTGAACAGGAAAATGGGACGAATGATCTTTGAATGTTCCACTAATCATCTCCTGAAAGCATCCTCTTAATTTGAGTTAATCAACAGCATTGCCCCATTTGCTCCTGTAGACTCCCATTATGCATAATTACTTGATTGATGCCAGATTTGGGCTGATAACTCCCATCAGAGAGACGAAGCCGTCTTTGACACATTCTCACACAAACTGAGATGGATTAGAAAAAGTTTCTGTCACATAATACTGCATTCACTCTCAACATGTCTGGAACTGCATTGCATGAAGTTGGTAAACACTTGAATGTTTGCATTTTCTAATTCAAAGGGAACTTGAACACATCCAAAAAGGCACTTACTGCATTTTATAGTTGTGTGAAAAGGTGTTTGCCTCCTTCCTGATTTCTTATTTGTTGCATGTTTGTCACACTTAAATGTTTCAGATCATCAAACAAATTTAAATGAGAGACAAAGATAACACAAGTAAACACAAAATGCAGTTTTTAAATGAAGATTTTTATTAGTAAGGGAGGAAAAAAATCCAAACCTACATGGCCCTGTGTGAAAAAGTGATTTCTCTAACCACACCCAGGCCTGATTACTGCCACACCTTTTCTCAATCAAGAAATCACTTAAATAGGACCTGCCTGACAAAGTTAAGTAGACCAAAAGATCCTCAAAAGCTAGACATCATGCTGCCATCCAAAGAAATTCAGGAACAAAATGAGAAACAGAGAAATTGAGATCTATCAGTCTGGAAAAGGTTCCAAAGCCATTTCTAAAGCTTTAGGACTCCAGAGAACCACAGTGAGAACCATTATCCACAAATGGTGAAAACATGGAACAGTGGTGAACCTTCCCAGGAGGGGCCGGCCGACCAAAATGACCCCAAGAGCACAGCGACGACTCATCCAAGAGGTCACAAAAGACCCCAGAACAACATCAAAGAACTGCAGGCCTCACTTGCCTCAATTAAGGTCAGTGTTCATGACTCCCCCATCAGAAAGAGACTGGGGGGCAAAAATGGCTGCATGGCAGAGTTCCAAGACCAAAACCACTGCTGAGCAAAAAGAACATAAAGGCTCGTCTCAGTTTATCCAGAAAGCATCTTGATGATCCCCAAGACTTTTGGGAAAATACTCTGTGGACTGACGAGACAAAAGTGGAACTTTCTGGAAGGTGGAGGTCCCATTACATCTGGCGTAAAAGTAACACGGCATTTCAGAAAAGGAACATCATAGCAACAGTAAAATATGGTGGTGGTAGTGTGATGGTCTGGGGCTGTTTTGCTGTTTCAGGACCTGGAAGACTTGCTGTGGTAAATGGAACCATGAATTCTGCTTCTACCAAAAAATCCTGAAGGAGAATGTCCGGCCATCTGTTGGTGACCTCAAGCTGAAGCGCACTTGGGTTCTGCAGCAGAACAATGATCCAGAACACACCAGCAAGTCCACCTCTGAATGGCTTAAGAACAACAAAATGAAGACTTTGGAGTGGCCTAGTCAAAGTCCCCACCTGAATCCCATTGAGATGCTGTGGCATGACCTTAAAAAGGCGGTTCATGCTGGAAAAGCCTCCAATGTGGCTGAATTACAACAATTCTGCAAAGATGAGTGGAACAAAATTCCTCCACAGCGCTGTAGAAGACTCACTGCCAGTTATCACAAACGCTTGATGCAGTTGTTGCTGCTAAGGTGGAACAACCAGTTATTAGGTTTAGGGGGAATCACTTTTTCACACAGGGCAATGGAGGTTTGGATTTTTCCCCCTTACTAATAAAGACTTTTTATTTACAAACTGCATTTTGTGTTTACTTGTGTTATCTTTGTCTAATTTTTAAATTTGTTTGATGATCTGAAACAAAAAAGAAATCAGGAAGGGGGCAAACACCTTTTCACACAACTGTATGCTTCATCTGTATCACATGTAGCCCATCAGTAATGACTGATCCCGTATCATCTCACTTCTACATGCTTTTGCCTTCATTATCACGGCAGCTGTGGTATTTATACATAGTTTTCTTTACAGACATCCCACTTGGTTTTTTCCCAACATTTCAAGCACTCAGATAAATCAATTCACAGTAGGGCTGGACGATATAGGCCTAAAATTAATATCACCATATGTTGAGAAGTTCACCTCAGTAACGATAAATGGACGATAACTGGTTGCAGACTGGATGGGGTGGAGTCACGTGACCACAGATGGTTCATGTAGCTCAGCGACTTACAGAGATATGAGCACAGCCGACCTGTAAACAGCCAAAACACACTTTGAATTTTATTAAAACACCGATGTTCTGCCCTGACTGGAACGTGATGTGACCTCTAGTTTGGCAGATAGATAACAGGTTCCTCAATAAACACTAAGCGGCAACCTCCGGTGGCCAACTGTGAGGCCAATGCAGAAATCCACGAAAAAGCTTAATATTTGTAGAAATTCTCCCTTCATCCACTAGGGGCTCCAAAACAGAGCAAATCCCCATAGACTCCCATGTTAAAAAAGACCAACTTCACAGCAGAAATAAACAGTACAAACATTATAAACAGTTACAGCAGTAGTAAACGTGTCTAGGTTTGGATTTTTTCCTCCCTTACTAATAAAAACCTTTATTTAAAAACTGCATTTTGTGTTTGCTTTTGTTATCTTTGTCTAATATTCAAATTTGTTTGATGACCTGAAACATAAATGTGACAAACATGCAAAAAAGTAAGAAATCAGGAAGGGGCAAACACAACTGTAACTGCTATATGTCAATTGTCGTGTGGAGTCTATGGTCTGTAGTTGTAAACCCCAAAAGGAAACATCTGCTAAATTCAGCATGGAGATCGAAGCCTGACACTGACAAATCCCCAAAGAGGGAAAAAGACCCAGTCTACAGGTGGGTGATGGACGGTAGGCCTTATAAAAGCTGTCTGGGGCAAAGCTTTCTGGTGAGCAGCATGCAAACATCCTGCACAAGAACGAGAGGAATTCTGACAGCTTGAGTGCATCAGATGAAGAGCCTGATGGCCGTCACTGTATCTGCTATGGAAAGGTCGAAAGCCACATGGAAGATTCCCAAGAGCTGCAACCAATACCCAGTGAGCTCAGTCTAAGCCGAGTTAGCCACTACTCGCCCTTTAAATCCGAATCAGAAGCTAAATCTGCAATTCATCAGGC
>JALJCO010007506.1:0-45000 GCA_023101725.1 Atherinomorus stipes | reverse complement strand
AACCTTTTAACTTTGTCTCACCAGTGTGTGAAACAAAGTGTGACCTTAGTGGAATAAAACATTTTTATACATATTTAACTAGTGCATTTTTGTTTTTGTTGTTGTTTTGGTATTTTCTTAATAAAATCAATCTGTAAACATGTTTCATATTTGCATAGATTTTTTTTAAACTGTAAACATGAATTAAAAAGCAATTTGTGCGCAATTATGTCTATTTCTGTTAGTATTGTGAGCATTTATCATGGAATCATGTTTCTGTCATTTATGTGTCACAACAATCTCAGTTTACAAATAAACAAACAAACTTGTTCTCAAACACAGCACCTCCAAAGCTTGACATATTGGCAGCTTTAATCTATCAGACAAGAAAAGCCTCTTCATTAGGTGACTGCTCCCTCAGCGGCTATTCCGCGCCTCCTCCGAGGCATTATCACTCTTTAGTGCCCCATAACCCGCCCTAAAGCCCCACGATCTCCGCCTCGCGTCACACCACATATATACTGCGCTGATATCCAACGACTTCATCAAACGTGTGATGCCACCACCCGACGGTTTCTATTTTCACTCCGCAGTGATTGTAAGTCATTTGAAAACGAGTTGGCTGTAAATTCGAGCTGGGGCACTTTCTTTCTCTCCCTGAGGCAAGAACATCAATAGCAGAGAGTGAAGTCAGGACAACCTATAGCACAGGACAGATCGATAGTGCAACAAACTCTGTAAAGATTGACTGGAGAATTGCCTGCAAACATCCAGCATGAGATTTATGATGGAAGGACACGATCCAGGGGGAGAAGCTGGAGGACAACAGACGGAGTCACAGAGAATCAGAGGATTTCTCATTCTTTACCATTTCAAGGTCAAAGTGAATCTTTACCAGTAAGAGAACATATTACCTTTTGTGCCAATGAATAAACAACTCCAATTCCAAAAAAGTCGGGATGCTGCAGGGTGGAAAAATATATCGATTATTCAAAAGAAAATCGAACCTATTTTTTTTATTTTCAGATGTTTTATTACTCAAAAATATGAGGTGACATACCACATATGTTCACATGTGCATGAAAATACATATTTAGTAATTAACAACGGAGTTTCTACTTCATACAGACTCGACATCAAAGCATTTAATCAAGATTAAATCAATATTAAATGGAATTGCAGCACAAGGAGACTTGAAATCAAAATAAATCATGGTTGTCAAAAAAAAATCACAACTCTGAAAAGTACACGTGTACTAGACCGACGGACAGTGTCTGACGGAGAGGCAGGCCGAAACTGCTCGCCGCGACCCTGCTCGTTGGTGTGCTGGCACTAGTTGCAAAATATAAAAAAGAAAGTAGAGTATTTATCAATTGTTAGAAGTCTACTTTTAAAATGTCCCTTCAGTTTTTCACAGCTTTGAACACTAATCCCATAACTCAAACTACTTTCTTAAAACCTCTGTTTCTTGCTGAAGAAGGAAATTAGTGTCTCAAATAGCATCACATTGGCTCAAAAAGCCACACTGATGGTAAACGTCACCCTGGAACTACTTTTTACAGACGTGTTGCTGCTGTCAAATTCACAACCAGTGAATATTTTCCATTGAATTGTGAAATTTCTCAGTTTCATCTTCTTATACAGCAGGGAACAAAAGTATTGAACACGTCAACATTTTTCTCAGAAAATATATTTCTAGTAGAGCTATTGACATGAAATTTTCACCAGATGTCGGCAACAACCCAAGTAATGCACACATACAAAGAAATCCTAACATTTATGTCCATAAATTAAATTATCTGTAATATAGTGAAATGACACAGGGAATAAGCATTGAACACATGAAGAAATGGAGACAAAAAGATCTGAAAGCCAAGAAAGCAGCTGGAGTCTGTCAGTATTTAGAAAGTAATCCTGTCCTCTATCAGTGCAAAGTAATATCAGCTGGTTTAGTCCTGATTGATGCCTTTAAAAAGGTTTCTCATCACCAAGGTGTCAGACAAGAAGCATTGCATGATGGGTAAAAGCAAAGAGCTGTCTAAAGACCTACACAACCTTATTATTGCAAACACACTGAAGGCATTGGTTCCAGGTGCATTTGTAAACTTCTGAAAGTTCCAGTGAGCACCATTGGGACCATCATCCGGAAGTGGAAAGAACACGGCATGGTCATAAAGCGGCCACGGCCAGGTGCTCCTCACAAGATTTCAGACAGAGGAGTCAGAACAATCATCAGAAAGGTTCTCCAACAGCCCAGGACCACTCGTGGAGAGCTTCAGAAAGACCTGGAACCAGCAGCTACAGTTGTTTCAGAGAAAACAAGAAGTCATGCACTCAACCGCCATGGCCTTCATGCACGCACACCACGCAAGACTCCATTTCTGAAGAAGAAGCAGGTTGATGCTGGTTTGAAGTTTGCAACACAACATCTGGACAAACCCATGACATTCTGGAGAACATAGTCTGGTCAGATGAGACCAGAACTGAACTCTAGATGTCATAAGACACAACATGTTTGGAGGAGAAATGGCACCAAAATCACCATAGCAACAGTGAAGTTTGCAGGTGGGAACATCATGGTGGGGGCTGTTTTTCAGCATGTGGTACTGGCAGACTTCATATCACTGAAAGAAGAATGAATGGAGAAAAGTAGAGAGACATCCTGGACCAGAATCTGCTGCATCTGCAGCTGCTGAAGATGAAAAGAGGCTGGATCTTTCAGCAAGACGACCGTCCCACCACACAGCCAAGAAACACTCACCTGCTTTAAGAAGAAGAAGATAAAGCTGCTAGAACGGACCTGTCAGTCACCCCACTTCAATCCAACTGAAAATCTTTGGAAAGAACTGAAGATTCGAGTTGACAGAAAAGACCCGGAACCTTGAAGATCTGAAGTTAGTTTGTGGAAGAATGGACCAAAATCACACCTGAGCAACGTTTTCCACTGGTTTCTCCATACAGGAGGCGTCTGGAGGCTGGAACCACCAACAAAGGTTTTTACACTAAGTAGTAAATAAATTTCAGTAAGCGTTTTTAATACTTATTCCCTGTGTCATTTCACTATATCACACATAACTTCATTTATAGACATAAATGTTTGTATTTCTTTGTATGTGTGCATTACTTGGGTTGTTGCTGACATCTGGTGAAAATTTCATGGTAATAGCTCTACTAGAAATATATTTCTGAGAAAAATGTTGACGTGTTAGATACTTTTTTCCCCCTGCTGTAGGTTGTTAATGTTAATGCTTGTGAGATTTGGAAATCATTTCATTGTGTTTTTATTTTCATTTAACCAACATACCAATTTTAATAGAATTTCCGTTTCAGCTTTGTATTTTGCAGCTTTTCAGTCTTTCACATATTGTGTTCTTATTGTTCATTTTGCTCTCTTAGGTTAAACTAACTAGTTTTAAAGGAGCTGTATCAGCTTTTCAAATGTTCCAAAAGCCAAATACAGGTATTTATAAGCTAAATATGTTCCCATCGCCACTACAGAAACTAATCTGGTGTAAATATTAGTTTTTTATGCGTCTAATTTCCAACATGGAAATAAAACATCTGACTGCACTGAACCACCGAAGTTCCCGACCAGTCTCAACATGTTTTACGCCCATTTCATGACGTCGCCCCAGAACAGACACAGATTATGAAGAGTCACAGATTTGGTTTTAACACCGGCTACATTACTCACATCGATGGTATTTGTAAACATTGATGGATAATCGGACTCCGATTGACGGAATAAAACGGAGCAGCCTGTGATGGAGCTGTATGCGCTCGACCCAGAGTCTGATATGGAGTTGGAGGTACACGCAGTACCACAGAAACCCTGACAAGTAAGTACAGCAAACAAGTCATAGGCTAACAGTTAGCATTGAGCTGGGAGACGTTTCCACTCACCGGTGTTGCTGTCGGTCCGTGAGGCATTTTTATAGTGGGAACTGCGTCAGGTTTCAGAAGTAATCCCGGAGAAAAAACACTTTACTGCCCGAGATTCATGAAGTTGTCAGGAGTGAAGTTCACACACAAAGTTGAGTTTTTTCTGCTCCTGAAGATAAAATCCAACCACTTCTGGCAAGTTGATTCATTGTCCATGACAAAAAATAAACTCCCAGACTGAACGACCACATTTTACCCCACTTGCCGTTGTCTAGAGCTTAAAGGTGCATTCCACAAGTTTAAATGTTAAATACTATCTTTTCTTTCCTCCACATGCTCTTACAACTGCCTGATGTGTAGAATGAGCTGATCTTTCGTCACTGCGGTGGTCTCTGATACTGTTTCTGAATGCTTAATAAAGAGTTTCTGTCTGAATCCTCAAGGGGGCGCTTGTGGAGGAGACGAGCGGTGCGTTCTCGTTCGTCTGGTTGTGCCGGTGTCCGCCAGACATCACTGACGACTGCTGCTAAAGGATGGAGAGCAGGTGCCTCTCAAACCCCAACTCAGACTACAGTAAGACAAAGAAGAGAAGTTTTGTCTTGTGAGACGAAAAGAACCAAACTGGAGTCTGACCGGTACCAGAGTAAGACGGGAGTAAACAACCAAGCAGCTTTTTTTCTTTCTTTTTAATTGGAGGGAGCTCAGATCTACTCTGGGAATAAAACGGACACACAGTTGGCTTTCTTCTCACTAACAAGGTAAATGTGATGTATGATGTAAATGTGATGTACTTGCTCTCATCAGAAAAGAGGACTTTTGACCACTGGGCAACAGACCAGTCCTTCTTTTCTCCAGTCCAGCTAAGACGCTTCTGGCGTTGCTTAATGTTAAGGACTGGCTTGACAACAGGAATTCGACATTTGAAGCCCATGTCCAGCATCCGCCTGCGTGTTGTTTCTCTTGAAGCAGTAACTCCAGCCTCAGTCCATTCCTTATGAAGTCCTCCATACTTTGAAAGGCCGTTTCCTGACCATCTTCTCCAGGCTGCTGTCAGCCCTCCAGCTTCTACACCGTTTTCTTTCACACTTCTTCCTTCCACTAAACTGTCCATTAATGTGCTTTGAGACAGCACTCTGAGAACATCCAGCTTCTTTTCTATCACTTTTTGTGTCTTTCCACCTTGTGCAGGGAGTCGATGATTTTCTGCACAACTGTCAGATCAGCAGTCTTCCCCATGATTGTGAATTCTTCTAAACCAAGACAGGGACTTTGTAGCCTCTTAAACCCCAAGGTCCCCCAATTGGGGGACCTTGAGACTCACTGCAGCAAAAGACGCACAATGTTGCACTAATTATGTAGCAATGTAGCCATACCATACATCAAATTAAACAGGAGAAACTCTGCTACAAGCACATATAAGTCATTTTAACATACACCAAGCATATTAATGTTTAAATATCAAAATCTAAATAAAGTCAGAGCGTCCACCCACTCTGCACATTTCCATCGCTACCTCTCTGATACTTCATGGTAGACAAACAAACAGCATATCATATGAACGCTAAGATCCTGACGATTTCAACAGTACCACTATTATTTCTCTACAACAAAAACTCAGTGAACCAGCAGCCAAAGAATACAAACATAAACAACGCTTACTTAGAATGACTAACAGAAATTCTGTCTTACACACTTGAACAAAAGTGTCAAGTGTTCCCTTTATTATGACACCTCAGTGACACTTAAATAGACCTTGTAGATGCAGAGATATACTCTATTCATTTTTGGTATGTCATTTTCAAGCAGAAACCTTAAAAAGAGCTACAGAGCTTAAGAGGTTCAAGGCTCAGGGCACTTATGGAGGTGTTTTGGATTACTTACCTGATTAGAATGTGACAGTCTGAGCTACAATACTGGAGCTTTTCACAATATTCTAAATTTTTTAGTTTTTGTACTTGAGGTTTTCTTAAGCTGCAACTTCTAATCAGCAACATCCAAACAAACAAAAGCTTGAAATATTGATTCACATATTATTTGTCTATACAATATGGAAATTGCACCTTTTAAGTTGAATTACGGAAATACATGAATTTTCTCAGGATAGTCTAACTTTTTGGGTAGTACCTGTAGATATGCAAATACCATATCTATATTTAAAAATGGGATGTCGATCTATTTTACCGATGACATATCACGAGATATCATCGTTTTATTACAAAATCTCATGAGATTTTACAAAATAATGCGATATTTTGTAACAGAAAGATGAAATCTCGCGGTATTTTGTGAAATCTTATGAGATTTTCCAACAAAACAATGATATCTTGTGAGATTTCATTAATGAAATAGATCGATACCACATTTTTAAATACAGATATGGTATCAGCATATGAAAATATTGCAATATTTCAGTGTATCAATATTTTTTCCCACCCCTGTTATTTAAACTGTCTGGAAGACGATCCCCCCAGACTTTTACAAAGAAATCATAAAAACCAGACAACTATCTTTAATTACTTTGATTTAACAAACATTTCTAACCGGTGTTTTGTCAGTTCCTTCACTGACTGCAGTGGAGCGATGCCTGTACGATAAACATGTTTCAATACTAAAAAACAGCTGTTTGATATGAAATGAAACTTTCAGACAAATTAGGGCAAAGATACCGGAATATATCGTCATCTAAAATAAATATATCATGATATGATATTTGGTCTATATCGCACAGCCCTAATCCAATATACACAAGTGAAGAAAAAAAATGACTAAATGAAGTTGTAGCAAACCACTTTTTGTTTCATGCATTGCCTTTTCTCGTTTTGTCCACAAGAGGGCAGCCTGTACTGTTAAATTGGTTAAAAAGGTTAAAATCTTTTAAAAACATATAGTTAAGCTATTTCAATGAACATTTTCATGATTTAAGTGTATAAAAATGCAGTTCATGATTTGTGTTTATCATAAGAAAATGTATTTCATGTTTTTTATATGCATATTGCTCATTTTGGAGCGTACAGTTACAATGAGCTTTTATTTTGAAGATCGTTAGCTACTTCCGGGCGGTATTGTTTTTCCAGTAAAACCCAAAGGTTAACACGGCACAGAACGAGCTACTGGTAAGAGTAAAAGGGTTTAAGGTGAACAAAGGAAAAGGTGATAATTAAAAGGTAACAGTAAACGAACAATAAACACTGGAAGATAACTAGCAACCCCCCCGAGGAGGCATAAGGTTAGTAGTAATGTATAGTAATTACGGTCATATTTTTTCTTGGCAATTTGTGTCAGAAAGCTAATGCTACGCTAAGTCTTGCTCACGTGTTTAGTGAAGCTGCACTGTATTGCTTACAGGGATGAATGGAGCATCAATGTGATTATTGTATTTTCTGTCTTATCAGTTCTCACGTTGGTTTCAACGAACGTTGCTTTGTGGAAATAAATGTTGAAAACCATCAGTCGAGTCTACAATCTTTCTGAGGGTATACTACAAAGTTTTCATAAGAAAACAACACTGTAACATGCTTAAAAGCTCTTAAAAATCCATTTTTCATGACACAGCTCCTTTAAAAAACCTAAGGTTGCTGTAGGAGAATGACTGAAATTTCTACCAAACGGCATGAGAAGATATCAGGATTCATTGCCTCTCAGAGCGCCCTCACCATCAGCTGCCAGCCTCAGCATGTGCGGCTGATGCAGTGGCGTTCCACAGACTCCAACTAATTGAATATCCTTATCTGGCAGTGAGCTACCCCCCCTTTTCTGTGACGTGAAACAGAGGCCAGCTCAAAAAGCAGCACATCTGAATTTGCCTTGCAGCCAAAGGGGGAAATGTAACACACACGTAAAGCTTCTGTACTTCATTGCACTGCTCGTAATCTTGTTTTAAGGTAGGTGAACCATAACCAGATCTCACACTGTACTGTAGTACAGTAGAGAAAAAAGTTCTGGATATTGTGAAAACGTCCCTGAGCTACAGCAGTTTCCTTCTATCATTTCTTTTCTTTTAATAAAATTAAGTATCTAATACCCTTCGGGCCTTTTAACATAAATTGATTCTATTTAAAAAGCTTTTTTTTTTTCAGTCTGACAAAGGAGGGGAGACGCAGTGGCTGGGGAGAAGAGACAGATGATGGAAAAAATGGACTCAGAGAGAGCCAGGAGACAGGTGGGAAGCAGCGCTGTTTCTGAAAGGGTTAAAGAGAAAATGGTAATGAAAAAAGGGAACTTCACACAGCGCTCAACCGCTGAAGGGTTAACAGTCAGAGGGAGGCTGATAATGGAGGCTGGAGCAGCTGGATGGGAACTGCAGAGCCAAACACCATAGAAACCACTATCATAAACCAGAGAGGAGCACGGGGAGGGGGGGGGGGAAGGAAAACACACACCACACCATGTTAAGTACACGCACACTTATAAAACTACACACACACACACACACACAGTCCCCCTCAAAATTATTCCTCCAATTAAAGAAAAGGCTAAATTCACAATAGTAATTCAAATAACAAGCAACTAAAAAAGTAGAAATAAATAAAAATTTACAAAATTATAATTAGTGAAATGAAATATTGCTTTTTAATTGTGATTGAAAAGAATAACTAAAAAAAGACAAAGTGTAGACGTTTTATTGGGCGTTACAGAAAACACCTGATTGCAGTGATTGTCTATAGCAGGGGTGTCCAAGTCCGGTCGTTGAGAGCTACTATCCTGCAATTTTTAGATCATACCCCCCAGCACACCTGAATCAAATGGCTAATTCCCTCATGCACATGTCATTCAGCTGTGCACAGGCCTGGTAACCAGCCATTCATTTGATTTAGGTGTGTGGAGAAGAGATGCAACCAACATGTGCAGGACTGTAGCTCTGGAGGACCGGACTTAGGCACCCCTGGTCTATAGTCTTGTCACAACACCCGAAATACCATGACTCATTTCTGCACTTTGAAAAACTCTCTATGATGCTACTTATAGCCAGGAAAAGCATCAACAGTCCCAGTTTGCATTATTTAATTTATGAAAACATGGTGGAAAGCAACAAAGGCGCCCACATGGACAGTTCTGTGGAGATTTTCCCCCTTTAAAAAGAACAAAGTAGACATTTAGACCCATTTTGGATATTCTTTAAGATGCTGGTGGGGTATTTTAATAATATCGGATAAAAATGATAACCGTGATCATTTTGGTCACAATAACCGTGATATGAAATTTTCATATCATTACATCCCTGCCTGCTATATATCCACCTTTATTAAATGATCTGCCTGCAGTGGCGTTTTGCCTTCAAGTAATTATCACAAATCTGCTTTTGTTACTATAATGAATAGTTTCATCAACCAAGAACAAATAGATTAAAAAACCTTGATAAACTGATAATAAAATAGGTATGTAATGACATGAAGACTTCACACATTTGAAAGAAAACAAACACCATTGTGCTCAATGCTTCCATCAGCCCTGAAAATGCCAGCAGCCACAGATCTTTTTTATATAATGAACAAAGTTTCAACAAACAACAGGGATTATAGGATAACAGCACACACATGTGAGCACACTTGGAGTGAAGCAGTTTTAGGCGATGTCGTATTGATTCACAGACATGATGGTGATGGATCATCCTCCAACAACACTATTTATAAAGCTTAATTATCTTCAAGGCACCATTTGCACCGCGGCTTTATTTCAACATTCACGGTCACGTGTTTAAAGCGTGCAGAGATGCGGGGATGTCTGACTGCTGGTGTGGGATAATGACCAGGTTGGCAACTGGGCCGGAGTGCGCCCCATATAGGCCTGAGGCTTGGACTAGAAATGGTGGCCCGCCACTCCTAAATGATTGTAGAGGAAACATTTTCATATATGGCTCATTTACCACATCCGTGATTGTGGAAAAGATGTTAGTCTGTCTGAGGAGGGTCAGATCATTGGCAGCATCAAGCAAAGAAAACATCTAAGGACATGCAGAAACGACCAAAACTGGGTTCAGAACTGTCCAACACATTAAAAACGGGAAGGATAGTGGGGACTATCATCTTCCAGGAAGAAATGAAGTGATGCAGCATCATCCTAGTGCTACTGTATGAGCCTGTGGTGGCAGTATTATGATCTGGGGTTGCTGCAGTTGCTCAAGTTCAGGTTCAGCAACAGTATGAGCTCAAAGAATGAGGTCAGCTGATGCCTGGATATCCTGAATGACCAGGTTATTCCATCAATGGATGTTTTTTTCCCTGATGGCACGGCCATATTCCAAGATGACAATGCCAGAATTCATCAGGCTCAGAATTTTTTAGCCAGGCAGTGTATGAGTCCCAAATAGAAAACGTGGTCACTGCACTAATTTACCTCTAGATGACTAAAGAGCATAAAATATCCAAAACAGTGACAGAACGACAGCCCGAGTAGCCGGTGACGAATGCTAAGTCATCTCTGGGTGCATTTAGAAAGCATAGTCCACGAGTCTTGGTCTGATTGGGGACTCGGTTCGGCTGGGAGCCGGGGTGGTCTTCACGTTGCACCATTGGAAACGAGGGGCAAACCTTTTGAATCGTGTTCCCAATCTGTCCAGAGGTGGCGCTGCATTCAGATTCACCGTAGGCAAGAACAAGACGTACAACGAACAAGATGGTTCTCACAACTTCTGTTTCCTCCACAAAACCACGTTATTTTTGTACGAGGAGCTGGATATGCTTTCATCAGACCAAATATCGATTGAAGCTTTTACTTCCTCGTACCTCCACGTCTGACCACGAGTCATTTTTATAAGTACTGCAGTCCCACACGTTTGTTGTCGTAGCGTTTACCCACTATGCCCATACAGTTTGTAGTCCACTTCCTGTACTTGGTTCACTTGAAACGGACAGCGACCCACATTTGTAGGCGGACCGAGTCCGGTTGTTTGTTCCGGATCAGAGGCCGTTTTCGCATTCACAACTCCCCCAAACGAAGCGGACTTTCCGAGCAAACGAACTCTGATTCCAATCAAAAAAGCTTTGTGAATGCGCCCTATAACAGAAAGAGTTGGTGGTGAGTTTATCGCCTTGTACTGCTTAAAACACGTAACTCAGATTTATAGGATAACAATCATGAAAGGTGAAATTCCTGTTGCATGTGCATTTCCCATGAGCCTTTGTGGCCCAGATACAGATGTGGGCATGAAAAAGTTCCCCTTTCTGCCGACTGCCAGCCACTTACCAGCGACTCGTCTGCTAATTCAATCGCACAGAGAAACACCTGTGTGCCCAGGGAAAACGATTTCAGAGCATAAATGAACGCCGGAACAAGGACGTTTCCACACGTCAAGTTTGGACACCGTGCGTGACGACGTATTCGCAGGACAAATCGTTCAGCCAGTGAGCGAATAGTGCACTTTTACTGCACCACTTCTGGCAGAAAAAGGCGGAACTTTTAATGCCCGCATCTGTACGTTGAGTTTTAGCCCCACCCCCTCGAACAGAAACATACCCAACTCGATGGTTAGGGTTAATAAAACAGCCAATTATAACTGATCTGTGTTTAACTGACGGCTTCACAAAAATAATCAGATATAAGAACCCAAAACCAGTTCCACATTTCATAACCTGCAGTTGGGTTGATGAAATAACCGAGTGTTTTTAAGTGTTTAGTCACCATATTTCATGCTGCCCAGGTGATCTGAGGTAAAGAAGCAGAGACTGCTAAGCACTTTCACGTGCACTCAATAGTTTGTATACATTACACACATAATGTAAAACACACACAACGCTGCAAAAACTCACATTCTTACCAATTATATCTGTCCAGTTTCTAGTCAAAATATCTCATTACACTCAATATAAGACATAATCACCTAAAGAGAAACATACAGAAGCTACAGAAACGTGTTTTTAGACAATATATCTTAAATATATTAAAGTGCATCTTTCATGTTCTTTATAAAGGCAGAAAATCATTCCTGAGATGAGGCAGTAATTGTTTTTTTTTTTCTCTTTAGTGGACATAAACCAGGAAGTGTTGCTTAAAGGGAGGGGAAGGGGGAAAAAAGGGGGGAATCATGGGACTGCTGACGTCAGAGTCATGTGAATTCTACAGCTGACCGATGCTAAAACAATAACCGATAAGCGGCGAGGCAAAGGCTGATTAGCAGCTAGACATCATCTTTCTGAACATCCATCTTCTTTCTGAACCTCAACTCTACAGCTGAGGCTGAACTCTCCCGGCCAGCACCTTCTTGATCACCGCCAGAGACGTCCTCCTCTCCTTGGACTAACTCGGCCACAGCAGGGTCCTGGCAACGTTAGCTTAGCTTTAGCTTAGCTTTAGCTTAGCTTTAGCCGGCGCAGCTGCTGGAGCTTCTGCGTGTTTCAGTGTTTGTTTCTGTTCCTCTCAACATCTGGAGCTCAAAGCCGGAGGTGGGACTAATAAAAGCCTGTACACATGATCCATGGTAAAAACGCTTTGCGCTGGCCGTCCCATTGTTTTCCTACAGAAAGAGCGGTGGCGCTGACTCACGAACCGTGGAGAGATGGCTCACTCTGCCCGCGACCCTGCAGGACTGCTGTGTCAGATCTGGACACTGTTTTCTCCGCTGCCTTTTGGAATTCGAACCGCAGAGTAACTAGAGGAGGGAGGAAACTCTCGTCCCTCCAGACTGAGCTCATGTTCGGCTTCCAGGACGATTCATGTCAGCTCCACAGTCACGTTCAGCAGCTCGCACTGACTTTTCTCCACATTTTGTCTCTGAAAACATGTAAAAGCTCTTTGTATGAGCCATGAGACGGTGTTGCTGTTAGCAGAGACATCTGTGGACGGAGTCAAAGGGAAAATGTCCTGCTGCTGTGTTTTGTTGAAGTGTAACCGAGCCGGTTGTCGATGGAAGTAAACACACGGACGCGGTCGCTGTTCGGCGGACATTCATGCCCCAGATGATCCACTGGAGCGGAGTCCATCTCCTCTAAATGGAGATTCATCAGCAAATGTCGCTTGAAAACCTCAACAAATACATAATGATGGTTGCTAAAATAAAATATCAGATTATCTCCCAGCCAGCATTTCCACGTGGGGCCCAAATGGGTTTGATTTTTGCTGCATGAGGAACCCAAGTGGGTTTGTCCATTGTTTCCATGGTGGCCCCACCTGTGTTTTCCCATATAGCCTACAGGCATGGGCTTGTACTGGGCAAATATGCAGATTTCATAGTTTAAGTTTCATGGGCCCCATATGTGGAAACCCACATAGGAAAACACAGGTGGGGCCTCCATGGAAACCGTGGACAAACCCAGCTGGGTCCCTCATATGCAGCCAAATTTAACCCATACGGGCCCCACATGGAAATGCTGGCTGGGCAAGAACAGATTTTTTAAAAGGTCTAAATGTGACACCAAGCATCTTGTACAGGATTTAAAAATGAAAACTAACCGAGAGGTGACTTACTAAAGAATTTTTTTTTTCATTGTTATTTTCCACATGTTCATGTCTCCACATATATTATGTGGCCTTCAGCATTAAAGCTGTGATGAATGTCGTATTCGGTCGCCTCCTCCTGCTGTGCACCTACCCCTACCTCACTTCCGGTCTGTTGCTGGGGGCGCTATTTTCAGGTGGAGTTGCAGAAAAGCCCCATCGGACTAGTATTTGTAGATTTTTGCATTGGTAATGTTCAGTGTGGACCTGATAACACTACAAGAGCTTCTACATATGTTTAACATGGATGTTGGCCTTTAAGTAAATCTTGAAAATTCTTGTTTTGAGTCATATCTCAGATGAAACAAACTTATGAGGCACAAACTTCAAACGAACGTTTTTCCAGCTAATTTCAAGACTTGTAAGGCTGAAATATACTGTCGTGTTTCAAGAAATCTTAACAAGAGAATTTTCCCTTCTTCCATTGGCAGATTTTTTTTCTTTTGCTTATTACAAGCAAAAAAATCTTGTTTCAATTCTTGTTTTTCTTTCTTTTTTACTTATTTTTAAGACAAACCTTTTTCCAGTGTATAGAGTTGCAATTAAGTGCTGTTTTTATTCCCTCAGAGACATGCTTGTTTGAACAAACATAACAAATAGTAATCACATGATCTACAAAGAGCTGCAGGCAGGATAAATGACTAGATGCAGATCAGAAAGACCTCACTAAATACTCAGCGGTAGCCAGAGGAAGCAGGAATTAGCATTTACAGGGGGAGGATTGTGTGTTGTACGATGTGAACTAAGACATGAGGGAAAGTCTTCCAAACTTTGCTGAGCAAAGACCTCTCATCTCTCTGCACTCCGACTAAACACAGTGTTAAACATCTGAAAACAACCAGCAGACGACACTGACATGGGCAGGACCCATGCATGTGCACACACACCTGCACGCTCACGCGGAGCTGCGACTGCACGGACGAGCCTCTCCACGCTGGAACGAAGGACTCTTGCAGTGACATTACTCATTCTCACAAAGTCTTTGTGTTGCGATCATGCCCTCATGTAGCAACAGCCTCAGATCAATAACCTATTTAGCCATAAAGCAAATGCATTGCAGCCATACGTTATAAGCCTGGCATCTGCTGGCATAGCCTCTCACATCTGCCAGCAATTACCATATAAATGAGCGCTGGGCATTCGCTCATGCAGGGATGGAGAAACGGAACCGTTAGTTACATTAGCAGAAGAAAACACGAGAGGTTAACAGTCCAGAGTGAGAAGATGCTGCGTTTGAGGACCCTCCCCCGCCCCCAACACGGTTTCTTTCCACTCTTTGTGTTCAACTGGACCACAAGTAATTCAATACACACTCTCCTTGTGCAGGCTCACTCAAATGAAGCAGAAAGTGACTGAACTGTATCGGGTAGAGCACTATTTAACACCACATACAGTAGAGTATGTGTGTGTGATGAGTTCACATGTGCAGCCTACAGTGTCTTTGCATCAGCGGTGTGAAATGAACTGTAAATCCAACAGATTATTTTGTACTGAGCACGATTCTTTGACCAAACTCAACACCCCGGAGAGAAAGTGCTCCTCAACCACCAGGCTGATCTCCCCATAGCAACACACACGGCAACACAAATCTATTTCAGAGCTGGAGCGCAGCGTAGCACTTAAAAAAAAACTAGCCATTAATAATTAAAAGAGCTTCATGTTCGTACTTACTCTGCATGTGCGGTGCCAGCTGCAGCATGAAGCGAGAGGCTCCCTCACCTTCGTTTTTACTGACGCTGATATCAGACATCTACAGCGGTGCCACCCCTCCGTCACACACACATGCAGGATGTGAGCTAAGGCTCTGACATTTAATTGTTCAGTGAGGTGTGTTTACTTTAAAGGTGTTGGCTGTGCTCACAGACTGAATGCCGAAGTCATGGGAAACACGGGCGCCTAATGAGAGAAAAACAAGCAAAGGGCCCCACAACAACAGCTCAGAGATGACCGATGGAAAGTTTAAATCAACATAATGTTCCTCCTGGCAAAAGCCTGCAAGTAAATCACAATGCTTTAAGCAGATCTGTTAAAACTCCACGATGACACATTACCTCAGTGTTATTAAGAAGCTAACATAAACACACTACTGATAGTATAATTTTTTCTCTTGAAGGGGGCCGGATGCCCAGTTACCTCTAAATTTCCCGGATTAAGATGTCTAAAAACTTGTTCTCTGGAAGGGGTTCACAATAATAAATTATCTCAGTAAAACAGGTGTCCCCCAGGGTTCAGTGCTCGGCCCCCTTCTTTTCATCATCTACATCCTCTCCCTTGGCAAAATCTTCCGGAAACGTAACATCCTTTTTCACTGCTACGCGGATGACACCCAGCTCTACCTCTCCGACAAACCTAACTCCTCTTTCCCACCTCCCTGCCTTTCCGGCTGCTTAGATGACATCAAGTCCTGGTTCGCCTCCGATTTCCGCGAACCTAATAGTAATAAAAATGAGTTCATCCTCATCGGTACACCCTCAACTCTCACCAAAACTAACAGTTTCTCACTCTCAATTGATAATTCCTCTGCCCCCCCCCCCCCCTTCCCCTCAGGTGAAGAGTCTGGGTGTCATCCTTGATAGCACCCTATCTTTCCAAGCTCACATCAATAACATAACTCGGTCTGCATATTTCCACCTCCATAACATCAACTGACTCCGCCCCTCCCTCACCCCCCCCCCCCCCCCCCCCCCACTCCATCCTGGTGCACACCCTGGTCACTTCCCGCCTTGATTACTGTGATTCCCTTCTTTATGGTCTACCCCACAAATCACTCCATAAACTTCAGCTGGTCCAGAATTCTGCTGCCCGCATCATCACCAGAACCCCCTCCTCCCATCACATCACCCCTGTCCCACAACAGCTCCACTGGCTCCCCATCAACTACAGCATTACATTCAAAATTCTTCTTTATGCCTTTAAGGCCATTCACAGTCTCGCCCCTCCATATTTATTTGCGCTTGTCCACACTGCTGTTCCCTCTCGTTCCCTCAGATCTTCTTCCTCTCTCCATCTCACCGTCCCCTCCCCTCAACTGGTTACCATGGGGACCAGGGCTTTTAGCTGCTCTGCCCCCAAACTCTGGAACTCCCTTCCTCTAGATCTCCATAATATCAATTCTTTTGTTCTTTTTAAATCACATTTCAAAACCCACCTGTTCAAACTTGCCTACAATCTCTGACATCATTTACCTCATCTGCTGAAACCGCTCTAGTTCTGCTCTCTTTTTAAATGTTTTTATCAGTTTTTTTCTTTCTATTTTTTTATCCTTGTATTTTGTATTGCATTTTGACTATTTGTGTTGTTCCTTTGATTTGTTACGTGGTGTGTACAGTGTCCTTGGGTTTCTTGAAAGGCGCTTTAAATAAAATGTATTATCATAATTATTATTATTAAAACAAAAAAGAGTAAAATGGGCCAGAAAAAATGTGAGTGAAACCAAATACTAACAAAAACTTGGGACATTGTGTAAAATGTGCATAAAAGTAGAATATAATGGTTTACACATATCATAAATTCCCCTTTTAGTCTCAGTAGAACATGAAACTGAGACATTTTACCATTTGATGGAAAATATTTACTGATTGTGTATCCGATGCAACAAGTGTAACAAGTTGGAACAAGAGCAACAAAAGGCTGTAAAATTAATTATAGGAGGAGATTTTAATATCTAATCAGGTTAGCTGGCAACAGGTCAGTGACATGACTGGGTAGGCCTACGACCATAATCAATAAATCATTTAATACCAGCACTCCCCAAAATTTTCTTCTTTTTTTCCCTTTCTTTTCTAACTTGTCCTGTCCAGTATCGTAGCAGCAGAATGATGATCTGGTTGCTCTATTGTGTTGAACAGTTTTGCTTTACCAAGGGGAGCTTTATGGACACGAGGCTCCCCTTGATATCCTGCTTATTCATTTTATTTCTTTAATTAAACATTTGTTTATAACGGCGTTCCATGCTATACTGCTGGGCCTGACAAGGGGAAAATAAAAGTTAACCAAAGCAATGATAGAAAGTGGAACAGAAAGAAAGGATTGAGGAAGAGGGAGAGAGAGGGAGAGAGAGAGAGAGAGAGAGAGAGAGAGAGAGAGGAGAGAAAACATGGATCCACTTACACAGTTCACTGGTGCATCTGTACAGAAATCCCTAAACAACATTCCAAGGTCTCTGCTGAAAACAAAATAAGCAATCCCCTACAGAAGGACCTGCAGGTAACTTAAGCATCATCAGATCATACAAACACACGCAGAACTACGCAGAGAAGAGGTACAACCTAGTCAGAGCAAAGGGAAGCAGCGTCACAGTGTCATCATGCATGATAAAGGGTCTCTATGGTGATGCAGTCGTGCAGATGCAGCCTCGTCTCTGCAAAGAGGAGGAAGCCTGCACAGCCCAAGACCCGGGCCCCCAGCAGCCACCCAGAGGCCCGGACCCCAGCCAACCCCCAAAGGGATGGACATGCATCCCCCCAGAGGGCGGTAGAAGGCGGCCCAAAATTTTCTGATTTCCCCCACACCACATCCACCCCCCTCCCCCCACTGCCATTGTTAAATTGGCCCAGTCACTCCCCATTGTTTTACAAATCAGGTAATCTGAATGTTGCAGCCAAGTTTTGAACGTCACTGCCACTATTTCAATTGTTCAGTGTATACAGTATATATATATATATATATATATATGTATACATATATATATATATATATATATATATATATATATATATATATATATAACAATATTGATATTTAAAAAAAAAAGCCATTATCAAATTAAAAGCCATTTTAGGTGCAGCCCTGGCCATTTAAAGGGAAAGTTTGTTTTTTTTCAACCTGGACCTGTTTTCTAGCATGAAATATGTTAATTTACTCACCCAGACAGTTTTGGTGTATCTTTTATTCCTTCAGGAGATATTTAGATCCACTCCAGATCAGCGTATGTCCAATATACTGGAATGGAAGTGATGGGGCAACTTTGCGCAGCAATAAGGCATTATCTGCCACAAACTCACCACATCTGCCACATTTCACCAATGTTTTGTTACAAAACATTAGTCGGACCCCCCTGTGAGCTGGAAGCGGCTTTTTTTTTGGGTGATTTGTCCTTATATTGGACATACACTGATCTTGAGTGGATCTAAATATCTCCCGAAGGAATTCAAGTTGCACCAAAACTGTCTGAGTGAGGAATTGAAGATATTTCATGCTAGAAAATAGGTCCAGATTGAAAAAAACCCTTTAAGCTTTTGCTGAATGACCTACCTATGATAAAGATCACACTAACACTGAATTCCAATTCAGCCATTGCCTGGTCTGCGTTTGTGATTGGTTTGGCGGAAGTAGTGATTGTAGTATCATGCTACCCAATAGGCTACAGTGAAAAACTGTGTTTCTACATCGAACATTTATTGACCCTCTTTTTTTTTCTATTGAAAAAACTTCTATTGATCGATATATATCAACATTGAATTATCGTCCAGCCCTATTATATATATATATATATATATATATATACCGTATATTACGGTATATTGCGGTATACTGCAAAGCATTCAGTATTTGTATTTGTATTTCCCAAGGGGGGGGGGGGGGGGGGGGGATTTGTATGTCAAATCAGGTTAATTTAAAAAAAAAACAAAAAAAACATCGAAGACGACATGCATAAAGACTACCATGTCTGGGATTGAACCCGCCACCATCCACTGACAAGGCTGTTACTCTAAACTGCTGTGCCACAGGACAACACACTCAACACACATTCAGCTCACGTTTCTCCATCGTTGTGGGCAGCCTGTGTTGGTTCTGTCTTACTTTTGATTCACTGCGTTTGAAACCACTCTGTTCAAAACACCTTCCAATCCCATTTTAGAAAAGTCCAATAAAAGAAGATGGTTTTATTATTTATCATTATCTGTTTTATTTGGGCTTTTTAGAGCGATCTCAGGCACAGAAGGTCTCCACGTGCTCTAACAGTTAACAGCTGACAACGTGTGGACACATGTTAATGGCACGATAATTAAAAATGAACTTACATCAATATATCACCATGTGCACGCTTGGATTTGTTTTCCTCATCTCTCACATCGAAACATGCCGACGAGAGGGTTCACTGTGCATCATCTCAGCACATGGACACGTTTGTGGCTTAGAATAAAATAAATGGAGTGAAGCATCTTGTCAGTCATTCAGGATCTTTGCATCTGTGGGAGGAGGCGGAGGACACCTACAAAAGGCGTTTTCGGACTGTAGGAACCTTTTTGGGAGTTCCTATAACCTTTTTGGGAACCAGGCTGGGTTTTTGGGGGGCATTCAGACACATAGGAACTCGGGACCACAGTTCCTAGAACCTTTTAGCTCCTACTTTGAGGCAGGGTCTTTTTGGGGTTCCAGAGGAACTGAAATATGTTGATGTTTGATGATTGGTAGAACTGTCAAGTCCCGCCCCTTACATGACATCTGCTTTTTCCAGTCCGGGCGCACTTCAACAAAAGGTAAACAAGACGTTAGGTGATACATCTGACCGTGATTAGGGAAAGCTGGTAAGCTAGCTTTAAAACAGCTTCGAATAAAAGAGATGAGAAACCTCAGTTTTGTATCAGATCATCTGGGGCATAAATTTGTGACTGTCCCAGACGATTGCTTCAAACATGGTTCCTATCAAGGTCCTCCCTCATGTGCGAAAGCAAACTGATGGGGAAGGTAGTTCTGATAACTAAACTCCAGACGGGGAGTTATAGGAACTGCGTTCATAGAACCTCTCTGTCTGAATGCGCCTAAACACAGGCCGCAGCAACTGAGCTTCAAAGAGCTTGGAAACGCTTGTTGCAAAGCCTGAGAGTCCTTTTAATTTAATGTTTTTGTTTGTTTATTTGTTTAGGATATTTAAAAGTTCTGGTTCTGGACATTCCAATGTGAAAAAAAAAGTTGTTGCATTTGAAAGGATGTGCTTGTATTATTATGATATATTAACATTACATGAGTGGTTATTTTGGTCTCTGTAATGTCAACAATAATATAGTTTATTGTCAATAACATGTCGGACAATATATCGTCCAGCAAAATTTGTTATCGTCCCAGACCTATGACTGGGTGTAAAGGAGCATTTCAGAGTCTCTCAGATGGAAAGATGGACAGAGATTCACCAATCTGAGACAAACTGACTCTAAAAGTTGTGGAACACGTTCAGAAAAATGTTCCACAGACTTTGAAGATCCTCCATCTACAGTGTAGAATATCATCAGAAGATGGAGAGAATGAGGAGGAATCTCTGTGTGCATGGGACAAGGCTGGATGCTGGTGATCTTCTGCATTAGAAGCAGACATGATTCTCTGCTGGAAACCACTGATGGACTCAGAAAGATTCCAGGTTAAAGCTAAATCATGCAGAGAAGAAGCCAGATGAGACCAGTAACACCAGCATCCGTCTTCTCTGGACCAACGCTCATTTAAATGCTCTGAGGCAACGTGGAAACTGTTCTGAGGTCAGATGATGAAGATGTGAGGATGTTTCTGGAAAGCATGGAGGCCGACATTCGTCCCCTAAAACTCCAGAAACTGGTTTTATTTCCATTTTATTCAGTGTCACAACTTTGTGTCACAATAAGTGAATGGATGGAAGAACTTATCTTTCTTTAGTTTTTTTCTTTTATTACCTTCTGATGTTTCTCGGGAACCAAATTATACACTCTGAACTGCTTTTACACACTCAACCACCACTAAAACATAAATGGCTACACTGTCCAAACAGTGTCAAAGAGACTAAGTTTTGTGCAAGTGCCACTTTGATAAATACCGTCTTGACCTTTCCTCGATCATATGGGGTGATTATACACATGTTGGCCTGCAGTTTGGCAGCAGCAGCACAAAAGCCCTTACTTAAATAGCTTTCCTCCTCTTCCAAGCCATTCATTCTGCGGTGACACATTCTACCTCACGCTCTCCTGAAAGGTGGGCTGGCACTGGCTAGACATGCACACACACACACACACACACCCGAGCGACTGTAGAGCAGCTTACAGGGTGATGTGACAGGTCGAAGTGAGAGATGACACCAGGCTGGAAATGTTATTAAGATCTGGTGACAATGTTGCCTCCAACCAAAGCTGAGCAGCGCTGCAATAATCAGTAACCAGCTGATCAATATTGTGAGGACCTGCTGTTTTACTCTGCACGGTGAAGCAGCCAGAGTCAAACATTACACTGTAAAATCTGAGTTGGCTTCACTCGGTTTTACTGAGTTTTATAAACTCGATTTGATCGGGGTTCATTTTGTCAAAGTTAAGCTAACTCCATAAATCTGAGGTTGTTGTCAGATCTGATGAGGAAAGTTGATGTGATGAGTTCAAGTTCCCCTTACTGAGATTAATCGATGACCTCAGCACAACAGGCAGTTTCAGGGTTTCCATGCTTCCTGGAAAACCTGGATAATGACTAAATATTTTTCCAGTCATGGAAAACACATGGAAAATGAGTAAAAAATGTCCTGGAAAAGCTTGAGCTGTCCTGGAAAATGATGCTTCCTCCCTCTACTTCTCTCTGCATTGTGGCTGAACACAAGTGGTCGTCACTACTTCATTGCTACTTCGTCTCTGCTTCGTTACTTTTTCACTACTTCGTCTCTGCTTCATCTTTTCTTCATCACTACTTCATCTGTTATGTTTCTGCTTCATTGCTACTTCCTCACTACTTCGTCACTACTTCGTCTCTGCTTCATTGCTGCTTCATTGCTACTTTGTTGCTACTTCGTCACTACTTTGTCACTACTTTGTCACTACTTCATCTCTGCTTCGTCACTTCTTCGTCTCTGCTTCATCTTTTCTTCATCACTACTTCATCTGTTATGTTTCTGCTTCATTTCTACTTTGTTGCTACTTTGTTGCTACTTCGTCCCTATTTTGTCACTCATCGTCACTACTTCGTCACTACTTTGTCTCTGCTTCATTGCTACTTTGTCACTACTTTGTCTCTGCTTCATCTTTTTCTTCATCACTACTTCATCTGTTTTGTTTCTGCTTCATTGCGACTTCGTTGCTACTTTGACGCTACTTTGTCGCTACTTCGTCACTACTTCGTCACTACTTCGTCACTACTTTGTCATTACTTTGTCACTACTTCGTCACTACTTTGTCTCTGCTTCATTGCTACTTCGTCGCTACTTTGTCACTACTTTGTCACTACTTTGTCACTACTTCATCTCTGCTTCATTGCTACTTCGTCGCTACTTTGTCACTACTTTGTCACTACTATGTCTCTGCTTCATTGCTGCTTCATTGCTACTTCGTCACTACTTCGTCTGTTTTGTTTCTGCTTCATTGCTACTTTGTCACTACTTCGTCACTACTTTGTCTCTGCTTCATTGCTACTTTGTCACTACTTTGTCTCTGCTTCATCTTTTCTTCATCACTACTTCATCTGTTTTGTTTCTGCTTTATTGCTACTTCGTTGCTACTTCGTCACTACTTCGTTACTACTTTGTCACTACTCCGTCACTACCTTGTCTCTGCTTCATTGCTACTCGTCGCTACTCGTCGCTACTTCGTCAATACTTCTCTACTTCTCACTACTTTGTCTCTCTTCATTGCTACTTGTCACTCTTTGTCAGTACTTCGTCACTACTTTGTCTCTCTTCATTGCTACTTCGTTGCTACTTCATCACTACTTCATCACTACTTTGTCACTACTTTGTCACTACTTCATCTCTCTTCGTCACTTCTTCGTCTCTGCTTCATCTTTTCTTCATCACTACTTCATCTGTTATGTTTCTGCTTCATTTCTACTTTGTTGCTACTTTGTTGCTACTTCGTCACTATTTTGTCACTCCGTCACTACTTCGTCACTACTTTGTCTCTGCTTCATTGCTACTGTGTCACTACTTTGTCTCTGCTTCATCTTTTCTTCATCACTACTTCATCTGTTTTGTTTCTGCTTTGTTGCTACTTCGTTGCTACATTGACGCTACTTTGTCGCGACTGCGTCACTACTTCGTCACTACTTCGTCACTACTTTGTCACTACTTTGTCACTACTTCATCACTACTTCGTCACTACTTTGTCTCTGCTTCATTGCTACTTCGTCTCTACTTTGTCACTACTTTGTCACTACTTTGTCACTACTTCGTCTCTGCTTCATTGCTGCTTCATTGCTACTTTGTCGCTACTTTGTCACTACTTTGTCACTACTACGTCTCTACTTTATTCTGCTTCATTGCTGCTTCGTCACTACTTCGCTGCTTTGTTTCTCTTCATTGCTACTCGTCACTACTTTGTCTCTGCTTCATTGCTGCTTCATTGCTACTTTGTCACTACTTTGTCTCTTCTTCATCTTTTCTTCATCACTACTTCATCTGTTTTGTTTCTGCTTTATTGCTACTTCGTTGCTACTTTGACGCTACTTCGTCGCTACTTCGTCACTACTTCGTCACTACTTCGTCACTACTTTGTCTCTGCTTCATTGCTACATCGTCGCTACTTCCTCGCTACTTTTGTCACTACATCGTCACTACTTTGTCTCTGCTTCATTGCTACTTCGTCGCTACTTCGTTGGTTTTGTTTCTGCTTTATTGCTACTTCGTTGCTACTTTGACGCTACTTCGTCACTACTTTGTCACTACTTTGTTACTACTTCGTCAATACTTCGTCACTACTTCGTCAATACTTTGTCTCTGCTTCATTGCTACTTTGTCACTACTTTGTCACTACTTCGTCACTACTTCGTCTCTGCTTCATTGCTACTAAGTTGCTACTTCATCTGTTTTGTTTCTGCTTTATTGCTACTTCGTTGCTACTTTGACGCTACTTTGTTGCTACTTTGTCGCTACTTTGTCACTACTTTGTCACTACTTCGTCACTACTTCGTCACTACTTCATCTCTGCTTCATTGCTGCTTCATTGCTACTTCTTCCGTTTTCTTTCTGCTTCATGCTACTTCACGCTAATTCGTCACTACTTTATCACTACTTTGTCACTAGTTTGTCTCTGCTTCATTGCTACTTCGTCGCTACTTCGTCTGTTTTGTTTCTGCTTCATTGCTACTTCGTCACTACTTTGTCACTATTTCGTCACTACTTCATCTCTGCTTCATTGCTACTTCGTCGCTACTTCATCTCTGTTTCGTTTCTGCTTTATCGCTACTTGGTTGCTACTTCTGACTACTTTGTCTCTGCTTCATTGTTACTTCTCTGCTTCGTCGCTACTTTGTGATTGGCTCATCACGTTTGGGGGTGTGGTTTAGCCAAAGGTCAATTGTGTTCCAACTGAGCTGATTTTTGCCGCAGCGCCGCAAAAATTGGGTGATCGCTGCGCTCTAACAGCTGATTCCTGGCGGTGACTCGGCTGCAGTGCGACATTCTTCTTCCAGCTGTCGATGGGTGCAGATGTGCTTCTCTCTGCCCCCTCCCCGCCTCTTTTGCCTGCCTTGCTATCTTTGTCCTGTTGCATCTCTGAGCCTCTCCCTGCATTTGTCTTCCTAATTCCTAAAACTTCAACCATGGATCTGGTCAGCTGGTCTCTCTACGCAACCGATAAGATCTTTTCTACCCAGAGACAAGAGGCAGGGGCAGCAACTTGCCCAGAGGTAACTCCTCCTGCCGGGTGTACTATGGATTTTTGGAAGTATTCTGTTCTTTCTGTGGAAAAATATTTGGATTTATGATAACTGGGTTCCTGCTGATTGGGGTGGGCGAGTACCTGGTTTTTCGGAAATTCGGAAGCTGGTGGCAGGCTGCCATTACTCCGAGCCATCAACACTCGGACTCAAACTTTGTACGAGTCTAATCACAAGCTGGATGCCCTGTGGGGCAAACTGGAGACGATTTCTGACCACATAAAGGATGTGGGTACCACTTTGGAGAAGTTGGAGACTCTGATTGGGGGGAATTACAACAATTCGGCTGATCTGGAACCGGCATGGAGACCTGCTGAAGACTCTAGGCAGACAAAAACATGAAACAAACAATCTCCTTATCTCAGCCTGACTTTTGCCCTGGATGGAACTGCAGACAGATGCTCTGTCCCCCTCCCACAACCCCTCCTCCCTTCCAAAATAGGGAGTGACTGCCCAAGAACGACAAACACCATCTAACAAACATGTTAACAGCAGAAACAAACAAGAAAAGATAGAAAAGCATGTAGAAAAATCTCTGCTTTCAACTGATATCTACTGTATGAGCATCTGCAAGTTCAACTTTACACACAGTGGAAAGTACAAGTTAACATGTGGTCCAGGTTTTCATAAACCAGTTATCTGAGATTATAATGACTGACTGAAATGTTTATTTCTCATATATTTCTAATATGTGTTCTGATATACTCATATACTACTTTGTTTTACTGTTTTACTAATTTCACATGGATTGATGTACATTTCTACTATTCCAGCTCAGCTGTGGTAAAACTGTTTTCAAAGGCACTTTGTTTTTATTTCATTGTCACATCTATTCAGTTGGGTTTTCCCAAAGTGAGAAATATTTATGTTCAGGGGGACAACTGTAAACGGTTTATTATGAGATTCAAGTGGCAAAGAAACCTGTCGAAGTTTAACAAACGGGACATGGAGGAACTGGATTTCACCGATTTTGACAAAATTTGATCATGATTTCAATTTTCGTGTCAAACAATCTCCAAACTTTTATAATCGAGTAAAAACTTTTTTTATTATTATTATTTTTTTTGGCACAATTTCTGAAAGTTATTCTGATATTGAGTGTCATGAACAAAAATGTTTGATTTGGGCTGTTCTAGCATTGTACTTAAGCTCAACAAAGTTTATTTTGGGATATTTTTTAAAATATAAAAAAAAAGCATTTATTTTATTTTTCAAATATAGAGAAACTGCAGGACAGCTGGGTACATTTATTTTTCATATATTTACATTTTTCTATGTATTTCGCATTAATTTAATGTTCAAAATATATTAATTTTATTCATTTAATGTTTTTTACATTGCAAAACAACTTTAAGGTATCCTGTATTTATTTTCAACGCTGGAAGCCTTGGAAAGAAATGTTTCTACACTGCAAAAACTCAAATCAGGTATATTTTTCTCATTTCTAGACAAAATATCTCATCACACTCAAAATAAGACAAAATTGCTTAAATAGAAACATTTCAGTAAGATATAAGATCTTGTTTTAAGACAATGCATCTCATTTCAAGACGTCAAGAAAATTTTTCTTGTCCCATTGGCAGAATTTTTTTGCTTAAGCAAAAAAAAATCTTTTTCTTTCTTATTTTAAGGTAATGCATTTTATTTCAAGAAATCTTATCAAGAAAATTTTGCTTGTCCCATTGGCAGTTTTTTTGCTGATTACAAGCGAAAAAATCTTGAAATAAGATCTTATATCTTACTGAAATGTTTCTCTTTAAGCAGTTTTGTCTTATTTTGGGTGTGATGAGATAATTTGTCTAGAAATGAGAAAAATATAATTGCTAAGATTTGAGTTTTTGCAGTGTAGAACTTTTCTAGTTCTGGTTGGTTGTGGTTCTACAGTAGTTATGGTTATGGAAAGCGCTTTTCTAGTTATGGTTTTATTTCCAAACGCTAAAACAAGTTATTCGTTTCCAAGTTACCCAAAAATCCAACATGGAGACTTTATTTATGACCCCTGATGACAAACCTGACAAGGTTTAAAGGGACTGATCATGTGACTCCTGCTTAACGAAACATGTGCACCGTGTTGAACAACGTCTGGGAACTACAGCGTCCCTGCAGGGGACATTATCTTCGCAGTAAGTGGCGGACATTAGAGTACTTACACACCCGATGATAATAGCAGCAGCAATGCGCCTGTCCTGCACACTGTCACTGAGGCGAGACACAATATGGTGGGACCTGCCATCCATTCAGCGGCTGCAGCTATTGGGTTTCAGGGTGTGTTGCAGGACACTGTAATCCTAGACACTGTATCAGGCTTGTTCTGTCACCACTGTTTTGTTTAAAGGATTGAAATGGGAGGGGAGTGTGGGGACTGTCTCATTAAGGTCAGATCAATAAGATGTAACCATGATCCCCACAAATACCTCAACAGATAAGCATGTCTGGCCGGAGAAAACGACTTCTGCATGTGAGCAGGCCAGACTGATCTGATTATTAAGGAGTTTGTTTTATGCTTGTTTCATTAATGAAATAGGATTAAATAATGTTTGTTTGACAGGAAAATGTCCTGATAACTGTGCCAATTACACATTGACAAGCCCCAAACAAAGCAAATAGTTACAATACAAATCCCATCGTGCCACTATTTCTATCTTTTAAAACAGTCGGAAGTTCATCATCATCTCATTATTGCTGCTGGCAGCTTTTCATTTCACTTCAGCTGTCAGATCGGCTCTCAGAAGACAGATGATCTCACACAGTCATGTTTGGAAAGGAGTTTTTAAAACATACGGAAGAGGATTAGGGCCACTGAAGAAAAAATAAGAATTCTGAGAAAAAAGTCAGAATTCTGACTTCCGGAACATTTAAAAATAAATAAATAAATAACAGGAAATTTTGTTTGTTTGTTTTTCCAATTTCTGAAACAAGTCAGAGTTCTTAATTTTTTTCAGAAAGAAAAAAAAAAAAAACCCTCCAGAATTATTACTATTATTATTGTTATCAATTTTTTGTGTTCTGGAAAAAAAGTCAGAATTCTGACTTTTTTCTCAGAATTTTGTTTTCCCACAGTGGCTTTATTCCTTTTCTGTAAAAAATTAAAAATTTAAAAATTAAAAAAAATTTGTACAGCAGTCAATATTAAAGTTGATTTAAAATCTGGACTGAACACACACTGGGATTGTTCACATAAGCCCGGGTTGTTGTAAAATTCCATAAAATTAGCCTCCAAAAGAACCAATCGATTCCTGATACTCGTACACAGCAGTGCTTCTCACACGTACATCTTAATAGGGATGAACATATCGATGCCCTGGAGTCGAAACTTCAATCAGCTCCTTCAGAACCACAACAGAGCAGGTGTGACTCTGCAAAAACTCAAATCTTACCAAGTATATTTTTCTTATTTCTAGTCAAAATATCTCATCACACTCAAAATAAGACAAAATCACCTGAAGAGAAACATTTCAGTGACAAAAAAGAACTTGTTTTAAGGCATTATTTCAAGAAATAGAACAAATTTAACTTGTTCTATTGGCATTTTTTTTTTCTTATTGCAAGCAAAAATAAAAAAAATCTTGGCCACTCTCAAAATAAGTTAATTTATTTTTATTTATTTATTTATTTGCTTATAATAAGCAAAAAAAATGACAGACGTGTTGCTACACGATGGTAAACATCACCCTGGAACTACTTTTTCATGTTCATGTTTTATTTTTGGGTTAATGAGATTTTAAAAACTCGCTGAATTCTTTTTTTATTTACACTTTATAGAGTCCCAACTTTTTTTGGATCAGGTTTATATTCATTACTTCCTGACTTTCCTTCACTTGTTTGTGATTCCGATGAAAACTGAAGTTCAGCAGAGATAACTGATAACAGCATCTCACCTTTAATTGTCTCTGTAACAACATGCAAGCATGAGTTTCGAGCTAAATTAGAGTAGAACTGGCATTTATCATTTTTCTTTACATATGCTTTATTATTTAAGAGATAAACCTTTTGAAACTGCTCTAAACTGTATCTAATTACATTGTTGAATAAGCTACAGTATTGATGAATTACACAGATTCCTCTCTTTAACCAGTTTGTGTGTAACAGGACAGTTGCAGCTTTAAGATAAAAAGTTTGCTTGCTTTCAGCCAGTTGGGCATTTCATCATTCTGCTGATGCTCCAAAATTGAGCCAAGTTCAGAACAGTCATGTCAAGGTGTTTTGATGTTCCACCTTTTGCTACCAGTGCCAGCTCAGCCCCTGAAAACCGCCGCTGCATGTTAATAAGGACTCCGGTGATCTTATTTAGATGCGGCGCCCTCATCGATGCCTCCCGTCGCCGTCTCCTCCATCCTCACACATAAAAACTTCACCTTGACTGCTGCTGGGAGTGAAAAGTCAGGGGAGGTGCTATAAAAATGTTGGCAGTCAGACTAATTGTCATTTGAAAATCAAATAATGGAGCT
Source organism: Atherinomorus stipes (assembly GCA_023101725.1). Lineage (NCBI taxonomy): Eukaryota > Metazoa > Chordata > Actinopteri > Atheriniformes > Atherinidae > Atherinomorus > Atherinomorus stipes. The sequence continues at coordinate 15,670 of JALJCO010007506.1, read as the reverse complement.
TTCACACCTGAGATGAAGATGTCTTCAGAAGTCTGTGTGTCCTCTGAGATCAACAGTTTATCCTAAGAGGTGTTTCCACAATCTGTTTTTTCAAGGGATGTTCAAGTTTTGCTTTATTTTTGTACCGATATCTGATATACCGATATTGTCCAACTTGTAATTTCCTATATCAGCCGATACTGATCTATGCAGACACCTGTGAGGTTGTATCTCTCATATTCTGAGAGATACAGCTACATTCTGCTCCGACAGCAAACATCCCAAAATCTCCTTAACTCAGCCAGAGGAGTTCATTTTGGACATCTGGCTGCCAGATATCAGATACTAGCAGGTATTAGCCAACATGTGGCTAATTCTAATGTTTCTGACAACGGCTTCAAAGCAAGTCAGTGTGTAGCAGCAGCTGCTGGACCACAGTCACATGACTCTGAAAGGAATGCTGGGAAATTAAAGGGAAAGAAAGACAAACGACAACACCTCTTGTCATGTTGTTGTTTTATTTGTTGGAAGAAATTCCATACCTCCCTCTCCGCTGGCTGCTCCCCCCTCCCGCTACCACATCTGCTAATACCTCATATTCTTTAATAATTTTATGAGTATCTATAACATTTTCATGTTATCTTATGTTAGTTTACCATCTCCTTCTATTTCGGATTCCCGTCTTCTTTTTTTTTCCCCGTGTTTTTGTCTTTTTCTTATCCTTTTTCCTTTTTTTCTCCTTTCTTCCTCTTCTCTTTCCTCCTCCCCCCCCCCCAATAAAATATTTTCATTTTCTTATTGTCCTCCTCCTTCCCCCCCCCCTCCTCCCTCTTTCCCTCCCTCTTGACCCATTACTATTTCCTCTCTCCACCGTATTTGATTCCCCCCCCGGCATTTTTTATTTTATAATATATTTTTCTATCCCCCCTAATTTTTTTTTTTTTTTTTTTTTTTAATATTTTTTTTTTGGAATTTTTTTTCTTTCTTTCTTTCCCCCCCAAACCCCTCTGTGTTTTTTTTTTTTTATAAATTTTTCCTTTTATAAAAATTTTCCCTTTTCCAACCTTTAAATTCTTCCAGGATAACAGGGACTGTTCTACATGCTGGACTGGACTTAATGGAACAAGATCTTGCGAGATTTCATCAGCTAAAATGTCAGTCTGAAAAAAAGCAAACCAATGTTTTCATCACATTTTAATGCTGATATCGGCCGATATTATCGGACATCTCCAGTTTCTCAACATCTTGTTTCAGCATGTTTGTATGAATATATTTGTTTATGAGTGTACGTGTATATATGCAGTTGTGTGAAAAAGTTTTTGACCCCTTCCTTTATTTCTTTTTTTTTTTTTTTTGCATGTTGGTCACACTTATATGTTTCAAGTCATCAAACAAATTGAAATATTAGACAAATTTAACACAATTAATCACAAAATTTAGTTGTTAAATGAAGATTTTTATTAGTGGGGGGGGGGGGGTTCCAAACCTCCATGGCCCTGTGTGGAAAAAGTGATTTCCCGCCTTGTTAAAACCTAAATAAACTGTGGTTTATCACATTTTTGGAAAGCTGAGTTCAATTTCTCTAGACACACCCAGGCCTGATTACTGCCACACCTGTTCTCAATCAAGAAATCACTTAAATAGGACCTGCCTGACAAAGTGAAGTAGACCAAAAGATCCTCAAAAGTTAGACATCATGCTGCAATCCAAAGAAATTCAGGAACAAATAAGAAACAAAGTAATTGAGATCTATCAGTCTGGAAAAGGTTCCAAAGCCATTTCTAAAGCTTTGGGACTCCAGAGAACCACAGTGAGAACCATTATCCACAAATGGTGAAAACATGGAACAGTGGTGAACCTTCCCAGGAGGGGCCGGCCGACCAAAATGACCCCAAGAGCACAGCGACGGCTCATCCAAGAGGTCACAAAAGACCCCAGAACAACATCCAAGAACTGCAGGCCTCACTTGCCTCAATTAAGGTCAGAGTTCATGACTCCCCCATCAGAAAGAGACTGGGGGGCAAAAATGGCTGCATGGCAGAGTTCAAGACCAAAACCACTGCTGAGCAAAAAGAACATAAAGGCTCGTCTCAGTTTAGCCAGAAAGCATCTTGATGATCCCCAAGACTTTTGGGAAAATACTCTGTGGACTGACGAGACAAAAGTGGAACTTTCTGGAAGGTGGAGGTCCCATTACATCTGGCGTAAAAGTAACATGGCATTTCAGAAAAGGAACATCATAGCAACAGTAAAATATGGTGGTTTTAGTGTGATGGTCTGGGGCTGTTTTGCTGCTTCAGGACCTGGAAGACTTGCTGTGGTAAATGGAACCATGAATTCTGCTTCTACCAAAAATCCTGAAGGAGAACGTCCGGCCATCTGTTGGTGACCTCAAGCTGAAGCGCACTTGGGTTCTGCAGCAGAACAATGATCCAGAACACACCAGCAAGTCCACCTCTGAATGGCTTAAGAACAACAAAATGAAGACTTTGGAGTGGCCTAGTCAAAGCCCCCACCTGAATCCCATTGAGATGCTGTGGCATGACCTTAAAAAGGCGGTTCATGCTGGAAAAGCCTCCAATGTGGCTGAATTACAACAATTCTGCAAAGATGAGTGGAACAAAATTCCTCCACAGCGCTGTAGAAGACTCACTGCCAGTTATCACAAACGCTTGATGCAGTTGTTGCTGCTAAGGTGGAACAACCAGTTATTAGGTTTAGGAGGCAATCCTTTTTCACACAGGGACATGGAGGTTTGGATTTTCCTCCCTTAAAAATAAAAATCTTCATTTAAAAACTGCATTTTGTGTTTACTTGTGTTATCTTTGTCTCACATTTAAATTTGTTTGATGATCTGACACTTAAGTGTGACTAACATGCAAAAAAAAAAAAAAGAAATCAGGAAGGAGGCAAACACTTGTTCACACAAGATATATGTATATATATATATATATATATATATATATATATATATATATATATATATATATATATATACATATATATATACATATATACACATATATATGTGTGTGTCGCCATGGGGTTGCTGTTTTGTATGTCATGTCTACTTTATCTGTTGTCTTTACATTTTCTCTTCCCCCTCCCCTTTTTGTTTTACTGTATAAAAAAAGGAAATTGAAACATTTGATCACAGAGCTTTCTTTTTAACCCCTTCATCCCTGGCCTTATTTAAAAACAATTAAAAAGACAAACCCAAAGTAGATACATGAAGAAAGTCTCCACAACTGTAAGATTCATTAATGTGTAAGGAGCTCAGAGAAGTATCCCTGCTGTCAAAAACTGTCTGTTACTGAGTAAATTATAATAAAACAAAGGAGGAATATGTTGTTTTTCTCCTACAGCACGCTAACTGCTACCACTGATCACCATCAGCAACAAAATCATTCTGAAACATTAATATTTGCACTGAAATACACTTTCAGCCTCACTCCATGAACATGGGGCCAAACTTAAAGCCACAGTTGTCCTGTGTTATTATCTCTTTTCATAAAAACGGAGTTGTTTCTGCAGCTTTCATGAGTGCTGATCATACTTAAAGACAAATGTAGTAAAACCACTTTATTTAAGCCTTTCTATGGACTAAAAGCAGCTAATCAGAAACAAAACGTTAAAGAAATGCACATGAAGAAGTGAGGAACCCTTCCTAGTGTTTTCATCTTTTGTTTTATCTTTTTTTAACCCATGCATACTGACGTAGCAATATGACATGTTGTAGCTTCGTCTGCTCTCCACACCTGATGCCGGCTGATTCGCACTGTAAAATAAAACTAGTTGGCTTTACTTAAAACAAAGAAAAGTTTTTTTTTTACTTGATTGAGTTTAACTAAATGGTTTGTATGAGTTTGTCGAACTTCAACTTTAAGTTTGCCACAAGAATTTGATGCGTTAAATTGCACATAATTTAGAGGAGGCACATAAAGGCACGATGGGCAGGAATTGTGAAAGAATGCAAATGCATGTCCAGTTTTTTAATGCTGAACACCAAAAAGAACGTTTCCACCCACGTCTCTCCCCGTTGCCTTGAACAGACTGTGCTGCGTAATGCGCTGCAATTCTTTGGCTGAATTTCCTGCGCTGCTCTGCGGATGTGACGTCATTGATGCTGCAGCCGCGTCCACGACAGTTTTGATACAGGAAGAAGACGGTCGCGGTGAATTCAAACACTGTAAGGGAGAATTATGGATTCTTCTGCCATCAGCAAACGATCCAGATCAACGAAAAGACACAAAAAAATGGCATGATGAAGAAAAAGACAATCAGTGTACCATATTTACTGGACAATAAGTTGCACTTTTGTTCATAGTATGGCTGCTCCTTATAGTCCAGTGCAACTTATATATGAGAATATATGTAATTTGACAGACTGGCGACCTGTCCAGGTGTACCTGCCTTTCGCCTGATAATAGCTGGGATAGGCTCCAGCAACCCCCGCGACTCTGAACTGGATAAGCGGTACAGAAAATGACTGACATGACTGTAATTTGACATATTTTGAAGTGTCAATTCATGCTGACTGACATGACCCAAGAATGTCTATCCTTCTTTATCATGATTTTTATGATCATTCACAGGCATAAACTTTGGAACTGGAGTGATTGGGGAATTTTTAGCAGTCACAAACTGGATATGAAAAATCTAAAAATGGCCCTATTTTAAATAAATAAACATGACTTACAGATGTTCTTTTCCCTCTTCATGGTGCATATTTTGACTGATGCGACTTAAAGTCCAGAAAATATGGTAGCAAACAACGTTATAGCATCAGTTTGTGCGTGCTCCCGTGGCAGCATTTTACCCGCAGCAGTCGCGAGTCTCAATTCTTAATCCTGCCTCCAGTTCCTTTAAAAAAAAAAAAAAAGTTTTTATTTTCAATACACATGACTTGTTCGCTTTACTTTTGCAACTGGTTAACACAAAGTTGTTCTTTCTTTGGAGATGCTGGAAAAAAAGCAAACCTGAGCAGTTTTCCAGGAGTTTTAAAGGGATAGTACACCCACAGAATGACATGCCTTCATTTTCCACTCACCCTCATGCTGAGCAAGACTCTGGAGCACTTTTTTAATATCTCAAATGCAGCCGGAGATCTGAGAGGTTTTCATTTTCCCCCAACTTTCATGCAATAAAGTTCACCGGCCGTTGAACCAAAAAAAACCATAAAAGTCCACAAAAACTTGTCAATATTCCTCCATACTGCTCGTCCAATGTAATCCAAGTGTCCTGAGTGGGCAGCGTCCAGAATTTACTGGAAACCATCATTTAGTAGATTTTTATAGCCTAAACAGTTCTACATTGCACTATTTGTGCATTCCTGCGAGTTCACGACACAACGGAAGCCGCAGCGTTCAGCGCTTACTCTGCCGATAATGCAAGCGAACGAGCTGGGGACAAACACAAGAGGGGTTGATGTTGATTTAAAACAAAGAAAGACAGAACGCATGATCTCGTCTGCCGTGGCTTCCGTGGTGTTGTGAACGCTCATGGACGTTTCGCAGCAGCTACATGTTCTACTGTTTAAGCTATGAAAATCTACTAAATGATGTCATTTCCAGTAAATTCTGGACGCTACCCACTCAGGACACTTGGATTACATTGGACGTGCAGTTTGGAGGAATACTGACAAGTTTTTGTGGACTTTTATGGACCTTTTTGTTTCGAGCGCTGGTCACCTCCATTATATGAAAGTCGGCGGGTAACAGAACCCCCCTCCTCTCTCTTGGTCTCTGGCTGCATTTGAGACATTAAAAAATGGTCCAGAGTCTTGCCCACCATGAGGGTGATGACCAAATGAAGGACCATCATTCTGTGGGTGTACTGTTCCTTTGATAGAGATGTTACACTGATAAATATCTCAGGAAGCATCAGATGATCATATCTCTACGACATCGATCCGGCTTGTTCCAGCCATACACCACCTCATGCTCACCCAGTTCCCCCAAAAAACCAGAAGAAGCCGAGGGGGGGCCGTGCATTCCCAGCCATCGCCCCAAAACTGCGGAAGGATCTGCCGCTGCACATGAAGCAGGCTGATTCACATGTTATTTTTCTTTGGCTTTAATTCAGCTGGAGATGCTGCTTTTCTTCTTACTTTTAATGTCTTGTAATGTCATCGATCATGAGTCGCGTCTCCTCTCACGTTGCCTTGCTGTGTTCAGCGCTTCCCCGACTCTCATTTTTAAGTGCTCTATGAATAAATGTGGATTGGAAGATTGACACCTCTGTCAATGGCCAGTCAGGAGGATCCAGGGACAGCCCCCACATTCACCTTAGAAACACCATGAAGAGGGAATACTTCGCTATAAAACCCCTCCATCTCCATGGCGACCAGCAGGACCTTCATGACTCATGTCAAACCAACGCAGTCAGAGGAGACACATTAGCAGAGTTTTAAGAGTTGGAATAAAAACAGCAAAGGTAAAAGCTGTTTTCTGATTGGCTGCCTGAGTTTCTGTCCCACAGTGATGACATAGACGTCTCTGCCTTCATATGACACCTGGTTGGTTGGAGAAATGTTCTTGTATAGGATAGACTTAGTACAGTGGACACACGCCAATTACTTGCACATTAGGGCAGGGAAATATATCAATACACTGAAATATCATGATATTTTTATATGCTGATATTATATTGATATTAAAAAATGCGGAATTGATCTATTTTACTGAAAAAATCTCGCAAGAGTTTGGCCTTCAGTCACGAAATATTGCGGGTTTTTGTGAAATTTCGCAAGATTTTGTAAGATAACAATGAAATCTCACAAGATTTCGTTAGTAAAATCGATCAAAATCGCATTTTGAAATATCTATATGAAATCTACATATGAAAATATATAGATATTTCAGTGTATCGATGTTTTTACCCAGCCCTATTGCGCATGCAGCAAGCTTTTGCAGTGATTGTTGGTGTGTCCATGCGTATTAACATCCTTATGAGCGTGGGGAAATTCAGCTTTGTGTGAAGCTCCACGGCGAAGATATTCAAAAAAATGATGCTGTTGCATAGGGTTTACATAAACACTAATATCTAAAAAACAATTATAGATATTAACTTACAGGTTGTTTTGGTTGAAAAGAAGAGACTCCAATCTTGAAAATGAGCACCCGAATATATTTGTGCGACGGACCGAGCGGAAGTTCCAGGCTTCTGCACTTCCTGGAATGTGGATAGTTCACTCCCCATCGCTATATATCTTCCCCATGATTAAAACTGCAATAAATCATGTATAAAAAATCGCTTTCTCATCGATTTTGTGTGTAACTCCGTATATACGGTCGCTAATGTCACTGTTAGCCCCGTTACCTATTTTATTAGTTTATTTTTTATTTTATTGTGGAAAAATATAAAGTTGAATTGGACATATCAGCAAACAATTCCAAAGCAGCGACTCATCTTTGTGTTAGAAGACGCTGTTTATTGAGCGTCTCCGAGACAGATGCGCTTAGTAAAGCTCGCATTTCTCCACATTCAGAAGCAGCTCAGCGGGTTTTTCAATGTTTGTTGTAAAAATTATTGGCTAAAAATAATTACAGTTCAAGAAGCTCTTTGAAAATAGCTTATGGCCAACGTTATGATTCCGGCTGGATGGCTGAAGTGATCCGAGTGTGATCCCGTAAGGGGGGGGGGGACGACACACACACTCCACCCGGAGAGTCGCCCAGTTGCAGTAAGTACCATCGGATACTTATATTGACAATAAGAAATGAAGAAAAATGAAATAATGTGTGAAGAATCTTGCTTTTTTTCTGCTTAGTTTATTTTAGCAATAAGGATGAGAAAAGTGTAGCAATAGCATTCCTGACTTCAGCCCTCCCCCACAGACACATTATGTAAACAACTTCTGCTTGTTTTCTCTTTTGTTGGGATCAGATTTTGGGAGAATTTCACCCAAATTCACTGAACCAGGCTGATAGAATCGAGGAAGCCAGAGCAGATCCAGGGCCCACAGCCAGATTTGACCAAAGGCTTCCTCATGGCAGGTAAGACCTTGTGCAGCACCCTGACACTCACTGTTGCCCCCAAAAATTCATTCTTATGGCGTTTCAGACCACACAGCAAGCACACTTGGCATCAGTAACAATAAACCAGTGGGAGTTTTTGCCATTATGGTCCTTTTTTTCACATTGGTGTGATATTTACAGATTTTTTTTCCCCCCATTATCCCCAAGACCCCAAATATCATTTCTATACTGTCCAAATAGTTGTTTGTAGCAGTTTACTGTGTTTTCAATGAAGGTGAAATTAATTTTTCCTTGTTTTTTTATAATTCTACAACCTTTATTCCATTCATATGACACTAATACAGCTTGAATATGATAAAAGCCCCAGTTGTCATGAAAAAATAGATGTGTATTACTTGATGGAGCATTACAAAATGACCTTTTAATGAGCAATTTTACACAAAGTGCCAGGCGAGAATATGCCCAAGAAATGCCCTCAGACCCCAGTTAAACCATCGCAGCTGCGCTGTCTGCGCTGACGGTTCGGAAGCTTGGTGGAGTTTCATGTTGGGACTGACATGCGCGCGCGTTTCCAGCGCATTCAACATGTTTCTGTGGTTTCACATTCAACATCGAGTCTGCATCATCATGTACCACACCGGTGTTGTGTCACATACGGAACACACAGCAGGATGAAGTAAGTTAAGTGCGTGTGCGTGTGCGCATACAGGCCTCATGACATAACGCCAAGCAGCGTGTGTTTTTGTGTCTGAACCCCCCCGCGCGCGCTCAGTTGAAGCAACAAACGCTTTGTTTCTAATTCAGCGGCTGGATGGAGGGGGGGGCATCATCACACTGTTCCCAAAAACAACACTGCAACATGGAACAGGTGTGTGCGCGCGTTCGCCATTGCGCTTTTTTTATGTATACGTCCATGCGCGTGCGTGCAGCATTTGTCAGCGTTTGATGAGTTACATGTTGACGAAGATGAATTATCACTGATGATGATGATGATGATGATTCCGATGTTTTGCACACATACACACGCACCGCGCGCGCCCACAACATCTAAACGAATGTCAAACAACACAAATCCCGTGACAGGCGTGGTCATTAAGAAAACCTTCATCCCACTTTGATATTTTGGGGGTAAATTCGCGCCAGTGTCGCGTGAAGAAGATGGAGATCTACCTGATGGAGGTCGATGCGGATCCGCTCCTCGCCTTTATGCGGGCTCTCGGGCCACAGGTGATAGCTGGAGCCGTAGTTGGGGCTGTCTTTGCTGCTGTTGCTGCCGGTCGCGGACGAGTTCCCCGCGTGCGCCTGCGGTGTCACCTGCGGGCTCACGCGGGAGCCCTGCGCGCTGATCTTTCCCGACTTATTGCGATCTTGTTCACAGTGCTGTTGCGGACGCTGGGGACCGAGCCCCGGCGCGCCTGGCTGCTGCAGCGGGGGGGCCTGGCGGCTCCTACATAGCTCTCCCGAGCCGCTGGCGCAGGAGCTGATCGGCAAGCTGCTTCCCACCAGTAGCTGCTGCTGCGCTCGCAGCTGCGGGATCTGTTGCTGCTGCAGCTCCTGACTCTCGAATGCTGTCCGCACGTCGGTTGACTCACATGCATTTAAAGAGCGCCCTTTCTGTGAGTTTGCACGGCTTCCTTCAGGGGAGGGGTCCCTCTGTTGGAGTCTTAGATGACAGTGCTGCTGCTGCAACAGCTGCCTGTGGTCTCGGTGCCCTGCTGCTCCTCCTCCTCCTCCCCTGCAGCGTTCCACGATGCTTGCCTGTTGGTAATTACTGGCACTCCTTTGGAGACGCTCCCCTCCTTTAGATCCCCGGTAAAAGAAGAGCGAGGAGGAGGACGAAGCCGGTGGCGGCGGAATAGGTGGCGGGAAAAGTGGGGAGGGCTGCGGCTGCTGGTTGGTGGGAAGGCTCCGTTCCTGCTCTGAAAAGCTGCAGTGACAGCTCGGGAACGCAGCCTCCCTGTCTGACTGCAGCGGCAGCGGCGGCGGCGGCTGCGGGGCCCAGGGATCCCGCTGCCCGGTGCTGGCTCCACCGCCTCGGTGTGAAGGTCGCTGGGTGGTGTCGCAGCTCGCCAGAGGCAGGGGGTCGCCGCTGTGGACAGGTCTCCTGGAGGGCTGGCTCAGACACGGGAGCTCCTGGAGGCTCTGGCGCTGAGCGGCGGTGGTGGAAGTGCGGTCGCGGTGGTGAGAGGAGGGCGGGGGCGGCAGGCTGAAAACAGGGGCGACGTGGTCTCGGCTCTGCGCGCTGCTTCCTGGCTTCTCGTCGGCGGTTTGGTGCTGGTGGACAGCTCCCGCGTACCGATGCCGCATCCCCCTGATCGCCTCGTCTCGCTGTGGGTGCTCCTGTTCATTAGCACCAGTCCCAGCAGAGCAGGACCGACTTTTACCATTGGTAGGTTTGACCAGGACCTGCCTTAAGACGTCACTGTGCAGCCACAACGCCGCCTTCGACTCAGTCTCGCTCCTGTGGCTGCCATGCGCACAGGTTGCAGCGGATCGATCACAAGAATGGTGTTTAAATCCTCCACTCCTGGTCCATCATCTTAATCTACTGCAGACCTACTACTCCTGCTTTCTCAGTGATGCCACCCTGCATAATCAGAAATTACTTCTACTACGTCACACAGTTCCTCCAGCTCGTCCAGCATGATGCTCTGCACAGATGCACCTCTGAGATGCAGCTCTCCTCTAACAAGCTGGAAGGGGAAGAATAAATTGTGCGTAACACGTTTCCACTTGTTGGCCCACAGAAAAGCAGAACAATTATTATGAGAGCGGTGACGTCACGCCACAGCCCGATCCTGGCAGAGGCCTGTTGTATTCAATAATTTAAATACTTGGTTTTGTGTTACCAGTCAGATATGAAGGATGGGGGTGCATGCAGAGCCTGCAGTGAGCTCTCAGGCTGCATGCGCGCGATAGCCTGCAAAAAATCCGGATAGATGGAGACAGAGAGGCTGAAGAAGAGAGGAGACACCAAAGCATCCAAGCTTCTGCTGTCAGACACAAGCTGCATTATTTATTTAATGTTGTACAACTTTGATTAAAGGATTAATTCAGTTGAATCTTTTCATTAATCAACTTGAGCGTATTTACACTGTAAAAAGAGAGTTGAACCAACTGAAATTAAATGTTTCAGTAAGTGTTTGATTTAAAGGATAACTTTCTTCTTTTTTTCAACCTGGACCTTATTTCTAGGAGTATATACGTGCATTTACTCACCAGTAAAAATTTCTGCATCAATTGAGTCGCCCTTTCAGGGCCGGCTTTGCCACAGGCGACACAGGCAACCGCCTGGGGCGCCATCCCCCAGACGGGGCGCAAAAAATGCAGAATAAAAAAAAAAAAAGTTAATTAAGAAAGTTAATTAAAGTTATGTAGCCTTTATATTATGGAATAGACTATACATACTGTAGCTACTCGAAATTTCTCTCCAAAATACATCAAAATAAAACCTGAAATCAGATCTGGCTGCATGATCAGCTCCTACTGACACTTGCTTTCACCGTGAAAGGTGACGTAGGCCTACATGACGTAGTCACCGTGGAGGAACGGAGGTCGTGTTGTGTTTCAACTTTTCAATGATTGAATGACGCAAAGAACATCTTTCCGAAAGTGAAGGAAGGAGGAGGAAGAAAAACGTCCGTAAGCAGAGGTATGTGGACTGAGGCTGAGCTGGTCGCCCTGTGTGGGAAAGTGAGAGGGAGAGGGGGGTGGAGGGGGGCGCAACTCACGTCGCGGTTTCTAATGACAGACGTCAACAACTTATCAAAACGCTGAGAATCGTGGTAGAGTGAAGAAAAGAGTTCTCAGTTAGAGGTATGTACTTTCCCCAACATTAAAGCTTGTTTAGCTCGTCATGTGTTGGAGGCTAGCTAAGCTAACATGAGCTAACATAAGCTAGCTAAGCTAACATGAAGCAGTACCATGCTGCTGCAGCTGCTGTGGGAGACGTTCAATCTCATGTTGTAGTACAGTAATGCTCACAGCACAACTGCTGATAACTGATGTTGTTTAACAGGCTACTGGAGGATATTAAATTTTAGTCTGTGTGCTGCAGCTACAAGTTGTCCTCTAGCTTCCAGTTGCAGGTAAATCTGCATCTGTCCACATTCACTTAAAGTCCTGCAGATGCCTCTAGAACAGGTCTGCAACCTGGACAATCCAAAGAGCCATTTTCAGACTCAATCCAGTGATAAAAGTTGTTTAGAGCTGCAATTTTTTCATGTCCTTTTGAAAAAAGGCTGCTTATAATAATAATTATTATTATTGTTGTTTTTTTTATTTATAAATACTTACTGTATAAAACATGCTGTAATTTTAAAGAACTCAGGTTTATTTTTACATTTAGATTTTTAAAAAAAGAACTTGCAGAAAGAGGATAGATACTTTTTCTTCAAACAGATTTTCTACAGTGGGACTCAACTGTATAAAAAATCTATATAAATAAAAATGTGGATATTTGTTGGATATAATGTGAAATGGGAAAACCCCTAATTTTCAAGCTAATTACAAGAGAGATAGATTTAAAACATATTACAGGGACTTTTAGTGTCATTACGTTGTGGAAATGAAGAAAAAAAAAGCCAAAATCTATTATCAAAAACATTGTGTATATACATGGGTATTTATTAGTTGGTTGTTTTAGTCAAAGTTATTTAGAGATATTGTGGAAGATCCAAAGAGCCACTTGCAGCTGTGGAGCTGCAGGTTGCAGACTCCTGCTCAGAAGCTGCTGCAGATGTTGAGCTTCATCATCACTGCTATGTATGTAGTCATCACTATTATTAGTTAATTTTATTATTAAATTATTGCTGAAGGTTTCAGTTAATCTTAGTTACTAATAACAGTATAGAGCATAGATAAGGTTTATCTATACAATGTCTACTACATGAAAGAAGGACACAGACTGGATGCAGGTGTAACTGTGGATGTTGTCTGAGTCCAGCTTCCACCAGCAGCCACTGACTTTATTCATTATTACAGCAGCAGTTGTGTTTCAGTGAGACCAAATCCAGACACATGGATGTAATCCTACTAGAGAATCACAACTCTGCAACAATGTTCACATCAGACACATGCAGCTCATCCTGCTCTGTTCATCTAGAACAGGGGGGTCCAGAGGTGGTCCTTGAGGGCCGCTGTCACTGTTTCTCTGCTTCAACACACCTGACTGATACTACATGGATCCTACAGCCTATGAAGTTCTTGGTAATTGGAGTCAGGTGTGTTGGAGCCAGGACGCATAGAAAACCTGCAGGATTGTGGCCCTCAAGGACCAAAACTGGACACCCCTGATCAGGAATCATTAACGCCAGGACAGGGGGGCACCAAACTATAACCTCGCCTGGGGCACCAAAGTGTCCAGAGCCGGCCCTGCGCCCTTTGGTCTAAATCTAGTATCATGGTGAAGGGGCAGTCACTACAGAAGGCATTATCAAAACTCCTTGATTTTCGCCAATATTTTCAGTAGAATGAACAAACAAACGGGTTTGTTCCTACGTGTCCAGATTTAACTCTCCGTTAGTTATTAGGGTGTTCTACACACTTTTCAGGGTTGCACGTTCACGAGAAGTGAGAAGAGCAGTTCGTTACGCAGACATCAACAAAAACACAATTTGCAAAACTCTGAACTCACAGGACAATAGTACTCATTCGTTCGCTCATTCTAGTTGAAGTATTGATGAAATCAAGGAGTTTTGCTGCAGATAATGTCTTATAGTGACTGCCTGTCTCCGCTTACAGGATGTACACTGTAGGGCAACTCAACATATCTTCCAAAGGACTGAAGGTGTTGCAGAAACTTTACCAGAGAGTAAATGTGCAGATATACTCCTAAAAATAAGGTCCATGTTTTAAAAAAAAAAGAAAGTTATCCTCTAAATCTACACAAACTCAGTTTTAGTCAGTTTTATTCAAATCATTAAGTTTGTTTTGAATTAAGAATCTGAATCACCAACTTCATTTCATGTTACAGGTCATTATTCTCACCACTGATTTTTTACAGTATCATAACAAACACACCTTTCATACTTTATATATTAATACTGAAATTGAGGGTGTAAAGTTGTGTGAAAGTGTTTGCCCCTTCCTGATTTCTTTTTTTTTCATGTTTGTCACACTTATATGATTCAGATCATCAAACAAATTTAAATATCAAAGATAACACGAGTAAACACAAAATGCAGTTTTTAAATGAAGATTTTTATTAGTACAATCCAAACCTGTATGGCCCTGTGTGAAATAGTGATCCCCCCCACCACCAACCCCCCAGCCTAGTGGGTGCGTGCTTTGGGGCAGAGGACCCGGGTTCGAGTCTTAAAATGTTGACGTGTTCAATACTTTTTTCCCCGCTACACGAGGATGCATTTCCCCATATCCTCATATCTATTGTCATGAGTTTAGACATGAACTTCTGTTGAAAATAATGTTTTGTGTGTGTGTTTATGTATACACAGAAGAAGATTGGGGCCACTGAAGAAAAATGTCAAAATTCTGTTTTTGAGAACTTTTTTTTACTGGAGTTTTCTTTTCTTTCCTTTTCCCCCAATTTCTGAAAAAGTTATAATTCTGAATATGTTTTTCCAGGACGTAAAAAAAAACAAAAATCGGAGGGGGTGGGGGATTTTTTTTTATCGAATTTCTGAAAGAAGTCAGAATTCTGACTTTTATCTCAGAATTTTTTTTCTTCCACAGTGTGTGTACTACATATGAATTGATGTAAAGTATCTGTGTGTAAATGTTTGAGTGTGTGTAGCTGTTTGATACTTAACAAGTGAACCCCAGGAAGTACAGCTGCAGCTGTCGGTGGAAGCTGATGGGGATCAGAAAATGAATAAACTCCAATGAAAGTCCACTTAAAAGATTCAAATATTTCAAAAGAAAATACTTTATCTATCCAGAAATAACATGATGTTCACATCATACCTGATAATATAGTGTGAGAACAGTATCTTTCTATGGTATGCTTTCACATGTATCGCAGCAGAAAATACTGAAACATAACCACAACGATACAAACAACGGCTTTCATTGTGCGGCCGGAGTTAGAGAAACGGCAGCATCAGGTGGTGGTGGCTGTTTCTCCCTCTCCAGTAGTTTCATGGTGCCAACTTCAGAGACACACTATATGGGCTGTGCAATACAATGATATGATATTGCCACATGATATTTACATGAGAGAGATGTGATATTTACACTTATCGTTATATGGTGGTGTTAGTTGTGCAAATTTTTTTGCTTTACTTTTTTGTAATGACTCGGCTGCACCTCAGCTGACTACAAAGGGGTCACGTAATTATTTAATCAGGATGGGAAAAAACATCAATACACTGAAATATCGCAATATTTTCATATGCTGACACCATATCTATATTTAAAAACGCAGTATCGATCAATTTTGCTAATTAAATCTCGTGAGACATAATCATTTCACAGTCAATCAGTTTGTGAAATGGTAACAATCAGCTCATCTTAAATACCAGCAAGACTAAAGAGATGATTGTTGACTTCAGGAGGAGCAAGAATAAGCAGCATAGTCCTGTCTACATCCTGGAAGAGGAGGTGGAGGTGGTAGAGAACTACAAAT
The DNA here is from genome assembly GCA_023101725.1 of Atherinomorus stipes. Lineage (NCBI taxonomy): Eukaryota > Metazoa > Chordata > Actinopteri > Atheriniformes > Atherinidae > Atherinomorus > Atherinomorus stipes. Next base: position 127 of record JALJCO010007506.1, on the reverse strand, counting down.
ACCTTGGAGTTCAGCTGGACAACAGACTCGACTGGAAATGCAACACTGACTACATCTACAAGAAAGGTCAGAGCAGACTCTACTTCTTAACTCATTGTTCTGGAATGCGCTGCTAGGTAGCTGCAGT